>JAJHZJ010000410.1:6590483-6965483 GCA_023548195.1 Bettongia penicillata ogilbyi | reverse complement strand
TATAAATGCTACTTTAACTTAAGGACTATGGAACTCTGATCTCATTAATGTGGATATTCCATCCAATAATATGGCTCATGGTTCATGGGTTCTTGTGTAATTCTTGTTCACGTCTTAACAAAAGTTTTTTTTTCTTTTTAAAAAAAAATCAGCCAATCAACAGATGTTTATTAATTATCTACTACGTGCAAGACTGGGGCTATAAATGTTTTATTTTTTAACATTCATTTTTTACAATGTTGAGTTCTAAATTCTCTCCCTTCCTCCCTCACCCATTGAGAAGGCAAGTAATATGTAACCCTATACATATGAAGTCATGCAAAACATATTTCCATATTAGCCACCTTACAAAAAAGCAAGAAAAATAGAGTGAAAAAATATGCTTCATTTTGCACTCGACAGTCAACTGCTGTCTACACGAGTTTTCTATAAAGGGTCTAACTCATCTGCTAGGAGCATGGAGATGATTCTGCCTTCAGAGCTCTCTCCTAGTAGATCACAAGCTCTGGAAGATTTCACCATTCTGGAAAGGCTGCAAGTCCAGTCTCAACATCAGCCTAAGCTGCCTGTTTGAGAATCAACTTTGCCAAATGCAGAGAAGGTCATTAACAGCATCCCGTCCACTTGTTCATGAAATCTTTGGCCATGAAAACTCATGAAACAAGAACAGCCTACCAGACGGCTCTTAGTCCTGAATGTCCCCTCTGCTTCTGGAATAATGGTGCTAGAGTATGGGCAAGGGGGCAGAGAGTTCTGAGAATCACATAATTTTTATATTACTTACAAACTTTAATTTGACTCAGAGCATCTGAAATTCACATGAACTATTCCTTATCAAAGATGACCCTAACCAATCTGGCTGACCCACCATAATAAGTTCATCACATGTTTGGACTTATTTTTCAAGTTCAGAGGCTAGACCTGTGCTGATTCATCCTCACTCTTTCACAGTGCACATACTCTTTATAAGATAGCTGGTCAGGGTTAGGGAAGTCACTACTCTGGCTTCATGAATAAAGCTGTATTAACCAAGGACCTATCCTGTCTGTCATTTCAGGAAGAATATATTAGACAGCAGCACAGTTTCATTCCAGTGCCTGGGAATACTTTGCCTCACTCTTGTTCGTGCTTACAAAGTGATGGACGTTTAGATAAGACCTGGTCACAGACATGAGAATCTCAAGTACTGGTTGGGTTCAGACAAGCCCCCCAAAGTTCAGATCCTTATCTGAAAGGAGAATCTGAGACAGGCCAGCACTTTGGTGGGAGAGACTTGGTCCTTCTGCTCCTTCTACTCCTTGGAAAGTCCCTGGATATAGGTACTTTCCCGTTCATATCCCAGCTGGACTGTGAAAATGAGTGAAACTTAATCAAGATGGATCAAAGCTTTCCCCACAAATGATGCAACTGTGTGATGACATCAATAAAAAATAAAAGTAGTAGTTGTAGAAGTAGTAGTACTAGTGGTGGGGGAGGGGGTGGTGGTAGTCGCTGACATTCACATGGTACTTTCTAGTTTCACAGAGCATTTCACAACTTTATATATGTTCTTATTTTATCCTTACTGCAGCCCTATGGGGTAAATTGTACAGGCATTATTATCCTCATTTACAGATGAGTCTCAGAGCGGTAATATCTTTATCTCATCTTGGAAGTCTTTGAAGCTACATGATCTGGATTGTTAGGAATCAACATCATATGTTGTGCCTTTGATTTGTTTTCCCTTTCTGCTTGATAAGCGCTCTGTTCTTAGTTTGTAACTTTAATGCAACTTCTGTGGTATAAAATAATATCTAGAATTATTTTTTAGAATAGCTATTCTCAAAGTGTGATCCAGGGACCCCACAATTTCTGAGACCCTTTCAGGGAATCCATGAGGTCAAAGCTATTTTCATAATAATATTAAGATGTTTTTATTTTTCGAACGTGCTAAATATTAATGGATATAAACTACATAAACAAAAAACGATTTGGGGCTTCCTCAGTCATTTAAGTTTAAAGGGATCCTGAGATCCAAAAGTTTGAGAATGGCAGCTTTGGATTTTCTTAGAATTTGCTCTATGTGTACGTGTTTAACACCCATGATTCTTGTGTCCAAGTATAACATTTTGTTGATAAAGAGGGATCTCTTTATTGGACAAGCATTCTCCAAAGGACTGTTTGGTATAACAAATAAAAATAACCTCTAATGGATCTCATCACTAAACATGCTAAGGGAATTCATGTATTCACTTCAACCAGTGTATGTCATTTATTCTTTATTTTTGAACTTATCAATTTTAAAATGGGCATACATAGATGGGAAAAATCCAAAGAGAAAACTTTATGGTCCTGAGTCACCATGGTTAGTTACCCTTGGGTAATACTAATATTAAAAGCTGACTATATTTGAATAGTACTTTAAGATTGCAAAGCATTGTATGTCAATTATCTCATTTGCTCTTTATAATAATACTAGGTATCAACAGCCACATTTTACAGAGGCAGAAGCAGGTCAACAGATGTTCATCCTCAACTACACAGTCATTAAGTGTCAGATGTGGAATAAGAAGTAAGGATAGGCATCTCAGGGTGGAGTTCTGATTCTACTTAAATGGACATGTTAAAAGTATTCAAAGGTACAGTTATTAAAGTAGACAGGGCCTAAGGTATACATTGGTATGGTTCTCACTATTCTGTAATTTTTCTTTTGTCAGCTAATTTCAACCCACATTTTATATGCAAATTTCAATTAGAATACTTCTTTGAAACTCATTTCTGTGATGATGTCTCATTGTGTCTGACTCTCCATGACCCCATTTGGGGTTTTCTTGGCAAAGATACTGGAGTGGTTTGCTATTTCCTTCTCCAGCTCATTTTACAGATGAGGAAACCAAGGCAAACAGGGTGATTTGCCTCAGGTACCTTGCTCAGGGTCACCCAGCTAGTAAGTGTTGGAGGTCAGATTTCAACTTGGGGAGAGATGAGTCTTCCTGACCTCAGGCCCAGCACTTTATCTATTGTGTCTCCTAGCTGCCTCATAAGTCATTCTACCTATCTTAATAGGCAACTACATATATTGTATAGAGAGCACTGGGTCTGGAAGCAGAAAGACCTGAGTTCTAATTCTGCCTCAGATATTTACTAGCTGCATGACTCTCTAGGAGTTCCCTTATCTCTCTAAGCCTCAGTTCTCTCATCTGTAAAATAGGGAGAATATTAGCACCCACATTCTAGGATTGTCAAAAGAGAAAATACATGCAAAGCATTTTGCAAGCCTTAAACTTTACTTATTTATTATTTTAAAGTATACATATTTACGTTTAATAAGTTTAGTAAATATTATTTAACATTTTTGCTATTAGTATGGATTTCAAAGTTGCCTGAACTCAGCTTTGGGCTCCTCTAGTCATATGTATTTTCTTAAATTCTATCTTTCTCAGATATCAAAGGACAAATTTCCAGTGGAAAAGAAGAAAAGACGTAGTAAACTTTCTGCTTCCCTGTTCCTCTATCCTTTCTTCCATATAGCAAATAAGAGGGGAAAAACCCCTATAAAGTGGTGTGATGCCAGAGGGGGCTCCCAATGATGTTATCAAAGGATCATGGATTTTGAGTTGGAAAGTACCTTAGAAATCACTTCAAACTCCCCAATTTTGTCTGTAGAAGAAGAGACTGAGGTTCAGAGAAATTAAATGACTTGTTCAAGTTTATACAGGGAGAAAACTGATGTTCAAACACAGGGCTCCTCTCTCCATATTTATTCCCTAGTCAGTCAGGCAACAGTTATTAAATACTCACCATCTGTCAGACCCTGTACTAAGTCCTGGGGGCACAACCAAGAGATAAGTTTTTATTTTATCACTAAGAAATTGAAAAGAAAAAAAAAAGAAGAGACAGAGAAAAAGAGACAGAGAGACACATGTACACAGAGACAGAGAGACAAAGAGATAGAGAGATGACCTCTAATTAAATATAATTTGTTTAAATGAATTTACATAGAAGTCTTAGTTAACAAACGGGTTCTCAGCTCTACTTCAGCCTGCCTTGGTTAGAAAGTCATTCAGAAACTGTTTTCAGAAGAAGTCTGTAGCACTTCCATAGACCAGAACATTTGGAATGAATTTTGAGCATAGTTTCTGAACAGAGATTTAAATGGTTTTCATTATATGTGTTTACCCTGGAAGACCCAAATCTTTTAGTCAGTGTCAATTAGGATCCCCTTCCTCCAGGCATCTTATTAGGTGCTTCCTGTATCCAAGAAAGGAAGACAGAAAAGCGAACCTGACATGGCCTTAAAGAGGAGCAATAATTCTTTCACTAAATCGTTCACACTTTCTCTGATGTGCTGTTAAGTTGGGGAAACGTTAGTGAGTTTGTGGGATTTTCTGGTGCCTGCTCACCTCCCTTTTAATGCTCCTCATTCCCTCCTAGTTCCTACCGTTCCTTCACTGCCTAGCACAGAGGTCTAGGTCCCCCTGTGATGCTCTAGATTCACAGATCTGCACCTCCACAATTGTGATGCTTGACTAGACTCTCCTGTCCTTGCCCGACAGAAGTCTCCACTTCAAAGCTTTCCCATCCTGTAACTTCCTCTGTCTCCTCTCCCCTATGGGTCAATTGTAAAGGAATTGATAAACTAACATAAGGTGGTAGAGAGACTGGAGATAGGAATCCTATATCCTCATCCCAATTTGACTGACCACAAAGTTGGGGACCTTGGACAAGTCCTTTCTTGTCTCCTGGCCTCAGTTTTCTTTTTTGCAAAACGAAGGGCTTTGACTAGAAGATTATTTACTAAAGACATCTTGCTAGGATGCTGTGAATATGTCTAAGGGAATACATGCTAAGGCATGACTCCTGAAAGTGCTACCCACCTCACAAAGATTGTGTGTTTTAACAGGGTCTCAAAATCTTTACCCTAAAAGAGGAATTGACCTTGGAATTTCAAGGTCTATGGTAGACAACAGGAGTAGATATTCTGGGGTGGGGAGATATGTATATGTGGTTTGTTTGTGTGTGTGTGTGTGTGTGTGCATGTGTTCCACAGTATCACAAATAAAATTTGTTCTAAGAGCAGGGCTGGCTCAGATGCCCTACATCGGCAAGCAAAATCATCTGAATGTCCCAGGCGACATGAGCCATTCGGGAGGCTTGATACTAAGTGCAGAATCTTTAACTGGGTGCTGAGGGCAAATACAATGGCTAGAATAGACAAGGTCTAAAACTAAAGAGCCTGAATTCCAAAGACGAAAACAAGATGGAGATGAAAATATTGGGCTGGAAGCTGAGACCTGGCAGTCTTCTGTATTCTGCCTCTAATGACCTTGAGCAAGTCAGTTAGATTCTTCAGGCTTCATTTGACATTATTACTAACAAAATGATTGATGTCATTTGTTGGCTTAGATGGTCTCTAAGGTCTCTTTCATTTCTCTAAATTTTCTATATATACTCTATTATATACATATACATACTATTCTCTATATATACGCTACATATCCTCACTCTCTATGCATGAGTACATATGCATGTTTATGTGTACGTATGTGTATATATAGAGAGATATAAATACTTTTTTCTCTCCATATTCTCTTCTTACTCTCTCTATGTCTATGTCTATATGCATGTATGTATATATATATAATATATACATATAAACACTATTTTTTCTCTGTTCTTATTCTATGTATATGTATATATAGGGTAGGTGTGTGTGTATACACATACATATATACTATTTTATATGTATACTCTCCACATATTCTCTTTCTCTCTATGTATATGTATATTGATATGTATATATAGAGATACACATACATACATATACTCATTATCTCTTTCCTGAACACAGTACCTTCTCTCCTTCCCTCCCTCCATATCCAAATTCTATATAAGGACTCAGCTAAAGCATTACCTAAGGGCAGGTGAGTGGCACAGAGGATACAGCATGGGTCCCAGAGTCAGGAGGTCCTGAATTCAAATGTAGCCTCAGATACTTACTGGCTGTGTGACTCTGGGCTAGTTACTTAACCCTGTTTGCCTCCATTTCCTCATCTGTAAAATGAGGTGGAGAAGGAAATGGCAAACCTCTGCTGTATCTTTGCCAAGAAAACCCCAAAGAAGTTTACAGAGAGCTGGATACAACTGAAATGACTTGACAATAACAAGGCATTACCCATTATTGCCTTTCTTTATATCCCCAGAACTTCACACAGTTCTAGACACATAGCAAACACTTAATAAATGCTAGTTGACTGACTATGGGAAACCTTCCTAGCTTCCTTCAGTCATTGTACCTCTGAAGTCATATCACTGAATTGCTCACATCACTTATTTGAAAACTCATCATGGACTGTTTTTTGGGGGGGGGGCCTTTCTTATATTTGTATTTTATAATTTTGTATTTACATTTTATTTGTATTTATAATTTTATATTTTATATATTTATATTATTATATTATATATTTATTTTTCCTTTACTTATGCCTTTTCTCCTTAATAAGAAGATAAGCCCCAGGAGGAATATCCCTGTCTTCTGTTTCCTTGCCTCTCCCTATCCATTCCCAAATGAATAAAACATTTATTAGACACTTAATACATTCAAAGCCCTGTGCTAAGCATAGAGAATAGAGTAAAAGAGTCAGATACACCCTGCTCTCAAGGGGCTCCCATTTTAATGGGGAGACAAGTCATGTGAGAGACTTTAGCTGGCAATTCAGATGGAAAAGTCTTCCTGGTACTTAGGGCTAATCATCTTCCAGGGCCCAAAGCCATGCTGGGCACAAAGGAGACTCAGTATAACAGCTACTTCTTGATCAATCATTCCTTAGAAGTCTTGGCTTATTTTCAGCTGCTTCTCTCACCCAGCAGCCAGACTCTTGGATCTTTGTTCTTAGCTCGTTTCTCCCCTTTTTATCCTATCTCCCAGACTTTCCTTGGGGCTTACCAAAAAGATGTGAGAAGATTTGCAGGTGGGGTTGTACTTGGGTTGCTTCTGACAGCACCACCGGGAGTCCCTGCCAAACCTGTCTTGTAGGAGCATCTGGATACATATTCTCCTCTCTGTGCCCTGGCTGTTCTGTCTGTAAGGTTTGGTTGTGTTGGAGACATTTGAAAACATCCTCCCTGAAAGTGAGATGAGAGCACAGCTGGCTCTTGCTCCTGCCAAGAACATCACCATTTGGCTTCAGCTCCTCAGTCTGCTAGGGGGCACTGTCTGAAACCAGTGGTGGTTTGAGCAGACACAAACAATGGGGCAATGTTTGGTGTCAAACGACCAGCAGGTAACATCGCCACATTGCACCCTATCTCAACCCACCATGTTCCCCAATGACTGTAGGCATTAAGTTAACCCAGTACTAACCCAAAAGTGTTCTCTGCCTCACTTTTTGGATTCATTACAGCTATTACAATAGTGGTATGATTTGGGAGAATCCCCTTTCCTCCCCTAGACACACCCAGAAGAGACCTCTCCCACTTATTACTAGCAGTCTGAAATCATACCTTTATGACAGTAAAACTTTTATTCCTATTAAAATGCAAATCTTTCTGGGACACAAATTTTTTAATCTGTCAGTCATGTATACTTCAGTATGAATGAAGGATCTGAGGAGATAAGTCTTAGTGAAGGGGAGGAAAATGCAGAAAACAGAAAAGGAAAAGCAGAAAACTGTTTCCTCCATAATTTTTTTTGCATGTGCCTAGAATAGGCCTTGCTCTTCTACCTTGATAAACCACTAACTGAATGATTTCTTAAAGATGGAAATAGAAAGAACCCAGAGGATTCCCAGGAAAACTTTGTGACTGGTCCTATAAGAAACTGAAGGCTAAAAGATCACATGGTCACAATATGTGAAACTAAGAAAAGATGGCCTGATAAATAGATTAAGCCAATGTGCACGTGTCAGAGGCCAAGAGCATAAGATTGTTTTGTAGCATCCTTGTAGCCATAAATATTCAAGTAGTTCTGAGCCCTTACTACCTACTCAACATTGTGCTAGGACCTAGGGGAGATGCAGAAGGAATTAGAGGCATGAATCTTGCCCTAAAGGAATCTGGTAGCAAAGACAGTCACAATACAACTCAAGGACAACTCAGGGAACATATAATCAGATGAGTACTTGTGTGTTGTAGACTCTATGTACTATAGAATTTTAGAGGAGAAGGAAGTCAATTTATACTGGAGAAGTTATTGAACAAGATCTTGAAGGATAAGAAAGATGTAGGAGGGCAGAATGTAGAAAGGAGATTTTAGGATATTGGGAAAATATGATGACAGGTACAGGGGTGAGATAGATGATGGTAAGTTTACTGGATGGACCAACTTGAGTTAGGAGTCCATCTCAAGCACTAATAAGGGTACATAGTCGGGAGTAAGAGAAGATAAGGTTGGAGAGGTCAAGTGGGGCCTGATTGCATAGGATCTTGAATCATAGGCAGAAGAGTTTGGATTTGGTGTGGTAGGCAGAAAGGGGTGATTGCAAATTTTTGAGTAGGAGAGTGACTCGAAGAAGACAATATTTATGGAAATATTACCTTGCCAGGAGTATGCAGGATGGATTGGAGGAAAGGGTTTGGAGCCCAAGAGGCTGGCTGTGGTATATTTGGCCTTTGAGACAGCTGACAAAAACACAGACGCATACACACATCTCTTTTTCCCATCCTATACTCTAGCCAATATTTTAAATTCATCTGGTTTTGTCTGTCTTTTTACTTAGGAACACAAAAAAAAATTTATTTTTTACTTTGAGGATGCTTGATTCCACTGGCATGGGTAGCCCCTCCATTAGTGTAGAATATGATCTCTTCAAGCCTTTGTGGGCAGTCATCATGAATTGTTGTGGCCTAAAATATCTATCATCCAGTGGCCAACCTTTTTCTCATGATGTTCTCATCTTTTCCCCCCCAACTTTATTTTAAAATTTATTTTTATGAACTTTTATTGTTTTTATCTCCCACTGCTTTCTCCTCAAATGAACAATTAAAAAAAACCCTCTCAACAAAGCCACATAGTTGAGCAAAGCAAATGACCACACTGACCATGTCCAAAAATACGTCTCCGTTTGGATTTTAAGTTCACAGTCTCTCAGACAGGAGGCATGCGGCACAATTTATCTTTAGTTCTTTGGATATGTAGTTTATTGTTGCATTAATCAGAGTTCTGAGACTTTTCAAAGTTGTTTTTCTTCATAACGTTGTTCTTACTGTCTAAACTGATCTCCTACTTCTGCATCAGATAATGAAAGTCTTCCCCTGAAACTTTCCAATTTGTCATTTCTTATAATTTTTTATAATAAAATAGTATTCCATTACATTCATATACTGTAATCCAACTTGTCTGTCCATTTCCTTATAAATAGATATTGCCATTAGTTTCAAGTTTTTGACTGCTACAAAAAGATATTATAAAATGTACATGTGGGTTCTTTCCCTTTTACTTTGATCTCTCTGGGATATAGTCCTAGTATGGCAAAGAGTATGTACATGCTTGGTTTCAAATTGCATTCCATAATGGCTAAACCAAAATTCACAGTTCCACCAATAATGCATTAGCGTTCCTTTTAGGTGTTCTGACCTTAACTATCTTGGTCCTTGGATGAAAGATTAATAACCCCTTTTCAGGCATATCCTTGAATTTCCCCAGACTCTTTACCTTGAAACCTCTTAGAGTCTGCTCTTCATCTCTAAGAATTCTGTCATTTCTATGCCCCAATAAGTCTTTAGAGAAGGTCATATTTGGGGTAGAGGAAATATAATTTTAAAATATTTTAAATGTCATAAAACAATGCTGTACTTTCAAAAGATGCCATTTTAGTATTAAGTGGAATTTTCATTTCTAGACAGTTTCTGGCTTTGTTGGATGATACTTTTTGGCTAATTGTCCTCTTAATGTCTACCATGTCTGCTTCCGCTGGCTTTTTTCAAAAAAAAATTTAAAATTTTCATTTTTTAAATTCATAAGCATTTTTATTTTCTTTCCCTTCCATCCTCCCTCCTATTGAAAAGAAAAACAACCCTCCTAATAAATATGCATAATCTAGCAAAACAAATTGCCACATTGACCATGTCCAAAAATATATTTCATTCTGCATCTTAAATATATCATTTCCCTATCAAGAGGTGGATAATATATTTCATTATGATAATTACATTGACCAGAATTTTTAAGTCTTTCAAACTTGTTATAATAATAATAAAACATTTACATGGTATTTTAAGGTTTACAAAGCTCTGTACACATATATATCTCCACAGCACTCCTAGGAGGTAGATTTTATTATTATCTCCATTTTACAGTTGAGGAAATTGAGACAAGGTAAGCAATTTGCTAAGGGTTACACAGAGAGATAGCATGGATTGAATTCTGATTTTTCTGGCTCCAGACATAGCACTTGACAATCCACCATGTTACAATGTTGTTTTTGTACCAGTTGTTCTCCTACTCTCACCTTGCTTTGCATCAGTTCATACAAATCTTCCCAAGTTTCCTTAAAACTGTCCTTTTAAAAAAATCCGTTAGGGCATAGTAGCTAGCTTTGTATGATTACATTCATATATCATAATTCATTCAGCCATTCTCCAATTAATGGGCACCACTTTAGTTGCCAGCTTCTCTGGGTCATTTTCCTCTTTGATTTCTTGTGGGGGGGTGGGCTGTATTGATCTTCTCTTTTTAATTCTTAACAATGTTTGCTACCTTGTGAATTCATGTCAGGGTTGTCAAACACTTAGTGAAAAAGAAAGATCAGGGAAAAGGTACTTTATTTTGTGTGTATGTGTGTGTGTATGTGTGTGTATCTTTAAATTTTTTTAAAAATATGTTTTTTTTAAATCATGTAATTTTAATCAATGTAATCATGCAAAAACAATTTTTAACATTCATTGTTTTATAAATTGGAGTTCCAAATTCTCTCTCCCCCTTCCGCACCTTTTTCCTCCTTAAGAAGGCAAGCAATTTGATATAGGTTATACATGTGTGGGCAAGCAAAAGATATTTTCATGTTAGTCATGTTGTAAAAGAAAACACTGACCAAAAACCTCCAAGAAAAAGTAAAAGAAAAGAAAAAATATGCTCTGATCTGTATTCAGATTCCGTTAGTTCTTTCTCTGAAGATAGTATTTTTCATCTAACACCATTCAGAATTGTTTTAGATCATTATTTTCCTGAGAAGAGCCACATCACTCATAGTTGATCATCATAGATATTTATCTTACTGTGTACAGTGTTTTTCTACTCACTTCACTTTGCACCAGATCATGCAAGTCTTCCAGGTTTTTCTGAGATGATCCTGCTTGTCATTTCTTATTGCACTACATATACCACAACCATCCCCCTATTGAGGGATATCCCCTCAATTTCCAATTCTTTGCCACCACAAAAAGAGTTGCTATAAATTGGCCCCTTTTCTTTTCCTTTGATCTTTTTGGGATACAGACCTACTAGTGGTATTGATGGGTCAAAGGGTATGCATAGTTTTACAGCCCGTTGGGCATAGTTCCAAATTTCAAGAAGTGACTTTTTAAAAAATCCAGGAAGCCTTCAGATCATATTGGGCAGTTCAGATAGTGGAATCCTTGAGCTAGGAGGTGGATGGGTGGTGAGTGAAAGTGCTAGACATCCCTGGGAATTTTAGCAAACTGTGGTTGCAGACAGGAGATAACACTGGTCAGCTTGGAGCAGTCATAAATGACTCACTACAAGAGACTAACTCTGCCCCAGAGATTCTCCTGATCTTCTAGTCTCAGATTTTATGAAGTCTTCAAATGAAGAAACCCTTGCCTTCAACTCCACTAGTATTTATTTATGAATAATTCCTGCATGGAAGAGTGGAAAGAGTCCCGGGTTTGTTGTCAAAGCACAATTTTATCTTTTAACTACCAGTGGAAATTTTGGAAAACTATTTGAATTCTCTGGACCTTAATTATCTCATCTGTAAAATGGACTGAATGGCCTTTGAGGTTTTTTCCAGCTCTATATCTGTGATCTTATGACTTTGAGACATGCTGGTAGATCTCAAGTTACTGGTAGTGAACCCTTGATCTAGTGGCGGTGAAAATATTCCATCCCCCAGAAAATCTACCTTTTTGTGATCAAATAAAATTTCTCTTTAAATTGTTATTATTATTTTACTTTGGTTATCTTACATGTTCCTTGAGAGAAAAATTAAGGTTAATTATACAAATGTTCTTTGTAGGCATGAAACAGAGCATGAAACTAGAATTCCATTATGGTATTCTTTTCTCTCAAACCTATGGAATATTTTTTTCCCCAATGTGATTGGTGGCGAGGTTCAGTGAAAAGAACATTGGGTGGGATTATGACTTCCAATATGAGTTCTGCTACTAATCTAGCTTGGACAGCTCCTACCAATTCACTATCTCTTAGTTTCCTCATCTGTCAATTGTGAATGGCAATTAATCTTGAATTTACTAGGGCCATTTTCAGCATGACCACAGGATAGATGAGCATTTTGAAAAGTATCCTGTAAATGTACTTTCTTTGTGGTATACTGAACTTTCCCTTTTTAGTCTTTCTTGGATACACCCTTCAAATAGAGTCAGAATAAGATGTGAGGACAGTGACTCTTAGTTTTACTATAAAAAGACTCTTCTATTTATGGCACTAAAATACTTTAGGATTCCTAGGGTTATGTTGTGCTCTCCTCTCTGTTGGAGAGGAATGATCAGTATCACTGAAATGACTGAAAATTTCTTCATAGGAAACTGTCTTCCTGGATCATGAATCATGAGTGTAAGATGGCCTCTGTGAGCACCATGTTGGTACTGTCCTTTGGAACATTCATCCCTCAGTTGGAATACAATCTCCTCTAGTTGACTTTCAAAGCTCTTCACACTGCCTCCAGCTGATCTCTCCAGATTCTTTCACATCACGCCCCATCATGTATTCTGTATTTTACTCAAACTTTTGGATCCCAGGACTTAACACCACTTCTCTTGCTTCTGTCACATCTTATACTTGGAATGTACACTCTTCTTACCTCCATCTCTGCATTTTCTTCAAGGCTTAGGTGTTGTAACCTGTCCTAATGCCCCTGGCTACAGGTGTCCTATCTTTCTTCCTATCGTGTTGTCTTTTCCTATCCAGATGTTATATCCTTGGATAGAATATAGGCTCTTTGAAGGCAGAGACTATTTGTTTTTTATTTTTTGGCTTTATATCCCTAGTGCTCATCACAGATTAGGTGCTTAATAAGTGCTTATTGAATTGAAAGTGTGTGTGTGTGTGTGTGTGCGCGCTCACACACACACATGCACATACACATACGCATGTGTTTGGTACAGAAATCAGAACCTGGTTGTTGGGGCACATGTCTTGGGGATATTTTCTCTTCTGCAATGTTTTAGAAGCAGTGTAGTTTAGTGGAAAGACTGTCAGCTTTGGAGTCACGATCTGGTCTAACCTCTGCATTTTATGGATGAGGAGAGTGACCTGCCCAGTTAGGACGGCTAGGTGGCACCCTAATGCACAGAGTGCTAGACTTGGAATTAGGAAGACCTGAGTTCAAATGTGAGCTCAGACACTTAGATGCTGTATGACCCTGGGTAAGTCACAAAACCTCTGTCCACTTCAGTTTCCTCAACTGTAAAATACGGATCATAACATCACCTACCTCCTGGGGTTGTTATGAGAATCAAATAAGTTAATTATTGTGTGGCACTTAGCACATTGCCTGGCATTAGTAAGCAATGCATAAATGCTACTACTATTACTATGATTGCTGAGGGATACAGCTAGTAAGTTTCAGAGGCAGAATTTGAACCCAGGTCTTCTGGGTCCCAAGACCAGCACACAACTCACCATGCCTCAAATCGAGGCTCTACCACTTACCTATTTTTTGCTTTGTCACTTTCTTTGTGGTTGTGGGCAAGTCATTTGTCAGCTCTGTGCCTCAACATCCTCACTGTAAAATGAGAGTGCTGGACTGGATGACCTCTAAAGTCCCTTTCAACTGCAGAGCAGTGACCTTACTCTCCTTATATACTAGCGCAGACATAACTGAGAAGGATGTCAAAAGGAAGACATTAAATCCCACCAACAATGAAAAATATGTCCCCTCTTTTCCTGGGCAAATTGCAAGGAGAAACAAGGAGTTAAAAAAAACTGTGCTAACCATCCAGACCTTAAACAATAGCCTTGCCTAATATGCCAGAGAGTTGCTATGTTTTTTTGAAGGGGAGGTCTTTCCTTGGCATTTCAATCTTCCCTCCAATGGCACATGTGATGAACCACAAGGCTTCAGCTTGAGGAAGCCACCTGACTACACAAAGTTTCATTTTGTATTTGCTGTACTGTAGGGGAGCTGTCAAAAGCCCCAAATTGACACCTCCCTCCAGTTCCCCACCCACCCATCAAAGCATCTAGAGCTGTTTCTTCAATTTGCTTTTCCCATTCAAGACATTAAAGAGGACTTTCATGTCAAGCTTCTCACATGAATATGCCAAAAGGGAGGTCTTCTAAGGGCCATTTTTCCCAAGTTGACTCAAGGGGTTGAGAGGAAAAGCAAGCTTCATATATCTCCCTTCTGTCTGAAAGGAACAGAGGAGTCGTGCAGACAGGGTACATGATGGGTCCATTTCCCAGACCCCCTCTCACCAAATAGCCCTCCCTCTTTGTGTTTGCCACCGGTTCTGGGAGGCCTTTTCTGAATTTTCCTTTAGCCTTTGTTTGCTTATGGGAGGCTTAGGGCTTATGTAAAAATTGGCACCTAAGTCTAAAATGGGTTCCTGAGCAGGCAGGAGCTCAGGGCTCTAAGGAGAGAAGGAAGGGTCGGCTTTTAGGCTTTGCCTTTCATTGTTACTTGTGTAATCCTGAGATGCTGAAGGCTCCCCACTTCCACCTTTTTATTGCAGACATAGGCTGGGGAGACAAACCTTTTTGAAAACTAAGTACCCTGCTAAGCTTCAGAATGTTTTCACAAGACACCTCAGAGAATGTGTTCAGCCATGGTAGCTTTTAGCCACTTTGGTTTAGGGGGAAATTTGGCCTTGTCAAAGCTCTTCCCTTCCCTCCCCCTTTCTGACCATGAGGGATTAGTTCTACAATGGAATGAAATCAGGATAGGTGAGCCTCCAGAAAGACAACTGACTGTCTGGAAGGCTCAGGATTCAGTGGGTGTCTCAGAGGGCAGGGAGACTTGGTATATTCCTGGTCTTGCAAAAACAGTTATTATAGACCATTCCATGGAATTCAGAGCTGTGTCTAGACATGCTTTCTTAATTGGGTCATAGCCCATCTGGTCTGGCTACTATGGTCAAGGTCAACTTTAGACATAGGTGGCATAGGTAGCTGCTTAGGCTGCAGGATTTATGGGCTGTCATGAGTCAGTGGTCTTTCTCTTGCAAAAGTGCAAAGGATTGGGGTACTACTAATTGAGGTAGAATTTTTTTTACCTAGGTGAGGAAGGCAGCATAGTGGACTCCAGACTGCAGGATAATGGACTGGCTGTTGGGTTGGGGAAGTTGAGCACCTCAAGAAGTGGAAGGGCAGCCGAAAGTGAAAAGGGATCAGTGTGTTATAAGGGAAATAGAGGCATTCTTCCCAAGATCTCTAAACCAATATTGGCTATCATGAAAGCTGGAATTTGGTTGTTGAAAGATGGAAGATAACTGAAACTTACAGTTGCTGCTAAGCATGGATATACAGGCAAAACATTTAGATGATACAGAAATCAATCCACCAATTTATTAAGAACCTACTATACACAGCACTATGCTCAGAAAGAAGGGAAGAAGACAAAAATGAATCAGTTCCTGGCCTCAAGGGGCTTAAAGTTTAATAAGCCCCCCCCACACACAAAGACACACACGCACAGACACAAATATCAAAATAATATTCAAAATAATTTTCAATAAAATTCAATAATAAATGAAATTCAAAATAATGAGAGGTGGAAGGCACTAGCAATTGAAGGAATCAAACAAAGCCTCTGAGGAGAAGGTAGTGCTTGAGCTTAGCTTGGAACAAAACTATGTGTTAGGGAGAAGATAGTGTGTTCCAAGAATGGAGGACAGTCTACGCAAAGGTGGGAGATGGAGTGTTGTCCATAAGAAGGGCAGGAAGGCTACTTGACTGGACCATAGACTGTGTGAAGTGGTGTAACATATACTAAGGAAACAGTTTCGTTTCACAGGTGTGTCTTTGATAGAAATGGCGTAATTTCTACCAGTGGAGTTTGGCCCATGACAGGACCAAATTGTCTGTTTAAATGGAGATAGAAAATTTTGCCCAAGGTCCAGAATTTCATTGGCTTTTGAATTTAGTTTACTGTTCCTAATACCATGGCTTAATATAGAGATGTTTTTAAAGACTCATATACAGGACCAAGAATCTTTTTCATATAGCATCTATAGGATCAGGTCTAGGCAAAGTCAAGAAATAGGCAAAATACCCTCCATAAATAATCTCTTTAAAATATTCAGGTAACTCCTTTCTTCTGAATCTTCAGAGGCTCCTCACTGTCTACCAAATAAAGTTCATGCTCCTTAGTCTAGCATTTGCTGACTTCCACAATCTGGTTCTCTTTCACATGTTCTGTATTTCAACAGAGATGGATGACTCACCATCATCCATTCCCACCCCTTTAACTCCCATTTCTGTGCCTTTGTTTATCCTTCCCTTTATACTTACAATGACTGCATCTACCTTCCCATCCTTTGAAATCTTTTCCCTTCCTGTTGAAATCCTTTCCTTTTTGCAAAGTCCCAACTTAAGTCTGACTTTCTCCGTGAAGGTTCCCCTGATCTCTCTAATTGGAAGTGATACCTCCTTTCCTGAACTTGGCCAATTTCCAATTTTCATTAAAGCTATTTGTTCATATTTTAACCCACTTCTCACTAGATTGTAAGTTCTGTGAGGGCAAGGACTATTCTTAATGGGTGATCACCCATCCCCATCATGTGCTCCGGCTAGAGAATGTCTCATAGAGCATGTGTGGAGCTGAGCTGGGCTCACTTGACCACTTCCAATGAGCCTTTGATCCAGAAAACCCTTGGTCACTGGGACAGAAGCAGAGAGAAGAGGGAGCATTAAAAAGAGAAATGGACCATGAATCGGGAAGAACTGACTACCCAGTAGACTTTAAAAGGAGAAACAACTTCCATGCATCTTCTTTCTCTGTCCCTCTCTGCTGAGTGTATGGGGACTCTGGGAAGTTCTCTCTTGGATTCCCTCTAGAAGCAGGGGAAATGCCACATTATGGCAGCTGCTCACTCATGATACCTAGGGCATTTACTTGTCTAGGGGAGCTTGAGTTAGACTCTCAAAACTCTGACTTCTGCTTTGTGTATGTTTCTCTGATCATAGGTGACTGAACAGTAATACAGAGATGAACATTTCAAGCCTTGGAGGCAACCTTGTGAGTTTGAAGGATTGTGGGAGTTCAATCAGAGTGAGCTGGAAGGACAGAGGGAATTTTTTGCAACTACATCCTTCTCAGAGAAGGTTGACTACCACTCTAATTGATACTGATATATCATGGATTGAATCATGAGCCTTAAGTATAACCATCCCTCCTAAGGAAAACATTTTTTATTTTTAGAACTGCTCAAATACAGGTAAATACAAAAAAACCCAGGTATTCACCTAAAATAGGGTGTTGGATTTGGAATTAGGCAACCTGGGTCCAAGCATTGACTTTGCTGCTTATTACATGTGTGACTCTGGGTCATTTGCTTCATCCAGCTGGGCCTCAGTTTCATTATCTGTAAAATGAAGGGGACGGACTAAATGATCCTTCAGTCCCTTTTCACCTCTAACTCTTACGAGCTTAATTACGTTCATAGATTTCAATACTGAGCGTAAGGGCAGTTGCTATCATTTCCTGAGCATTCCATGGGAGGTCTTTACATTGTCATCTAGTACAATCAGCATCAATTTCATTTCATTGTATTTCAGGAGTCCATTTCAGGAATGAGTAAAAGCTAGAAGATATAACAGTAATTCACCCCATGGGTGGGCAAATGCAACTCCTGTTTTTGTAACTAAAGCTGTAGTTTGCTGACCCTGGTCTAGTCCATTTAGTTATCTGCATGTTAACTCAATGCTCTGTTTCAAGGAGGGAAATCACGGGAATTGGTGGTTTTGGTTAAGGTTGAAACTTAACTTTGGTGCAATAGTTCCAAGTATAAAAGCTTGCATCACTCTTCCCTTATTTCCTATATAGAAAGCCATTTTCTGTACCCCCAAAAAAAGGACTGGAGGGAGGGAAAGATTGAGAGGGAGCAGTTCAGCAAAATCAACCAACATAATCAACCAAGTCTAACAGAGAATGCAGCATCCCAAACCTGTGATCCCTCCCCTTTGCAAAGAAGGAATGAAGGTGCACTTTTTTCAGCCTTTCTCCAGGGTCAAGCTTCTTGATCATTATAACTGAATAGGATTCGGTCTTGCTTTGTTTTAATTGTGTATGCTTTTCCCTGTTCCACTTACTTTCCTCTGTATCAATTCATATCTCTCCACACTTTACTGAATTTCCTATATTTCTAATTTCTTAATAGTCTGTTATATTTATATTCAATTTGTTTAGCCATTCTCACATCAATGGCCATCTGCTTTGTTTCTAGTTTTTGACATTTTTTTTCTACACAGAAGTGTTGCTATGAATATTTTGTTATACAACAATAAGTTAATTTTCTCTTCAAATTATCTTTGGAACGTCTTAAGAGTTTTGTGGACATAGCCTAGTGAAGCTACAACAGAGTAGAAAAATAGCAAAGTTACCTTGAGGTCATTTGTTGAGTGGTAGGGGGAGACAGGAAATTTTAGGATAACTCAGGAGTGAAGATTCTTTCTTGCTTGTTTATCAGTTTCCTTGTCAGGGGTGTACGGATAAAAGTTTAACAACTGATTCTCTGAAGCAAGATACGTTTTGAAATTTAATTTGTATTTTTAGCATTTCCTCCATCCTTTTCTTAGGTCTAGAGCATCAACAAAACAATATATCAAATCCTGATTTTAGTCTGTTGATTTCAGAGGTGTAAATACTCACACTTAATATTGTTTCCCTTGAGCCAGTATGAGCTGCCTCCACCACATCCTAACTTGTGCTGCTGTGACAATGACAGAGGTGGCAGTGGTATGAGGCAGTCGTTCTTTTGAGCAATACAAACACAGCCTAACTACAAGGATGCCCATCCACTGCAGAATGGCTGAATAGATTATGGAATATGAGTGCATTGGAATATTCTTGGGCCCTAAGAAATGATGAAGGGATAGTTTCAAAGAAACATGGACAGACATGTATGGAATAAGGTGGAAAGCAGTGAACTAGGGAAGGGAAGGGAAGTAGAACAATTTATACAATAACGACAACATTATAAAAGCAAACTTTGAAAGACTTAATTCCAATCAATTCAATGACCAATCAATTCCAGAGGAGCCATGATGAAACCTGCTACCAACCTCCTGATAAAAATGATGGACTGATATTGCAGAATGAGATGGATTTTATGGACTCGGCCAATGTGGGATTTTTTTTTTCTTGACTATGCATCTTTGTTATGAGGGCTTTCTTTTTTGTTTTTTTTTCTTTTTCCAGTAAAAAAGAGGAGTGGCTGGGTGAGAGGAATTGAGAACTAATTTTTGTTCATTGAAGACAAATTAAATTAAAAATGCAAACAGCTTTTGTTTTCTTGCTATTAGCCTGTGAGGTAGCAAGCCATAGTGCAAAGTTGTCATTGTACACACACACACACACACACACACACACACCCCTGCATGTAAACCTCTCTTACTTTAGAAAAGAATAGTTGTGGGTTCCTTCCCTTTGACTTAAATACATACATTCTCCCTGACACTTTTAAAAAGGGTCCCCCAAGATCAAAGATGCTGCCCCAGCACCTGTGCCAACATTATTTTCAATTGCTATTGACCCATTCTCTGAGCTTTTTCTTTCATGCAGGTGCTTTTTAAAAAAGTTAGATGATAGCACTAGGCTGAACAAAACGCAAGTCTATATGTATTTATGTTTGTCTATATGTACACATATACCTAAGGGTATAGCTTTTGTATAGATCTCATTCAGAAACCGAGTAGTTAAATCCCCACTCAGGACCAGGCTCAGCTGCAGATTCTCTTTTGATAATCTTTTATTAACAGTAAATTGAATAATGCTCAAGGACTAACTTAAAAATGGAAACATAATTATTTTTTTTAAAACCCAGCAGTTTGACCTCAAAACACATATTGAGAGGTTGAATAGGAAAGCTGTTCCCAGGTTACCTTTGTGGATTCTTTCATGTATAGTTGCAGAAGAAAAAAGCCTATTTTACTTTATGAATTCCAGTTTTCATAGAATATCTCCCCTCAAGCCCTAAGTACCTAGAGAGACAACATGTTGTGGGGCAGCACCTCTCAAAGTCTGGGGTCTGGTACCTCTGAGGATATCCCACACCTTTTCATGAAGCCCTTTAGGTTAAAATTATTTTATGATAATACCATGATTTAAATTTCTGATACGGTAGATTTCAATATATATGTATATGCACATTTTATATATGTACACACACATTTCATATAAACAAAAGCTCTTGGTAGGGCTGTCCTTAATAATTTTTAAAAGTGTAAGGAAGTGCTGAGACTGAAAAATCTGGTATAAGGGAAAGAGTGTTGGCTTTGGCAATGGGAAGGTGAAGGCAATGTGGTTCAGGTTAAAATTTTATCTCAGTCACTTATACCCCTGGGATCTTTAGGTAAATCTTTTAATCTGTGTTTCTTCATCTATTAAAATGAGGACACTAAACTAGATGGACTTTAAGTTTGCTTCCAGACATGGAAATCTATGAGTCTATGGAAATTGACCCTGATATTTACTAGCTGTGTGACCTTGGGCAAGTCATAATCTCTCTGTTTCTTCATTTGTAAAATGGACAAATAATACAGTCTGATTTCAGAGAGTTGTGTAGTGCAAATGAGAAATGTATAGAAATCACTATATAAATGCTGCTTAGTATTATTATGATTGCCTTGCTTTGATTAACTCAAAATGAAAATAGGTCTGCAAGCAATGCCAGACAGAATTTTCTAAGTTAGGCACTGCCAAACCACATCAAAATGATGCAATAATGACTGTAAAAAATTTTTAAATGAAATTTAAAGTCATGAGGACAACTCTGGGGATGATGAACTATAATCTCTCAGCATTGTTATGACCAATATGTTCCACCACCCTCATATTCCTTTGCAAAGACCACTGAATCAACCTTTTCTCCAGTGATTTTTTTAACTGCTGCAACATCTGATTTCTCTAGTCAGTTGGTTGGTTCAGCCTTAAAGCTATCAAAAAATGGTGGAGTATAATAGAAGCAACATTAACTCTCTGGGCTTCAAATGTGTCATCTGTAAAAGAAAGGTTTGGACTAGATGTGTTCTAAAGACCTTCTCAACTTGAATTCCCATGAGAGAAAACTGAGTCAAGTTGTGGCAGTGGCAGCATTAGCAGATGTGGCCAAAGGGAGTGGGCCCTGCTCCAGGGTCATGGGACAGAATAGGGTTCCTGTTGGATATTATCCCCCTCTGCCTGAGTGCCCAGAGTTAGCCCTGTCCAGGGGTGCTGCTGCAGCAGTGACCAGAAGGGCCAAGACTGAGAGGAGCAGAAGCTACTTCTGGACCCCAGCTATTCCTCAACCAAACCCAACCACCATGGCCAGACTGCTGCTCCCAGAGAGGAGCAGCCACTGCTGTCTTCTGTCCTTGCCAAGACAGCCAGCTAATATCTTCAGTGTCCTAGAAGCAGATTCGAAGGGTGTGGAGCAGCATGAGAAAGTAAGTGTATGGACCTAGTGGTCCAGATGGTGCTTCTCTGACTGTCCTAAGCAGTTGCTTGACTCATGGGAAGGAGAGGGCACCACTGCCATCACTCACCATTTGGACCCACCAAATGCTTGCTGTATAGACTTACAGGAAGTCACCCAAATTTCACTTAGGCCTACAGTGTACTTTCTCAGATCCAGGGGAAAACAAAAGAGGGGCTAACGGTACAATATGGGGTCCCATCAAGAAAGGTCCTGGAGATTTCTTCTCTCCTTCCTCTTCCTTCTTCCTGCTTGTCCAGAAAACTAACTTACTACTAATCACAGAGAAGGAGTAAATGTGGGGGGATTGTAGGGGGGCAGTTCATAATGACACATGATGAACCAAGTTCCCAGGAAGTCTTTGTGTCGTGTGACCCTTGCTGAATAAAGAGGGTCAACGATGAAATGGCACTGGGGGTGTATAGAAATGAAGGGACTTGGTCATCAATATCATTTAGTCATTGGGAAGGGAAGAGAGTGGAGGAAGAGATTTGACCTTGACTTCTTTGGAACCACCCTTTCATGTGGGGGTCTAGGCTGATGATGAGGGGCAGGCAGGGAGCTGAACTGGTTGTTTCCATTTCTCACACTCACAATTCTTTCATCTTGGCACTCTTAATTTTATTTGCTTTGGTTTGTTATATTACAGAACAGACATCTATCCATCCACAGAGGAAAAAATCCTAGGAGCTTGACAGTCAAGAGTTCAGGTTGACTGCATTTCTCGGGGCTATCATGCTTGTTGCCCTAAGTCAGAGGTACTGTGGTGTAGGCAATTCACCAGGAAGGAATGATTTCAGACCCAGCCTCAGAGACTTTCTAGTTCTCTGACAATGGGCAAGTCACTTAACCCTTCTCTCTGAGGCTGGTTTTCTCATATGAAAAATGGGCATAATAATGATAACAGCAATCTCTGGGGATGATTTTAACAACAGAATGAAATTGCATGCAAAGCAATAAGTGACAGCTGTGATTACCTGCTCTGCTTGCTTGTAGTTTTCCTAAATGAAGTTCTCCCAAAGCTTTGAAGGGCAAGTCCCCTGGGGTTCTTGTTTCTAAGGATCTGGTGAAGGAGTTCATATTCGCTATACCATGGGCTTTGATCAAATCCTCACTTCAAGCCTTGGCATTTACAGATGGAAGAATCCCAGTCTTTTTGGTCTGTCCTCATATGGTAGCACCTCCCCCTCCCTTTAATCAATTTAATTATCCTTCTCTGGATCTTCTCCAGCTCTGTCATGTCTTTCTTGAGGTGAGGTTATGGGGCACACAGTAATACAGATGTAGATGGACCACAGTTGCTTGCTTACCAGACTTCTTCTTAAGCTGTCTACCTGTCTTATTTCTGTCTCTTTATTCTCTTTCCTTCCCTCCCTCTCCTTGCTTCCTTCCTTCCTTCCTTCCTTCCTTCCTTCCTTCCTTCCTTCCTTCCTTCTCTCCCTTCTCTCCCTCCCTTCCTCCCTCCCTCCCTCCTTTCCTTCCTCCCTAATCTCCTCCCTTCCTTCCCTCCCTCCCTCTCTTCCTTCCTTCCTCCTTCCTATCTCATTGTCCTTCATTCTCCTTTTCTCTTACCTACCCCCCCTTTCCTTGTAACAAAGATAAACATTTAAGCAAAGCTAACAGACCCAGCTGGATTCCTTACCTCTCTACTTAAGGGAGTAAGATTACAAAACCATGCCTTCCTTTCCCTCTCCCTCCCAGTGACTCGTAGCTGCTGCTGGCCAGCCACATATAGAGCTGTGATGAGGAGAGAGAGAGCTGGGTACATTCTGCACCAGGGATGTCCTGAGCAGCAGCCCTCCCTCCCTCATAAACAAGTCAGCTGCAAGTCATATCACCATCTTGATGTCATGGTCCTCTTCAAAAATGAAGGAAAAACACAATGGCAACAACAACTAACGAGCAAGGTATAGGAGAAAATAAAGCTCCTCATAAAAGACATGTCACACATTTGTGTTGGCATGTTATCCTTTTCAAAGGATACTATTTTATTCTCATAGCTTTATAGTGTTAAGTATAATAGATATTGTTATCCCCTAGACAAATGAGGAGACAGAGATACAGAGAGATTAATCGACTTACTTAGGGTCATAATAGCTTCTTAGTGGCAAAGGCAGTAGAGCATAAGATTGTTGAGGACGGAGACAGACTGAAAAGCATCAGAATGAGTTCATTGGTGCAATAGTGTTGGGGGAGAAACTCATCCCAGCATGCTAACTGCTAGCTTCCTATTTTAGCCAACTTATCTTTACTAACCAGATAATGAATCTCTGTTGTTTTTACACTGTGTGAAGGCTACAGATGTTGCCAATGCTCCTTGATTTCAGCAGTTTCTAAATTTCAGGCTCTTCTAATTGCCCCTCTGGCTCTGCTTCTGATCCCTAGCCCTTCACCTCTTCTACTGGACCAGTCTGTCCTAAGAGAAGATTCTATCACAGGATCGTTGTTTTAAGAGGTAGGGAATTGTTAAAGATCATTTGATCCAATCTGTCTTATTTTATACATAGGGAAACTGATACCCAGAGAAGCTACCTGACTTTCCCAGAGGCACACATCTAGTAATGATCTGAGATGGGATTCATAACCAGGTCTTCCTGACTCCAAATCCAGAGCTCAGTTGACCTCCCATTTAGAAATCCTAAGAGCTCCCTTATCTTTTATGGAGGCAGAGAAACGGATTCTTTAAGTGGTTCACTCCTTGCTTATGTGGTTAGAGAAGCAGCGTGCTTCCGTTGACCATCTTAATTTTCAATCATTTTTTTCTGATTAGATTCTTAGAAGAGTTGGAATGTACAATTTGAAGAAAAGATTTTGAGTCACCCCACAGGCCAATCACTGTAATGTGCCACATGACCAAATGTATTCCAGAATTACATATGTACATATATATAACATTCATATTGTAAAATGAATTCCATTTTCTACATTATGAAAGTAAATAGGGTATTTTGAAAAGGATAGGCTTAAATCTACACAATGCATAAAAAGATCTAGTTTGCTATAAGAGTTCTACTTTAAAATTAGCCCTAGTTATAGAAAGTGGAAAAAAATGGATGAGCCGACCCCCTGGCCCCTATTCCCAGGCAAAGCTAACAGCAGTAGACCTATTGACAAGCCTTATGTCAATCAACCTAATGAAAGGAACAGTTTCACATCCATCTCCCTGCATAGCAATTGAGGTTTGGAGGGAGATGGAATTTCTGACCTATTATTGTGTCATTTAAATCAAATAATCAGGTTACAGCTGATTGTCTTGTTATCAACTTTGCCATTTAATTGGGCTTGTTATGGACTTGATTTCACAGTTCTCTTAATACAGAGTGAGATCATAGGGTCATAGATTTAGAGCTGGAACAGAACTTAAGAGGTCACCTAGTCTAACCCTCTCATTTGAAAATGAGGAAACTGAGGCCCAGGATAGTTTAATGATTTGCCCAAGTTTTAAAGTTAGTATGATTTACTGAAAGGAGAACTGGTTTTGGAGTCAGAAAACTCCAGTTCTAATCCTACTTCAGTCATTTTTTTTGTTATGTGATCTTGGGAAAGTCACAAGTCTTGTATGATGCTAGAGAAACAGACTCTTTAAGTGGTTCAGTCCTTGTTTATAGCCTCTTAGAGAAACTGTCAGTTCCTTAGTTTTTTTATCTTGTAAAGGGAAGGAGATGGGCCTTTAGGTTTCCTTCCAGGTTTAAACCAATCCACCTTTAACATCACACAAGGCCAATATTCTTTCCACTGTGCCAAGTTGATTAGAATAGGCTATCAGTTGAAATCAGTGAAGTCAGGTTTCAGAATGGAGGCAAGAATAAGGGAAAGAATTCCTCATCAGTGAAATTAAAAACAATTACCACAGCAAAGTTACTTATGATCCTTCATTCTTTGAGACCAAGGACTTGGCTATTCTATCATTCTGGGCTGTTGCAAGAAGATTTCTTGGGTGCTTACTATCCAGAAATATTTATATGATTTTATCATGGAAGACCCATCCAACGTCCAGATGTAATATACTAGGATGCCCATGCATGCCACATACTTGCTTTGGAAAACAACCGAGGAATAACTCGGTTAGGCTCAGTCCGGAGGACTACTGGTGTGGGATTAACAGGATTTAAAACTCATTCTTATAAGCAAATGCATTTTTTTCCAAAGGTGAATTTTTAACCTTTTAACTAAGGTCAAAACACTTCAGTCAGCAGTAACTAAGGTCCTACTTTATACAAAGTACTGTGCAAGACATTATGATGGAAAGAAAGAAAGATACAACAGAAACTCAGATACAGTTTCAGGAAACTGACCTTGTTTCAGAGTTCTGAGGCAAGCTGGTGCTGAGTTTTGAATGTGGTGAACGGGGAAATACACACATTAGGACTATTGTATTAATTAGGAACCAATACAATTTATCTAGTTATAGACAGAAGATGAGAATGTATGTACTAGTTACAAGCTAAGGGATGGTTGTTTATAGAGAGGATACAGTCTAAACCCCAAAATATAAGAAGTGACAGAGAAGGAAAAGGCATAGACTTTAAAACTGCATTAGCTAAGCTTCAAACTGGAATTAATGGAGGAGTATAGCTGAACACAAGAACATATCCAAAGCAGAGAGTAAGAGATGTCACTCCACACATTAACTGAGATGTATCTTGTGATGTATCTTTAGCACAGTCTGGATCAGTTTAGGTTAGCAGTGGAAATATCTACTCAAAAGGAAGCTACATTTATTGAGGAATTTTTTGGATTGTTTTTGAAACAGAAAGAGGACCCCCAAAATTCACAGCTTCAGAGTGATGAGTTAACCCTGAGCAAATACATGTATTTTTCCTCACTTAGGCAATTTCTAGTCAGTGTGTGCCTATTCTATCTCATAGATAACTGAGTACATTAGCGGCAGAATGTGACCCGGGTTTGCGTATGGATTGTGATTTTTATTATTATTTATAAATTTGTTTTAATATATAAGTAGCTGAGATGTAATAATAATTACTATTATAGTTATATATATTTTATATATTATATTTATTAATTTTGGAGAAGGAAATAGCAAACCACTCTAGTATCTTTGCCAAGAAAGCACCAAATGAAGTCACAAAGAACATGACTGAACAGCAACTCTTTTAATTTGTTATTTGTTATACTTCATATATTTTTAATTAGGATATGTTATATAATTAATGTTAAATTTATTATAATATTATTAAATAATCTGTTATATATCATATAGCATTATATGATAGTATACTATTATCTATAATAAACTATTATAATAAACTATATACTATAATAATATATTATAATAACTACATGCAGTAATAAATTATAACAATATAATATAATAAACTATATACTATAATATATTGTAATAATGTATTATAATAAGCTATATACTGTGATAATATATAATAAACTATATATTATATTGTAATAGTATTATAATACATTATACACTATAATAATATGTTATAATCATATAATATTATAATAACAGGCAAGCCTGCACTTGTCGGGGAATTTACCCTAGCAGATGGGAGTTATGAGTCAGTGGATGTTCTAAAACCCAGCACATGAGATCACGAAGCTGCTTTTTAGTGACAGCCACCCCACACACCCCCAGCCTGGGGAGTGGGGAAGAAATACCCGCGAGAGAACTGAGTGATGACATCCCGAGAGTGCAGCAGCAATCCTGCAGTCTCTGAGATGTGGGCTGTCTTGGCAATACCCACACCCTGGTCAAGCATATCCTCTCTCTATTGACCTTCCATGCATCTACCTGAGCCACACAGCTTCCTGGAGTGTGCCCCCTTCGCTCATATTTCCTGACATTCCCTATCTGTGGGTCCTCTGGCTATGTTCCCCAGTTCCTGTGTTCTCTGCATATATCCCCTTACCTACTTGTGGTACAGCCAGTGCTGGGAAGAGTACAGCCCATGACTATGTAGATTGGGGCGGGGGAAGACTTCTTTTCATTTTACTTGTCATGAAGTTCAATTAAATCAATTTCAAAATCTTTTTCTTAATCTGGAATCTTTTGCTTTGAATTAGTGGGTCCTCTGGTTGGCTGGCTAAAGTAAACATTAATGGGGGTTCCTGAGCTATCTTGGGTGGTTTCTTTAGGGTGCAAGAGAGTACCCAAGGTGCTATAGTTATTATTATTGATATAAAAGCACTACTAATTAAATGGAGGGTATAGGGGAGAATGATCAGCCAGTGAAATTATTTCCCTTAGTTTCTTAATCACCAGCTCCTCAAATCATGGACATATCTGAGAGACTGGAGGTGCTAACCAAGGCTTTTCTGTCCCCTTCACCTTAAACATTTTTTTCCTCACATGAAAACAGAACTGAAGTGAGGATAAGGCAGGGAGTTGTCCCCCACTTTAACCATTTTTGTCAACATGTATAATGTCAGAAAGGAGATGGATGTCTGTATGGTGGAAATAATACACCTCTGATGGAGGCCACCTTGCTTTAATCAAGTCCCTGTATATTGGGTATTTTCCCCTCCAAAGCTGGTGAAATTGTTGCTGAGATTATCAAGTTGTTGGAGAAGCTACGCTTTGCTAACTAGGAAGTTTACAGGCAAAGGATGTGCAAAGTCCCAAAGGTGCAGGAGACAGCAAAATTCCAAGGGAGCTGAGGCAGGAGAGTGGATTAAGAGAGAGAACAAAGAACGATTCTGCAGTGAAAAAAAACTGAGAGCACTTTAGAAAGAGCTAGTTTCAACTGGCTAACTTACCCTCAATAGCTACTCTTGATTTTACAGGCCTGACAGATAATCAAGGGCATTATGCTGGGTGTCAGGGAAGGGATAATATTTTCAAGGGCCTACCGTTTAAAAAACAATTTCTGTCACATAGCCCACGCGTCAGGCATGCATGTCTCTCTGTTTCACTGCTGATTTGGAAATAAATTATGCTGATTGCTCCCAATATGAGGAGAATCCATCATCATTCATCTCTGAATTCATCTCAGTCACCCTATCATTGTTCCTGGCCTGAGTCCCATGTAACCCCAGTTTCCTCCTCCACTATGACAATGAAATCCTGCCTTTTCCTTCCAGCTTGTTCCAAGTTTATAAGCCAAATGACAATTAGAAGTGTTCAGTAAACCTGCAGTTTCTCAGACTGACTATTTTGCCATCTAAGTCTTCTCTCCTGCTCTTGTCATGCTGTTATCATGAGGTCAACACCCTTTCTTTCTGGAGCTGTGTTGATCTGCCTCCTGGGGCGTGGTTGGTCACCTTCTACTGGCCCTGAATCTGTTGGAATGGGGGTGGGGATAGGTGGGGGTGTCTTTGTTCTGTCTTAGTCTAATACTTCCCAAGCCTCCTCCCCCAACTTTCTAACATTTCTACCATTGTGACGGCTGGAAAATCAGAGTGAGCCCTCTCTCTACGTTGCTTTTTCTTTCTGGGATTGAGAGTCTAATGATGAAGGATGTCATTGATCCAAAAATGAATCCAGAAATTGGTGCAAGAGAATTGCCAAATGGCAACAGGAGAGCAATAATGAAAATACTAAAAAAAACTTTGCAAAAGAGTAAAGTTTCTGATTTTATGCTGCTAAAGCTATTGACTTTACACAGGTAAAATAAGAGCCTGGGCATAAAAGCACTCTAGAAACCTAATAATGAGACACATAGAGAGACCAGGTTGTTATTATTTGAGACTTCAATGTATCTTTGATTTCATCGATGTGGCTATTTCCTCTACAAAAGTAGATCCAAACCCATCCATAGAAGGTATCCTCAAAGTAATTAATATGTATTTCAGTCCTCCATATTTGATAATTGATTTGTTTTCAATAAGTAGTCCATGTATGTGTGATTTATTAGGGTCCCATAGGATCCCATATTTTATAGAATCAAAGGATTTAGAGCTGGAAAGGATCCCATGATGATCTTGTCTAAGCACCCCAAATTCGGTATTCTTTCCATTATATCCCACTTACAAATCTAGTTCTTCTGGAAAAATTGGGGAGAACTGTAAGAGAGCACAAGTAGAAATAACTATACTTCCTAAAATAACACCACATAGATATTCAATCACCTACTTACTCACCTTGCTTTTCATAGAAGATAGAAAGTATTGTAAAGGTTAGATACAGTGAGGGTAGCTGTGACTATTTTCTGTGACTGAAGAAAATGGCACATTTTTCTTATTCAAGTGGACCATTGTTGTGTGTGCTGAGAGAAATCACCTGTTCTAAACCTGGGGTCCATGAATTTGCTTTTAAAAAAAATTAATAACTTCATTTCACTCTAATTGGTTTCCTTCATAATCCTATAAAGGATTCTAAGAAGGGCTATATAGGGTTTTCCAGAGAGCCAATGGGGTCCACAAAAATCAAGGTTAAGAACCCTTGCTCTGAATCTTGAAGTGTAAGTATTTGGGGGATAGGAGCTGAGAGTATGAGGGCCCCAGGAATCTAGCACATGCCTAAATCCATAAGACATAGAGAAAGAAGAAAATTCTCTTTACCTCTAGACATAGTAAGGACCTTAGAAAGGTTGCTAACTTGGTAGCTCCTGGAATGTTAGCTGGAAGAGTAGAAACCCTCTGGACAGAACCAATTACAGAAGAAGAATTGCCAGCACTTTCTGTAAAGTCCCTAGAAATGACAGGGAAAGTACTTTTTTGTAAAAAAAATGTGGCTCTAATCCAACTTTTTGTATGTTTTCAGAAAAAGCTATCAAGCTACACGTGGGGAGCTAGTTGTTTACAATAAATGAAATAAAAGGTAATTAGGTATTTACTAAGTGTATAGTATGTGTTAATCCATGGATGTACAAATTCAAAAGGAAGATAGTCCCTATCCCCAAAGGGCTTATATTCTAATGGGGGAGACAACCCAGAAGGTGGATTGGTAGTCAACAAAGGAATTTCTATCTGGAAAGTCAGAAGGATGATCAGCTTACCCATAGGACCTATAGGATCAAGGGTGATGTTGATTCAATTATTTTCTCCTGAGCAAGAGGTGGGAAGTCAAGGGGAGGGAGGAAGTCATAAGGGATTCAAATTCCAGGGCAGATGTTTACTTGATGTTGATGGTCTTTTGGAGAGAATGTAAAATATGGTCTGGTCTGGGACAGACTAGGTATAGTGAACCAGCTGAGTGTGAACTTACAAATCCACCGATCAAGACAGTTCAACCCCAGGGTGAGAGTTCCAAAGTAGGTCTTTATATGTAATACAGGTTAATAACATCTGCCTATTTCAGAGTGCTGGATGCAGTGAAATAATGTGATAATCATAATAATTGATCTTTTGACAGTATTTCATGGTTTGCAAAGCCCTGTACACAAAAATAGCTAATATGAATGTACTGCTTTGAGGTTGCAAACTCATTTGATCCTCAAAACAAGGGCAACAAACATTTATTAAGCACCTACTGTGTGCCAGGCACTGGGCTATCCTCATTTGATCCTCACAACTCTAAGAGGTAGGTGCTATTATAATTTTCATTTTACAGTTGAGGAAGTTGAGGCAGGCAGAAGTTAATTTGACTTGCCCAGGGTCACTTAGCTTATAAGTGTCTGAGACTGAATTTCGACTCAGGTCTTCCTCACTTTGATCCTAGGGCTCTATCCAGGGTGCTGCCTAGCTGCCTTGATACAAGGTGATCCAGAGAGGAAATATCTAAACCAGGTTTTGAACCTCAGGTTCTCTGACGCTAGACCCACTTTGACCATACTTATGTCTTCATGGACTTCTGTCCATGGGTGTGTTGAAGCTGGCTGGAAGAGCTGATAGTTAAATTTTAGAGCGAGCATTTATGTCTTAGAAATCATCAAACACTACGTAATCAGGGCTCAGTTTTTTATTGTCTAAACTTTAGAAAATGATGAAGAAAATTTTAATAGTGCAGACTAAATTTAAAACTGTGTCTTGTGTAAATTTTTACCCCCAAGGAGCTAGTTGTTAAATATTTCATGACCATAGTCACTACTGTGGCCTTTGTCTAACTTCAGTACAAACCGAACTTTATTTGCAATTGTTTCAACTTGTGACTTCTATCAACTATTCTTTCAGATTAAAAACAATGCTCAGTGCTAGATCTAAGCTATCATACAGGAGCTAAGACATATCTCCTTATCTTACTACAACTACGTAGGCCTTGGTCTATATTGTCTCTCAGTTTCTTAAGAGTAGCTAGATACATTGCTGGATTTGCCATTAGGAAAATGTAGGTTCAAATTCCCCATTCGGTATTTACTAACTTTGTGATTATAGAGTCTCTCTCTGAACATCAGTTTTTCTATCTGTAAAAAGATGATAATAACACCTGCAACAGTTATCTCATGGTACTGCTATGTAGATCAAATGAAATAACATGCATAAAGTTTTACAAACATTAAAGTACCATATAAATGTTATTATTCTTCTCAGAGAAACCTCTACAACTGCTTCTGTCAAAAAAAAATCCACCTCTTGGCTTCCTCCAAAGTTAACACTGGGGTTGATCCAAAGACTGTTTGGCTCCAACCAAGCAATTCCATTGGATTATTGTCCTGATATCATATTGGATTCTTATACTGTCATGGATTATTTATTACCACAAATTGTTACAAATCACACACATCTGGGAAATGGGACCCTCCCCAAATCAGAGTGTTTCTTGTAACTGGGTTATCTTGGGTTGCCACGAGTGGAAAATTCCAGTTATTGTCAACATTTACACTACTTAGAGATATGCTAATACTTCGTCACCTAAATTCCTGCCCTTCTCATTCCCTTGTCCTCAACCTAAGGAGAATAAGATTCTCTAAGGCCCAGCTTCCCTGGTCCCATTAGTAGGAGCCTTCTGGAACTATGTTATATTGTTCAGAGCTGAACACAAAAGATCCTTTTTTAAATGGGATAATGAATGATTCAAGATTTATAGTTTTCTATACATTATAGTTTCAAATGGTAAATCATTAGATATTTATATGGGAATCTATTGTTGGGAGTCAGGCCAAGAGTAAGCTCACAAAACATTCACCAAATTAATGACTTTGGTAAAATTTCAATCTACAGTTGGACACATGATATCTGCTGGAAAAATAAGACAAAGACTCTCAAGCTAGCCTGTTTTAGCCACCACTAGATCAGAGATAAGTAAACTCTGTCAGTGGTAGCCCATTAGACAGTCAATGCCTTGTGTCCCAAGCACCCTGCGTAGTACTTTGCACATAGTAGACATTAGCGAATTTAACTGATTTGTAATAAACGTTCACATTAATATTTGCTTTTTCAGGTTTGCACATTGCTTTACACACATTATCTTATCTCATCTTCACAACAACTCTTTGAATTAATTACTATGATTAACTCCCTTTTTACAAGCTGAAGAAATAGGCTCAGAGGGACCAAGGGTCATGCAGGTAATCTGAGGCAGAATTCAAACCCTGACTCCAAACCCAAAGCTCTATTTACTGTATCATACTCTCAGCTTTTAGCTGTGACATTTCCTTCATAGGAACAAAGACATGTCCTTTATGTCATAGTTAGACCTTGAAAAAAATCAAGCGAGAACTGGGAATGGATTTTTATCCCTCTTCCTCCCACCCTCACCTAGGTGTTAGCTAATACTTATTAGCCTGGGAGGAGGTGAGGCTGCCTTAAACATATACCTGAGTGGGGATTGCTCTTCAACTTGTCAAGCCACTTATTGAGCAAAACCCTCTGAAGTGAGACACAAAATATATTTTGGAAAGCCCAAGAATGGGAGGGAAGGCACTGTAGGGGGAGATGGGAAAGCACTCAGAATAAACAATAATTTTGCCTTGGCCCCAGCTACTGTAGGATCAAGGCCAAGACCTTATCAGCACCCACTGAACTCTTCTGTTCACATAATGTTTGTTCAGAGATGTGCTCTGTGAAACTAGCATTGGGTGTTGCCATCTAATACAAGGTTTCAGATAGGATAAAAGGGAACTGCAGTGGTCTCCTCCTTTCTCCTGATTCCTTCAAATCCAAACACGCCCGCTACGTGGAGCTCTGGATGGGAAAAGAAAAGAGGCAAAATAGGAAATGATGAGTTGAAAGGACTGGGGATGTTTACTTGGAGAAGGAAAGCCTGGGGATGGGAAGGAAATTACCATCGATGTCTTTAAATTTTAAAGATAAAGAGAGTCTAGAATTGCTTTGCTTGACTCCAGAGGACAAAGTTAGAAACAATGGATTAACCTATTTTATGGAACCAGACTTCGGCTTGATATAAGGAACAATTTCCCTTCTTTCCTCTCACAAAAGTGATGCTGTCCTCAAATTTCTCATAGTCCCTTGCCCCCATTACATTCTACCCTGGTTCATATTTATTACATACATGCATATCCCTATCATATTTCCTTCTCACTCAGACCCATTAGACAGTAAATGCCTTGTATCCCAAGAATCTTGCATAGTACTTTGCACATAGTAGGCATTAATGTGTGCTTTGAATTTAACTGAACTGAACTTGATGAATTAGAAGTGCTTAGGTATGGAAAGGGATGCCTTAGGAAGTAATGAGTTCCCTATCTCTGGAAGTCATTTGGAGTCCAGATGATGACTTGTCAGGGATGCTGGAGAGTGAATTCCTGTTCAAATACAAATTGACCTGGACTTTGAAATTCCTGATGATTCTGAAATGATGTGACTCTAGAGGGGAAGGCAGGAAGTATTCATGAATACTTAGAAACCCAAAGACATCACTATAAGTTTCCCAAATCAGAGCTAGAGCACAGCGCTCCCTTAACACTCTTTGTCTCAAACATCAACCTAAGAGGAAACATTCACCTAATTTAATCAGTGGATTCCTTGGGAGCATAATATTGGAGACATTTTAAAGACTCCCCTGCCGACTTCCACTCTTGAGTTTAAGCGATGTGCCCAAGATCTTCCAGCACTTAGGTGTCTGAGATAGGATTTAAACGTGTGACTTCCTAACTACAGCCCAGTTCCCTATTAACTTCATCAAAACTGTCTTTCTTAGAAGTCTGGACTTCATTTGGTAGACAACAGAGATCCTACGAAAGAATTCTGAATAGAGAAATGCACTATTATAGCAGAAGCATGAAAGCTGGGTTGCAGAGGTGGGAAAGCTATATTAATTGGCTTTTGTAATAATCCAGGCAGTTGGTAGGTAATGAGAGCCTTTGCCAGGGTGATGACAGTAGGGATAGCAATGAGGACACAGACGTGAGATATTGTGGAGATGGAATTAACGGGACTCAGCAACTGACTGGATGTAAGAAGTAAAGGAGAGAGAAGGGCAAAAGAAACCTCCAAGGGAGACCAGTTCAATGAGTGGTGGTACCACAGACAAGAATAGCGGAAAGGAGAAGGAAGAGAAGAAATAAGGAGAAAAGACAATAAAGTCAGACTCTTGGACATGTTGAGTCTGAGGTGGCTATAGAACAGCCTGATGGCAATATCTCGTAGACTGTTCGGGATTCTGGAGCAAGATCCAAGAGTCATCAGGAAGCGCTGGAATTCATTAAGGACATAATGACTAGCCTTACAAAGAAGAAGGGACACCTCTTCTATTGTTACTCAAGAAGAAAGAGGCGAGAAGGGTGAGGATACTAAGAGTTTTGGAAAATGGAGAAGGGCATGAGATGGTCAGTATCAATATTTTCTTGGGAAGTAGGTTATCATCTGCTATACGTTTGAGGGTTAGGTATAAATTGAGAGTAGGAAAATGAAAGGTTGGAAGCAGCGACTCTGGGAAATGAGATAGGATTTATAAAAGGAAAGTGTAAGGATTGCTGAGCAGCAAGAAGAATCCAGGGTTAGGTGATGTTGCTTGGATTTGTACTGATTGAAATATGCTTCATTTTGTGAGCTTTTCTGCTGATAGTCAGCAGCCCTGAGAAACTGGAGCATATGGATAACCACAGATCAAAAAAAAAGTCAGAGAAGAGATGAGAACCAAGGTCTCCTGACTTCCAGTTGTACATTTTTGTACAGTGTAAAACTTGCTTAACCGATTACTTCAATCATTTATAATTTCATTGATCTAAGAGTCTCTCCATCAGCTAAGGCCTCTGTGCCTTAGTGTATGGTATTTGATAATTGCTATAGACATAAAATTCATCATTTGGTTATCAGCCTGAACAAATATAATGGTGTTCACAATTATGTTCATATAATTCATAATTATATCAGTTGAGCTTAACGTTGAAAGGTTAGTAAATAGGCAATAATAGGACCACAAGAGTTTTACCAACTGAAGGGGACCTTAGAGATCCCACTGTGGCAGGAAGAGGTAAATCCAAGATTAGAAATTCAACGCCATTTCTCTAAATCTATTTTTAAAAAGTTTTCCTTCCTTCCTTCCTTCCTTCCTTCCTTCCTTCCTTCCTTCCTTCCTTCCTTCCTTCCTTCCTTCCTTCCTTCCTTCTCTCTTTCTCTCCCTTATTCCCTCCCTCATTCTTTCCTTCCTCCCTCCCTCTCTCCCTTCCCTTCTTCCTGAAAAAAAAAAACAAACATGTTTTATTTGGGCTCTGGAAACTATTCAAAAATTAAACCAAGGGCCAAATTCAGCCCAAAGGCTAGAGTGTTCTCATTCCTGCCAATGGATACACTACAAAATACTTACTTCTTCCCTACCCATAGAACCATAACTAACTAAAACTGCTCATGGGGCAAGTTGGGTGGGTGGGTGGGGTCTATTTGTGAGTGGGGGATGAGGGAGACATAATAAGATGTGTATGGCTCATAAGGCCTAGCAAGTCAATTATACCTTCTCCTCTGGAGGACCACTAATTGAGGCATGAGGAGAGCGATAAAGAAGTATGTTAGTATCCTTTGACCGCAAGCTGGTTAAAGTGAGTAAGGTGTTTCTCAGGTTAGCTCCCAAGATTGTTCTTTGGTGAGATTATGAACTGTAGAATGAGGTCATGATTTCTTAGGAATCTCCATTATGGTTGGTTCCAGGATCAAATTTTCATTTTTTCTATTTAACTGACCATATAAGATAGAGGTATCTATGATAGATTTAAGCAAAAATAGGTCAACAATACTTAAGGTGAATATTTTAATCACAGTTGGCCATTTTGGGGTCTGAGATTTTTTTTGTGGGGGGGAGAGATTGTATATGAGCTCAAATTGCCCAGCACTCAGATCAGTTTTTATGTACAGAGTTGAAGATACCATTTTCATAGAATCATGGAATGTTAGAACTAGAAGTGACCTTATAGATCAAAGATTCTTTAATATTTTGTGCCATGGAATGTTTTGGCAGTCCACTTTAGAGCTCCTTCTCAGAATAATGTTTTTAAATGCATAAAATAAAATACATACGATTATAAAGGAAGCTGATTATATTGAAATAGACATAAAATATTTTTAAACAAATTCATTAACTTTAGGTTAAAAACCCTTGATAATCAAACTCCCTTATTTTTCAGATGAAGGAAATGAAATAGAGAGAATAAAAGTGTGGTATTCAAGTTCACACTTCCCATGATTGGCAGAATTAAGAGTACAGCCCACCATTTTGGTTTTTTTAAATAGCTAGTGAGAACACTGCCTCTGCAATTGGGAGTTTTTCTTTGTCTTTGTTTTATATGTGAATTTGTCTTAAATTTGTGATTAAGTTAAAAGCAGTTAAATACCAATTTGTGAATTTATTTTTCTGCCTGATTATGAAGGTCATCATATGAAAGAATTTGTAGGACCATAATTTTTTGGGAAGCTGCATCTGAGCCCATAGACCAGTTTTGTACTCCAGGGGGTATTATACCATTTCCTGTTCTGCACCCAAGCATAAAGTTTGGATGAAGTTCAGTTTTTGGGTGGGGGCAGGGACAGCTAGACTCTAATTAGGGAGACTGACACATCATGCTCCCCTGAACATAAATAAAATGTATTTAAAATAGGATTAGGTAACTTAATTTATAACTACTTTCACTATTTTCTGGACCACACATACTTAAATCTCATAGGAACATAAGTTTGAAGAAATGCCAGCTAAGTACCTTTGATTTCACCCCAGCTCTGCACTGTCACTCTCCTCCAAACTTAAGTCTCCTCTGAAATTCAGTTCAGAGACTTTTCTTGTCAACCACTAATCAGTAACATGCCTGCCACTGCTACAATCCATTGCACCAGTAGACACTACTTTGACTTAACTTGCAAACCTCCAGGGATGGATCTGTCCATCTCCAGATTGCTTTTTGGTTATCTACTCAGGAGGCAACCTAGACCCAGGCTTGGGACTTAGGTTATACCTAAATCTTGGGTAGGAAGGACATGTGTTTTATGAGCCATGAGTTCACAGTCACATGGTGGTTGGGTAGGAGATAGGGGAACTCACTCCTTCCCCTACCTAATTCTCATAATGCAGCTTTGAAATAATATTCAAGCTTAAAACCGGAAAGGAAGAGAATAGCAGAGAATGTGTTCATCCCTTTTGTACATCCTGAGTGATCAACTCCTATGCTCAGGAGCTAGTTTGGAGTCTTTTTGTAATCATGCCATAGTGCTAGACTGTGGTCTATGTGTATCATTTTTTCAATTCTAAGCTTCCAGAACCAGAGATGGCTATTAAGCATGTTCTGTAGGGGAAGGGGTTGCCTTGTTGCAAAGGGATTTTAGATACAGAGGAAAAAGAACCTCAGAGGGAAGCTAGCCCAGCCCTCTCATTTTCTAGAAGGGGAAACTGAAGCCTGTGGTGGGGTCAATGAGTTGTCCAAGGTCAGACAGTAGTAAGAGTGGGAGTCAGTTGAACCGAAGTATTTTTTAATTTGGACTCGGTGCTCTAATGCCATGAGTCGACCAAGCCTGGCTTCCTTTGAAATATAAACACTCTTGTGAAATATGATCAGATGCATTTATTAATGGTTATTAAGGGAGGCCAATCAAGGTAGAATCTGTCAGCAAAACCATTTACTCATAAATTATCCTCTATTTATGCTTTAAAAAAACACACAGCTTATGGATAATTCATGAATTTACAGATTGTTCTTCTCTAGTGTGGACATTAAGTCATTATTGTTTTTTACCCCCTGTAGAGTCACGGCAAGCATCATTTGCAAGCAAGCACAGAACAGAGATGGGATGGACTGGAGTGGGGGAGGGGGCACTCTTAGGGATACCCAGAGTACACCGTCAGATTTTTAAATAAAGGATGAGCACTGAGCCATGTTTTGAAGCCCCAAGCCTGTCCTTTCAAACAAGAGTGTCAGTACCATACTGCCTACTCTACAAAGTATAGGATGTCTTAATGATCGGAATCAAAGAATTTATGCCATTCAAAGTAATGGTGGCTAGTGGGTGCTTCAAAAACTTTTAGTGATTGAATAAAAATGTGTGTGTGTGTGTGTGTGTGTGTGTGTGTGTATGGGGGCAGCTTTAGGCACAGGATTCTTGCATTTCAAGTCCCTAAGGGAACATCTATCTCCTTTGTGTCCTTTCACATACCAGTAACAACTGTAGGGAGTCTCAGACTTTTGTGTTGTAACTGAGTATGTGTGTAATGGTTGTGCCTCCTTTTTGAGAAACCTGAGCAAGAACAGAGGGTCATGCATGCCAGCAGTCTCCTGCCCTAGTTGATATTTTATTAGCTTATCATCAAGGTTATGTTAACATTATCTTTTCAGAGGAAAGGGAAGAATCTTTCTTTAGTATGGGCACATTTCTTATTTACTCTACTAAATTAGAAGGTTTTTGAGGGTAGCAATGATGTCCTATTGATTTTTGTAACTCCACTTTGTCTAACATGTTTGTCTTGCTTTGAATAAGGGAAGAATCTATGATTTCATCAGTGTGGGGAGGAAGCTCTTTCCTTGAGTATCTGTGACTTAATAGATAAGTGCTCAAGAGCTGCGGGAGGGAATTAGAGGTCAAGTGACTTGTCCAGGATCACACAGTTACTAAGGGTCAGAGGCAAGATTTAAACCCTTACCTTCCTATCTCCAAGATCATATTCTCTCCACCAAACCATGTTGCCTTGCATATAGAAGGTGCCCATTAAATGTCTAAGGAAGAAAGGAAAGACAGAGAGAAAAGGAAGTGGGGAAGGGACTAAAATTTAATTATTGGATAACTCTGGAAACTCAATGAGTTTACCTGACTTAGTCCACTAAGTCACGTTGTTTATCTCTCAAGCTGAGTACACATAAGTACAAGAATCCAGATAATTCAAGGGGGAAAAATAAACTTGACCTTACTGATTTTTCCCAAATTACTCCCAAGATGAATTATCTAGCTTAACTGCCAAGACTTCCCTAATTCATTGGATAATTGTTCACATTCTGCCCATCTTTTTACAATATCCACATGGACTTAAATGTCAGAGGTCACTATCAACATTGGCATGTGACACTGCCATCACTCACTGAATATGAAGAGCCAAATTCTCTTCCTATTTAAGTCTAAAGTAAAAAATGGATCAGCTTATAAAAATAAATTCTTACTCAGAATTGAGTCCTAATTACTCAAACGCTGAGGAAAGATTCTAGCATTGTTTTATTAGAAATAGGGAGAAATAAGTCCATGGAGTTAGATTCTTCTTGTGATCACGGTACTTTCCCAATGCCTTAAGGCTGGCAAAACCCAACACAATCAATTTCTCATTAGTTACTTTTATATGCAGTTTTTTATATAAAAAGGAAAATGTCATTAGTTAATTTCTTCCTTTTACCTTAAAAGTTTAAAAAGATTTTTTTTATACCAGTTATTTCCTGATATCCATTCCCATCTTTGAACCTCTTCTTGTAAAAAAAAAAATGAGAAGCAAAACTAAGCCCAAGATGATTGGTTGCAGATAAAAAATAATGATGATAAATTCTCCTTTAAAGAGCCTGGGACAAAGTGTGAGTCTCTGTAAAATGAGGATAATGATACTTTAATTTTTCTACAATCAAGGGACTTTGATGAGGAAAAGTTTTGTAAAATTTAAAGCAACTTTAGAAATGTGAGTGAAGTCCACGAATCAGGAAGTCTGAGCAGATAAACATGTTGATTTTAGTGTGTCACAAAGCATTCTTCTTTTTTTTAATGATGGAGTTTTGGTAGTCTATGCCCTGGTCTCTTAGGCTAAAAGTCTCTAGGATAAAACTTTTCTATTGATCTTTTCTTTAAAAATTATACAGCCTATCAAAGAAAATCCTGAATGAGGTCATTGATTTCCCTCTTTCCTTTCTCATCATGTCTTAGCTCTACCTCTTCTACCAACCATCCCCGCCCCCCCATGCAATACATGGTCATTAGTGGCAAACAGAGGACCACCCTATTACCTTTTAATTGGGTATTTAACAGGACAATGTTTGAAAGCAATTAATGAAAAACGTTTCTGTCCTGATTTATCAATTGATCTTCATGAAAATGCCTGTGAAAGATAATGATTCTGTGTAAACCAGGAAACTGCTGTCCTTTTCATCTTTTCCCATGTCACAGTTTATTCATTTAATTCAGGTCTTTGAAATTACTGCCATACCAATTGTGTGTGTGTGTGTGTGTGTGTGTGTGTGTGTGTGTGTGTATGGAAAGTGAATTTGCCCTTTCCTTCATTCGGTGCTTGTTTTTGGCTATTTTTCCTTGCATGAGTAATAGAGTGTGAAAAAAAAATCTTCAAAAACATGTGAAGTGGATGGAGTGGCTTCTTGTTACCTGTGAAGAGCCCCCTTGAAGAAGCTTAGGGGACAATGGAATATCGCGCCTGGCAGTGGTTTATTTTGTCCACACGATCCATTTCACACGCACCCAGACAACTGAATGAATGGAGGATTAGCCCAAGTTTTCACCTTATTGAAATGAGTAATTCAAAGCAAACAAATAGGACAAACTAATTGGGAATATGAAATTAAAGATTCTCTAAGTCCCTTTGTTTCCCAGCAAGTCACATGCAAACTGGGCTAAACCATGTACACAAACATGAGCATGCACACACACACACACACACTTCCATACTGTATGATTGATTCTAAATTGTATTGAATTTGCTTGGTTTCTGCGTAGCGATACACTTCCCCCCAATAATGCACTTATAAACTCCCCAAAATAAAATAAGTGAATCTGTATAAGTCATTTGAAAACATAACAGCCTAGTGACCAGTTTTCAGTTATGCTGTATTAATATTAAATTCTATAATGTATTCAGGTTCTTAAGCCTCCTGATTATTATGTAATCTATTATAGACACTTCATGGACGAAATTTGCAGGAACTCTGGGCCCATAATCAGTCTTAAGTTCTATAACCTGTAATTTCTTGGGTAGCAGGCATCTCATTTGCATCTTTAACTGACTCATTCATAAGGTTTAGGCCATAGAGCACATAGAAAACAATGTTTCAGGGCATAGATGCACCCAGATGCACCCAAACACATATAAGATTGAATTCGATTAAAGCTTTGTTTTTGTAACAGAGCAACTGACCATTTTATTCAGAGTAAATGGTTTGATGAACGCTCAAAGAGGGGTTTATAGAATGATGGAAAAGATCCTGTGCTCGAATGGGCATCAAGGGACTGAGATGAGAAGGTTGCCTTGGACATTGACCAGCAGTGGATGAAGCCACTCATTGAACTTCTCATAGCCTCGGTTTCCTTACCTATAAAACTGGGACAATTGTACTTGTACCTCCTACTTCACAGGATTCATATAAGAAAAGAAGTCTCCCCTTCCCTTCCCTTCCCTTCCCTTCCCTTCCCTTCCCTTCCCTTCCCTTCCCTTCCCTTCCCTTCCCTTCCCTTCCCTTCCCTTCCCTTCCCTTCCCTTCCCTTCCCTTCCCTTCCCTTCCCTTCCCTTCCCTTCCCTTCCCTTCCCTTCCCTTCCCTTCCCTTCCCTTCCCTTCCCTTCCCTTCCCTTCCCTTCCCTTCCCTTCCCTTCCCTTCCCTTCCCTTCCCTTCCCTTCCCTTCCCTTCCCTTCCCTTCCCTTCCCTTCCCTTTTCTTTTCTTTCTGTAACTCTCAGACTAAAAGTACAGCAGTTGCTCATAGCTTAGTCTCGCTGCTGATTGGCACAGAAGCTTTGAGCTTTTTCGTTTCTGACTTGGGTCAGTTGGTCCCCTCCATGGCATCCTAGTGGCCCCTCAATCCCAGGGGCTCATTACATTGGTGCCAGATTTAGTTCAGTCATCGTGTCTGCTTTAGCGCTATGGCAGCCCGGAAGTCATAAGCTAAAGCAACCTATCAGCCTCAGCCTCCCTCAGAGCAGGTTTGTGCCACCACAGCTAACCAGTAAGGAAAGAACTTTGCAAACCTCAAAGTACTGTGTGAATATGCATACATTTACAAATATATGCACATACATAAGCCAATTAGAAAATGGGCACATTTTATACATACACATATATATGCCAATTAAAAATGGCCATTTATATATAGATACAGTATACACATACATATGCATATATAACATTACACATATGAACACACACCACACATATATATGCATATGTATATATACATATACATATATACACACAAGCCAATTAGAAATGAGCAAGCTTTTAAAAAATGTTATAACATTTCCTGAAAATAGTCTTGTTGGGTTGAATTAATTTTAATTTTATGTGTTCAACAACATGTCAACCACTGTTGATGGTGCAGTAGATAGAATGTTGAAATTCAAGTGAGGAAGACCTTGAGTTCAAATCTGGCCTCAGGCACTTACTAGCTATGTGATGGCGGGTTGGGGGGGAGGGGATGGGAGGAGTCACAACCTCCTTTTGCCTCTGCTTCCTTGACTGTGAAATGGGAATAATAGCAACACCTACCTCACAAGGCTGTTGTGAAGATGATGAGATAATATTTGTAAAGCACTTAGCCCTGTGGCTAGCTAACAGTAGGTGCTTAATAAATGGTTACTCCTTTCTTCTTCCTACCTATTATATTCCTAGGATATAGCTATGGGACATGTTTCTTGACCTGAAAAATCCCAGGATCTAGTTTGAAAGACCAGACATAGCTTAAGAGACCTTGTGGTATTGTAGATAGAGAATACGTCTCTGAGTCAGGAAGATATGAGTCCAAATCCCTACTTTCCTGTCTTCTAACTAGCTTTGTGACCTCAAGTAAATCTATTCACTTTTCTGGAGTACCATTCCTCATTTATCAAATGAGGGGGTTGGATGACATGATGCATGCTAGATCTAACTCTTATGACTCTATAATCCCATCATATAACAATCCTGGACAATATGCTGTAATGAAGAGAAGACTGACTTTAAAACTAGGTTTAAGTTCTCCCTCTGACACTCCCTGGGTCCATGACCAGTATCCTAGACAGCCTCGTTGCTGATCTGCATCTGTGGAGGGTGCTCTCACATGAGGAGCTCCCCACACCAATGAAATCACAAATCTGGACAAAAAATCATCACATACATACAAAAAAAAATTCTAGCAGCACAACATGCCTAGGATGTAGTATGTGCTAGTATTTGAGAACACCCTGGCTACGGCATAGAGTTTGTGTTCGGGAAAGTGGGAGTTAAAGGTGGAAATCAAGGTTGGGGCCATATTTTGGAACACTAAGGCCAAGGGGTTTAAATTAAGGCTGAGAAGTAAGCAATAGGGAGCCATTGAAAGTTTTTGAGGAGGAGCCTGAGCTGATTTCGATCAGAGCTGTGCTTTATGAGCACTATTCTGACAATCTGAGTGAAGGTTGGACTGAAGAGGGGAGAAATGAGGGGCAGGGAAAGAAGTTGAGAAGCTATTGCAATAATCTAGGTGTGAGATGATGAAGGCTTGTTCCAAGGTAATGATGGTGGGAATAGGTCAAATGCTAGAGACACTGCCAAGAAAAAATCAATAAGACCTGGTGACTGATTGGATATGGGGGAAGGTGAGAGAGAGGTGAGTAAAAAAAAAAGAAAGGAAGAAAAAAGGATAGATGTTTTGAGCCAGGGTTATTGGAGAAATGAGAGTGTTGTTGACATAAGTGGAGAATTAGGGAAGGGGAGTAGATTTGGGCATAACATAGTGAAGATTAAGTGTTTGGCTTTAGACATGTTGAGTTTGAGCTGTTAGGAAAACATTCATGCTGACATGTCCAGCAGGCAACTGAAAATGTGAAACTGGTGCTTAGGAGTAAGGACAGGGTCAGAAGACATAGACACTATGTGTGCATACATATATTTCACTTATGCTATTTGTATGTAAAACATATGTTTGTCTGTATCTAGATGCACATACATGTTTATAGATGTATGCATATATCTATATATATATAATATTCTATGTAGAATACATGTTTTGCATGTGTGGAAGACACAGTAGAGACATAACAGTTCAAGTTGTGGGAGTAGATTTGTTTTCCAAGGAAAAAAGTATAAAGAAAAAGAGGAGCACAGAATTAAAAAGTGAATATTGTGAGTTATGCAGACTTAGGGCCACAGGGAGAGAGCAGAGGAGGTAGACAAATAACTGTCAGAGAAGCAAGATAGCATAGTATAAGGAAAGAGAGTTTCAATAAGGGGTGAGTGGGGCTGAAGACATCTTGGCCAAAAGAATCAAATGGGGCCAAGAGATTGGAGAGAATGTGAAGAGTACATGAAATTTGTCAGTGAAGTCTGGTGATCTTAGAAGAGTCAGCTTCAAAGAGTGGCGAGAAAGTAAATTAGAATCCAGACGGGGAAGTAGTCCTGTTGTGGTGAGGAAAGTCATAGAAAGATAACAGAAGAGATTTTAGAGCAAAGTAAACCTGAACCTATCAATGAATAACTTACGATAGTGTAGTACTGTTAGATTATAAACTCTATGAAGGCAAATTATGTCCTATCTTGTTTCACCATCTTTATATCTCTCCAAGTGTCTAGCTCAGTGTTTTTACACATATTAGGGTCTTAACACATGGCTGTTGAATGAATATTAAAATATCATATAACTGCAATTTTAACAGCCTGCCCTCACTCCTTAAATTATAGGACCTCCTTGGGCATCCCAGAGGATGTAAGCCCTAACTGAAATATTCACTTTTACTATTCAACTGGAAGAGAAAGGCACATAACGAATATATATGTCCAGGGAACATCCATGGTGGAACAGACATCACGAACACATGGGGCCAGGGTATACACATGCAAGGCATCTGTGTGTTCCTTGAGTAACCAAACCATAGCCTATCATCCAACTGTTACCTAATTTCTTTAATTTAATCAATAGATGACTATACAATTGACTTCACTCAGCCCCTAAAGTTTCCCAACAGCTTGTAGCATGTCACATTTTTATATTATGTGCTCTACACAATTTAATTCACCAAACATTAATTGACTACCATATGAAAAGACCTATGCTAGGTGCTGAGAGAGATACATAGTTTAACTAAGATATAGTCCCTGCCCTCAGGGAACTTCCAATCTAATCAGAGACTAAGATAAGGGAGATACAAAATACTACAGATGTAGGAAAGGTACCAAGTGCTCTGTGATATTATTGATCACTATATCAGAGAAGTTTTCATGGAACAAAAAGCACTAGAATTATATGAAAGATGGGGAAAAATTTTAAAGTGAGAAGGAAGCAGTAAAAGGAAACCCTAGTAACAGGGAATAAATGCGAGCAAAGACCCAGAGCTGGCAAAGGTTGGGGCATATATGGAGGATGGTGAGCTGTCCAGTTTGACTGGAACATAGACTCAAATACATTTGCTACTGAGAGACTGGACAAGATGGTTTTACTTTTAATCCCATCAATGCCTTCAACTATGAATTAGACTCCGGCCAAAGATGACAAGGAATTCAGTCTGAATTCTTTACCTACTTTTAAATGGAGTCTTTAGCTACAACACAAAATGTGAAAACAAAACAAAACTAATATAACCTAAACTAAATTCCTTTTTTCCTCCTGAGTCTTAAGTGATGCTGACTGTCTTCAATGTTGAGAGTTGAGGAGTAATGAGGCAGAATGGAAAAGCCGGAGAAACAATACTTAACCAAGAAATTTTCCAGTGATTTACCACAATATACCCTGAGTTGACAATGAGTTTGGGTAAACAAAATGGGGGGAACAGGATGAAGGCCTCTGTGAAAGGAAACCTACTAAATGAAACCAAATATAATGCCATCAAACACGAGGTTAGAGAAGAATCAGAATTTAAACAGATAACATGTGAAGAGGCCACCACTCATGATAAATCAGGAGATGGACAGCCAGCCCTGGGATGCTAGAGAAAGAGCAAAGAGAGGGTCAGTAGTGGCTGGGGGTGAAAAGGATCTAAAAAATGCTTCAGATCACAGAAAACCATTTTAGGGACACTGACCCTACACAATGAGACAATATCCCAAAGATCTATACTTCTTGTCTTTCTTCTGGTATAGACTCAAGGACCCTCAAATAGGCAAAGATGCCTATTAGACTTTGGGTTAGAAAATTCAGTTTAATTTTATTAGACTCTTAATTGTGTCCAAATCCTAAAAAGTCATTTTGGGGATTGTGTCCCCCAAGTCCCATACAAGTTGTATTAGGGGTTTGGGACACAAGGCTCTATTCAATCCCAAGATTCTCTTTGATTGGCATGCAAAATAAGCTGGGAGCAGACACAAAAGACTACATGAAACAAGCAGGGTCAAACTTGCTCTGCATTCTTGCCTTTATTATTCATATCTTCTAAAGACTTTTATGTTGAGATTTTGGCCGATATAAACCTCACTTTTCTCCCTGTATTGACAGAGCTCATTTTAACATTGGGTTGAAATCAGGTAAGATTTTTGCATATTTAAAATGGAAAGGTTATATATTATAGAGCACAGGAAGAGCACAGAACTTAGAGATGGAAAGAAACTTATAGATTATCCCATGCACACTCCTCATTTTACAGAGGAAGTGAGGTCCAGAGATGAAGTGATTTGCTCAAGGTTATATAGATGATATGTAACAGAATTTGGATTTCAATACAGGTCTTCTCACTCAAAATGCAGGCTATGTCAGTTATATCATGGTGTTCTCATCTTCTATTCCATCATGGTCCCTTTAATGGCCAAGGAAAAGAAAGAAAGGGTCCAAGGTGTCCCAGTGCATCTTGGGTCATCTCCAGTCATCCTGATGAATATCTGGTCACTGGATTCAGATGACTCTGGAGAAGTGAGGCTGGTGATGTGCACAGCTCTCCCTCACTCAAAACAAAGTCAAGTGCAAGTCATGTCATCATTTCTCTGATGGCATGGTCTTCTTCAGTAATGAAGGATGAACACAACTGTTGTCAAGAAAGTTTCATTACAAGTTCATGATGAAGGTTATTCCAAGTACACAGGAAACCTGGGTTGATTATGGGCATAGGTGACTAGAAAAGAAACATATATTCCAATAAAAATTGATATGCAGTTTAAATGTTGACAGTTACAAACATAAACAGAAATGTATTCACTTATACTTTTGTATAATAGGATAAATAGTTGGAATTCTCAAATTCTTATGTCATAGGATCACCCTAATTGCAACATGGGTAAAAAAGGGAATGAGTAAAAAATACCCTGCATCTGACACTTCCCCAACACAGATTTTAAAGTGTCACTGGAAAATGGAAGATATTTCTTTAGAGGCTTGAATTGGAAACTGAGGTATGGCACATTTTTGAGGTGATCATTTTGAGGCTAAATGGCATTGGAAGCTTCAGGATTTGGGTGCTTATTCACCTGCAAAATGGATAGGATAAGTAAAAACTGTCCACAGTGGAAACTAAAGTCAGTTATTCTCAAAAATATAAAGAAATCAACAGTGATCATTTTGAACCTTTAGTTCCCTGGACCACAGACTTAGAGCTCGATGAAAGTTCAGAGGCCATCTAATCTAGCCACTATATTTTACAGCTAAGGAAACTGAGGCCCAGAGAGGTTTACTGGTTTGCCCAACATCACATAGGAAGCAAGTATAACATCAAAGTTTAGCTTTGAACCCAGATGATTTCAAGTCAACATGCAGCACTCTATCCATTTTCTAAAAATCTACTGTCAAGGTCATCCACTGCATTCCAGGTCATTTCCGGTCATCTTGACTTTTATCTTGCCACTGAACTTCAATAACTCTGGAAGAGCGAGTGAGGCTAATGACTTTGTGAAACTCTGCCTCAAAATTCAATCTAATTCAAGTGCAAGTTGAGATGTCACTCCATGATGTCATTGGTCCTTTTTTAAATGAAGGATAAATAGCTGCCAGTCAATCAAGTTGCCCTATTGCTTGCAGTCAAATAGTTGTTCATGGTAGCGCTTAGGCTAGGTGACCACCCCAGTGGTCCCCTCACCCTTTCTGTTTTCAGAGCCATTAGCCTCAACAACCTGTAACAGTTTGTTCTCTGAAGAAACAACTTTACTGGCAAGTAACAAGGATTTGCTTGTAGTTGGGCTTCAGGGACAGTGACCTGTCCTGCTAAAGGGACAAAGTGACATTCTTCTGGGTCTATTGACACATTATCTGAACACAGCTTATGTATCAGAGATATTTTACAAGGCTGCTAGCAGATGGGTTATGTTTTAAGAATTAATTATTAGTGATCCTTTTTTGAAAGGCATCATTAACTACAGTTCATAAGTAGCAATGAGAAATCTGAGGATGCTAAGTTGGATCCAAGCCTTAGAGTTATCCAGCAGGTGAAACAAATATAGGAGGATCTATGGTTGTTAAAGGATAAGTAGCAACCTTCACAAATGCTGATCACTATCCATCTATGACTGAGGGCTCCACAGAGTGTAGATTGAGAACGAGAAGGGACAGAATCTCAGATCCTAAGAATCTGAGAGTCTGAAGGGATTGGGCAAACAGTCCAACCCATATACAAGAGGAATCACCACTATGGTATCCCCAACAATTGGTTGTCCAGCTTCTTCTTAAAACACTCCAAAGAGGGAGAATCTACCATTTCTTGAGGCTGACCATTCTAATATCCACCCGAAAGTTGCCTTTTTGCAACTTTCATCTGTGGCTCCTGGTCCTGCCCACTTGAGGTCCAAAAGAATGTCTAGGGAGAAGAGCCAAGATGGAAGAGTAGAAAGACACACATATGCAGGCTCTCCCCACACAGCCCATAAAATACTTGTAGGGAGGGACTCTCAACAAATTCTGGAGCAGCAGAAGTGGAGAACAACAAACGGAGATTTCTAGCCCAGGGTGACCTGAAAGGCCCACAGGAAACGTCTGTTGCACCAGAAGCAGAGTGGAGCCCAGCCCAGTCTTGGTCGAGCAGCGAGGCTCTGGCAGAATCAGGGGCAGAATCTCCAGTCACAGTAGCAGCTAATCCACAGTCTCAGTAGCAGCAGTTTGCAGATCCCTCAACCCATAGGTGCCAAAGGTTAGTGACAGGGTTTTTTCAGCTAGCCAGGAAGGGAGAAGGGCCTTCCCATAGCTCTGGCCTCAGGCAGCGGCCACAGAGGCCATATCAGGCAGACAGCAGCAGTTCCCACAGCAGCCCCTACAACAGCCTCCATCCATTGTTGGATCGTAAAATCCCTGGGGGCACTGAGCAGCCCATTCTTACCTCAGCCCTGTATAGAGGCCCTGAGGCAGCTGATCTTAATAGCAGCCCTGCCCATGCAGTTTATCTGAATCTCAGCCCCCCATGCGGGCTTGGTGGAACTGGAGGCCAGGTGGCTGTGGAGAGGAAACTACTAAGATTCTGAGCACAAAAATCTCTTCCTACTCCCAGAACAGTGTACATGCTTGATTGTTCCACCTTGGAGGAACTGAGATCTTACAGATTCCAAGAGTATACCCTACTCTTGACAAAGGACCCAAAAGTCAAGTAACTGGTTGGGAAAATGCCCCAAAAAGGGAAAAAATAAAGACTATAGAAGGTTACTTTCTTGGTGAACAGATATCTTCTCCCATCCTTTCTGATGAGGAAGAACAATGCTTACCATCAGGGAAAGATATAAAAGTCAAGGCTACTGTATTCCAAACATCCAAAATAAATATTCAATGGTCTCAAGCCATGGAAGAGGTCAAAAAAAGATTTTGAGAATCAAGTAAGAGATGTGGAGGAAAAATTGGGAAGAGAAATGAGAGAGATGCAAGGAAATCATGAAAATCATGGAGACCCAAAAAATGCTGAAGAAAATAACACCTTGAAAAATAGGCTCACTCAATTGGCAAAAGAGGTTCAAAAAGCCAGTGAGGAGAAGAATGCTTTAAAAAGCAGAATTAGCCAAATGGAAAAGGAGGTTCAAAAGCTCACTGAAGAAAACACTTCTTTAAAGATTAGAATGGAACAAATGGAGGCTAATGACTTTATGAGAAACCAAGAAATCACAAAACAAAATCAAAAGAATGAGAAAATGGAAGATGTGAAATAACTCATTGGAAAAATAACTGACCTGGAAAATAGATCCAGGAGAGGCAATTTAAAAATTATGGGACTACCTGAAAGCCATGATCAAAAAAAGAGCCTTGACATCATATTTCATGAAATTATCGAGGAAAACTGCCCTGGTATTCTAGAACCAGGGGGCAAAATAAATATTGAAAGAATCCACCAATCGCATCCTGAAAGAGATCCAAACCAGAAAATCCTAGGAACATTGTGGCCAAATTCCAGAGTTCCCAGGTCAAGGAGAAAATATTGCAAGCAGCTAGAAAGAAACAATTCAAGTGTTGTGGAAATACAATCAGGATAACACAAGATCTAGCAGCTTCTACATTAAGGGATTACAGGGCTTGGAATATATATTCCAGAAGTCAAAGAAACTAGAACTAAAACCAAGAATCACCTACCCAGCAAAACTGAGTATACTACTTCAGGGGAAAATTGGTCTTTCAATGCAATAGAGGACTTTCAAGCATTCTTGATGAAAAGACCAGAGCTGAAACGAAAATTTGACTTTCAAACACAAGAATGAGAAGAAGCATGAAAAAGTAAACAGCAAGGAGAAGTCATAAGGGACTTACCAAAAGTGAACTGTTTACATTCCTACATGAAAAGACAATACTTGTAACTCTTGAAACTTTTTCAGTATCTGGGTAGTTAGTGGGATTACACACACATACACACACAGAGTACAGGGTGAGTTGAATAGGATGGGATCATAGCTTTAAAAAATGAAATTAACGGATGAGAGAGAAATATATTGGGAGGAGAAAGGGAGAAATGGAATGGGGCAAATCATCTCTCATAAAAGAGGCAAATTAAAGACTTCTCAGTGGAGGGAAAAAGGGGACAGGTGAGAGAAAAAACATGAAGCTTACTCTCATCACATTCAACTAAAGGAAGGAATAAAATGCACACTCATATTGGTATGAAAACCTATCTTACAATACAGGAAAGTGGGGGAGAAGGGGATATGCAGGGTGGGTGTGATGATGGAAGGGAGGGCAATGAGAGGAGGGAGCAATTAGAAGTCAACATTCTTGGGGAGGACAGGGTCAAAAGAGAGAATAGAAGAAATGGGGGGCAGGATAGTTAGTCTTACACAACATCACTATTATGGAAGTAATTTGCAAAACTACACAGATATGGCCTATATTGGATTGCTTGCCTTCCCAATGGGTATGGGTGGGGAGGGAGGGAGAAAGAGAACTCAAAGTTTTAGGAACAGCTGTTGAGTATTGTTCTTGCATACTACTGGGAAATAAGAAATACAGGTAATGGGGTATAGAAATTTATCTTGCCCTACAGGACAAAAGAGAAGAAGGGGGTAAGGGAAGGGAGGGATGTTAGAAGGGAGGGCAGATTGGTGATAGGGGTAATTAGAATGATCTGTATTTTGGGGTGGGGGAAGGGAAAAAAGGGGGGAAAATTTGGAACTCAAAATTTTGTGGAAATGAATGTTAAAAACTTAAATAAATAAATACAACAAAGAAAAAGTAATGTCTAATCTCTCTTTCACATGCCAGTTCTTTGAATACCTAAGACAGTTATGGATCCACTGAATCTTCTTGAGGTTAAATATCCCATTTCCTTTGAGCTGATCCTCATGTGGCCTGAACCCCAAACCTCCTCATCAATCTAATTGCTCCTTTCTGGTCATCCCCTAGACACTCTCTTTTTACAGGGGAGGACAGTGAGACCCATAGAGATGAAATGACATTTCCAAAGTCCCACAGGCAGTATGAGAGTTGGGATTTAAAGTGTAGTTACCAGAGGACTAGTTTTGAAATTAGCAAGACCTGACTTCGAATATAGACTCAGATATTTGCTAGCTATGTGACTCTGGGCACTTAGCTAGTCTGGGCCCCCATTTCCTAATCTGAAGTGTACTTCTAGCTTTAGAGATATAAATCCTCCAATTTCAAATCCAGCTAATTACTCTGCCTCTCACTTAACATATAAGCTGCTAAGACATTGAAAAGTCAAGTGATGTGATTTATGGAAGTTCCCACTCACCATTTAGTGTCAGAGGTAAGATTTGAATACAGGTCCTCAACTCCAAATCTAGCACTGGACCTACCTTGCTTCTTCTATCGAAGTGTTCTTTAAAATGAATATATAAATTATAGTATAATTTTAATTACAAATAATTACTTTTGGATAACACTTGGAAGAGGTAGTACAAGGTATAGCATAAAGTATAAGACTGTTACACCTGAAGTAATCAAAGCCTGGGTTCAAATCCTGCTTCTGACACTTATTAGTTGTGTAGTCATAGGCAAATAACTTCAACTCCTTGAAAGTTTCTTTACAGGTAAAATGAAGATGAAAATGACTATCTATCTCAGAAGGCTGTTGTGTGACTCAAATGAACTAGAAGATGGAAAGTACTTTGCAAAGTTTACACTGTTATGTGATTGCCAGTAATCACTGTTATTGTCAATCATTCACTTTATTGAAACTCATTCTATATTTGGAATACTTTCCACTTTTCTTGCTGTGGTTGCTATGACCACGTGTCATCAATTAACACTAAATGAGTAGGTAAAAGAATAGTTGCTGAAGGAATTGATATAGTCCTGTTATTGGAAACCTAGACATTTATTTTTCAGTCATGTCCTATGCATTGTGACCCCGTTTGGGGTTTTCTTGGCAAAAATATTGAAGTGATTTACAATTTTCTTCTCCAGCCTACTTTACAGATGAAGAAACAAAGCCAAGGCAAAAATAGTGGAGTGGTTTGTCATTTTCTTCCCTAACATATTTTACAGATAATGTAACTGACACAAAGTCAAGTGACTTGCCCAGGGTCACACAGCTACTAGACATCTGAGGTTGGATTTGAACTCATGAAGATGAGTCTTCCTGACTGGTATTCTATGTACTGTGGTGCTATCTGGCTGCCCCAGTAGGAAGCTAAGACTATGTCAACTCAATTTAATCACTAAAACAAGGTGTCCTGGGATAGAACCACAACACAGTTTTAGCTCTTAATCAACAGGCTATGCATTCTATCATACAATATTCAAATGCTAAAGTGATTCTGTGATCTCATCAAGGTATCTGCTCTTGCCATTGAAGCCCAATGCAGTATCTTCCCATTGTCTGGATCTCTCCATAAGTTCACTACAGTGTGTTGCTCTAGCAAGTTGGGCACATTTTTCACTTTCTCTTGCCATTATGAAGATACCAGTTGAGCACGTGGGCTATTCATCCATCATTCCTTGCTTGTGCCATGTGACCATCTCATCTTTTTTTTTTAATCAAACATTTCTTTGGTGACACCCAGGGATATAAATGGAAATTTAACCATTGGCTTTTGGGAGCTGATTTGTGCTGTGCCTTTAGCACATCCTTCTATATGACCTCATTCCAGTTCTTCTTGGTTCTTTAATTATTAAACATTGCAGTCCATTTATGTCTACCATACACCTCTCCAATGCCTTCTCAGTGATTTTTAATTTTAGCTCTTTGGAAGTTTTAGTGCTCCATGACATGCAGTAGTGCAAAACCAGTAAATTATTTCTATTAAAAAATATGGAGCTTTGTTTCAGGGAGATGTTCCAGGTCATTAGATGAGCACTGCAGTTTTCTAAAGGCAATTGATATAGTGTACATTCCTCCTCCCATTTAGTTTTGCACCCCATTCATTGTCTATCTATATAGAATCTTTAAAAGAATAATTTGCATTTGTGGATGAGCTCTATAGGCTACTTTTCTAATTGAATGTCATCATCTGGATAATAGGTTCTTGTCATCCACTTGATTTTTCCTATGTGGACTGTTATGGATAGGCTCTTTGGAATGGTTATGCATCTCTTCCAGAAGTTTCTGCAAGCTCCTATAGCCAGCGTAATTTGCAAACAGTAATATCTGGAGGACCATACCTTCAACTTGGAACTCTTCTATTACAGGGATGAACACCTTTGGTACATGCATCTTATTTTATACCTCACTGGATTCTAATGATCAGAGAGCTGTCAAACAAGATTATGTCAGTTGCCTCTCAAGGGATCCTGAATAATTTTAATGTATATATGAGAGACATTTTGTTGGAAGAGAGCTTTTAAGCTGGTATCATGCTATAACAAATCAAAAGCTTTTAAAACATAATCAACAAATAATAATCAGAAATTTTTGTTTTGTATCCTTTATACCTTTCAGGCAATTGTGTGATGGTAAAGGTGTGGTCTCCAGGGGAGTATCTCTTGTGAAAGCCTGTCTATTCCCTACTAATAACCTCATTAAGTGTGCCCTGGATGTGTGGGTGTTATTCTCATAAAAAATTTTGTATACATGGGAAAGTAGGCATATAGGTTAGTAGTTGTTGATATTCTCTCAGCTGCTTTTTTTATATAAAGTCAATGATTTTTCACACCTTTATTATCTCCTCCTTCTTATACGTTTTGTGAATCCATTCTTGAAGTTTCTCACAATCATGTCATTTCTAGTTGGTTATCAACTACTTTTCCTTTATTTTTCTATTATGTGAAACAATATTATGATAGATTTTATTTAGATAGATAACTTTTCATCTTGGTGAAAATGGCATAAAATTACCAGTTACACATATATACCCAGCATGTGTACCTCTTTGGAACGTAATCTAAAGCCATCATAGAAATTGATGAACATCAAAGAAAGACCGACTATCGTCTCAGCTACTGGGGTGGTTTCACACACACTAGTGAGCCATCTTATGAAAGTGGGATCCATCACATCTTGACAGCACTTAAAAAGTGGCACTGCCAGATACTTGCTATTATCACTAAGAGATTTCTATACCCACAACAGATTATGATAATTCACTATCCCAATAGGACCCATACTGTTATTATGAGTTTATATCAGATCCATCTGACTTTTAAAGATACAATAATAATGATTAAAATAATAATAAGTTGTGTATTCCCAGAACACTAGACGCCCATTTTCAAATGTAAATACCAAAGTGCTTTTCAAAGCTGAGTATCAGTGATTTTTGGATTATCTGAAGTGTAGAGTTACCCATGGCACTGCTTCCTTCCATTAGCACAGATCATCAAATGTTCCCAGACGTTAAAAAGCCACAGAGTTAGGCTAACTGGGATTTTGCACAACCCTCCACTCTATTCATGGGTTATCCATATTACCAAAGCTGTTAATGGATGTGGATATAGGAAGTTATGTCCCCAAATGCATGACAGGAAAATGTTCTCTTAGAGTAGGTGTAAAAATATATTTGGAGGCAAAATTAAGAGCAGGCACAGAAAAGCTCTCATTTCTATTTTGGAGAGCCTTGGAAGTCCTAAAAGCATGATACAATGTAAGATATGCCCTGCTGGTTCCCTTAACTGCTTGGTTGCCCTAATGATCTTCCTGTTCTTTGTAATGGGAAGATAACCGTGGGCATTAGGAAGAATTACTTTGGAGTTGATGCCTTTGTCTGAAGATTGATATTTCTGTCATTTCTACCAACTTCACAGAGAAGCCATTTGGACTGAGCCATGTAACTGTATTGTAACTCTGAATTTAAGTTCACCCTGCTTAATGGGCTTGACCTTCTGAAAAGATTTTTAGTCTCCGGGGAAAGTTCTCCAACTACCAGTATAATAATTGACTGTGGAAAGAATCTTATATTTTCTGGCAACCGTCAGTGGCATGCTTGTCCCATATTCTTGAGTTTCAGACCCTCTAACTGTCCTCGAGAGATCATGAAATCAGTTCCAAAAACATTTTTCCTAAGGCCCTTGTTGAATTGTGCTTGGAATTCTTTTGGAAGGGATGACCTTAGACAAAATTATGAAATGTCTTGAACGATACAGTGGAAAGAGCACTAAATTTGGAGTTAATCAATCAGTCAAAAACATTTATTAAATACTCACTAAATGCCAAGCACTGTGCTAAGAAAAGTTAGACTTAAATTCTGGTAGCCTATTCATTACCTACATGATCTTGGGCAAGGGACTTAAACTCTCTGAGCCTCAGTTTCCTCATCTGTAAAATAAAAAGGTTGGGTTAGATGTTCCCTAGAGATCTTTCAGGTTCTAAATCCTAAAATCTATAAACTCTAGTATATAGGGAATTGTCTGATAATGCAAAAAGATAATCCAATATAGATGACAGCATTCTTGTGTTCCAACCTTACTTCAATGACCTCCAATGATTAGGAGGCAGGGAGTCATTCTAGGAGCAGAAGACCACTGCTACACCTTCTTCCATACTTAGATCTATATATTTTTAAAAATATCTGTTATTCAACAAATATTGGGGAATTATGGCTAGTAATATAAGCCTGCCTACTCTGGCAAAGATAGGGGTACCCTGTAAGTCTGCAGTCAAAATGCATTCCCCTCAGTAACAAATGAACAAGTTACAGTAATGTTCATGAAAGGAATGGTAAACTTCACCGTGAAATCATGGGGAGATTCTGTAGGTCAAGATGTTCTGATGCAGACCAGGAAAGCTTGAGTTAATTAGTTATTGTTGTTATAGGTAGTTGGTTAAGACCAATCTAACCAATCCAACAATCACCCATCAAATACCTACCATATACAAGGCATATATGAAAAGTGAAATGACATTATAAGGTGGTATATTATTAAGTGCCAAATATCTGGTTTAGAAAGTGTTAGAGCATTTTTTAAATATGATTATGGTGGCTTAGAGTTTTGCAAGAAGGATTCATGTAGGTTATAAGATTTGAATTAGGCTTTGAAGAGTAGATATAATTTATGTAGGCAGAGGGAAAGAAGGAACTTCTAAGGAAGGAGCACAGGAAAGGAGAAAATGAAAATAAGCCATGTTCAGGATACTGAGCAGACCTGATTGGCTAAAGTAGAGAGTTTGTATAGAGGAAATGGAAAATGAGTAGTTTCAATCAATCAACAGACATTTATTAAGCACCTACTATGTGCTAGGCACTATGTGCTAGTGCTAAACACTGGGGATACAAAAAGAGACAAAAGACAATCTTTGCCCTCAATTTAATGTTTGAGACCAAATTTGAGACCAAGTGTACAGAACCAGTCATTCAGTCAATAAGCAAGCCTTTATTAAGCATTCATTGTGTTAAGTGCTAGGTATATGAAGACCAAAACAATTCCTATAGGAGGAGACAGAATATAAGTAACTGATACATACAAGATCTATACAGAGTAGATCATCTGAGAGAGGAAAGCACTAACAGCTGGAAAGTGGGAAAAGACTTGTACAGAAGGTGGATTTGAGCTGAATCTTAAAGGAAGCCAAGGAAATTAAAAGGCAGAAATAAGGGGCAAAATATTCTAGGCATGAGGTCAGTGCATAGGAATGGAGGTGGGGATGGAGTGTTGTAAATGAGAATTTCAGGAAGATCAATATAAGTGAATTGTAGAGTTCATGGAGGCAAATTAGCATTAAAAAGGCTGGAAATGTAGAAAGAGGCAGGGTTGTGAAGATCTTCAAACGTTAAACACAAGATGTTATATTTGATCCGAGAAGCTCATTGAATAGGGACAACAACATGTTCAGATCTATAGTTTAATAAAAGGAAAGACAATGGATTAGAATAGAAAGAACTTTAAGGCAGGGAGACCAATCGGAGGACTCTCATAAAAGTTCAGATGAAAGGTTGTGATGATTGAACTAGGATTATGGTTGTGTGAATGGAGGAAAGGGAATATATCTGAGAGATGTCGGAAAATGAAAGAATTCGGCAACATATTGGATACGGGAGGAAAGCGAAAGTTCAGAGGGAAGATGACCCTGAGATTGTGAGGCTGAATGGCTGAGAGAATAGTAGTGATCTCTACAGTAACAGAGGTTTGGAAGAAGGATTGTTTTGAGGGAAGATAATGAGTTCTGTTTTGGAAATATTGACTTTATTCAGTAGGCAGTAGGTGATGTAAGACTGGAGCTCAGGAGAGATTAGGGATGGATATGTAGAGCTGGGAACTATTTGCATAGATATAATAATTGAACCCAAGGAAGCTAATGAGATCGTCAAGTGAGATGGTCTAGATTGAAAAAAGAACAGAACTTAGACCAGACATGTGGGGGAAACCCACAGTTAATAAGTGTGGTACAGAAGAAGAGCCAGGAAAGAAGACTGACAGGGAGTGGTCACAGAGATAGGAGAAGAACCAGAAGTGTCACAAAAACCTGCGGAAAGAGTAACTAAGGATAATCAACAGTGCCCAAGACTTCAGAGAGATTGAGAATGAACACCATTAGATCTCGCAACAAACAATAATCTGCCATATGTTCATTTATTATGCCAAGGCATGAGTGATGATAGAATGGGGTAGGTCATAGGGACATAAGCAGGAACATAGTTAAGCAAGAGGTATCTTAATGATACCTCAGATCTAGGTTGGCAGTGGGGTTGAGGCCAGGGAACTGGTTAGTAAAGAGAAAAAGTGAGCAAGGTAGATTCAAGTAGAGAAACAAAGTTTGGAGGCTTAGGCATCTTTTAAAGTATAAAGTTGGGCACAGGAACAAATGCTTTGTAAGCTGAGTCTAAGGTCAAGGAAAATAAGTAAAGGCTTACAAGAATGTATCAACTGTAGAACCAGCACTTTCCTCTCTTTTGAGCTATAACCCAGCATTAGCAGCTGCTTATTTCCCCAATCCTACTTGCCTTCTGACCTTTTATGTTACTGACAAGAATGACAACATTTTTTCAGATAGTTACCCTCACAATTATGAAGCCAACTCTGACTTTTCTTTTTCCCTCTCTCTCCCATATCCAAATGTTTGCCAAGGACAACTGACTCCCTCCACATCATCTCTTACATGTATCCGTATCCCTCTACTACACAGTTTCTTAATCCAGGAGTTTATTGTTTTTCACCTGACCTGTTGCCGTAGCCTCCTCATTGATCTACCAGCTTCTATTTTCTCCCTTGTTTGACCCAACCTGCGTACAACTGCCAAATTGATATTCCTAAAACACAGATTGGGTCATACCACTCTTCTACTCAAAAATCCTTAGTGGCTTCTTTTTTTGTTCTAAGATAAAATATAAGCTCCTTTGTTTGACATTCTAAACTCTTTACAATCTGGCTCCCACCTGCCTTTCTGGTCTTATTTCATGTAACTTCCATTCACATACGTTCTCTTCTGGTAAACCTGGTGAACTAAATGTTCTCTATACCTTCCATCTTCCCTATCTCTTTATTTTGCACAGGTGGTTCCCCATATGTAGTAAACACATTAAAATAATTTAGATATTCTACCTCACACCCGTCAGATTGACAAAGATGACAAAAAAGGAAAATGATAAATGTTGAAGGGTCTATGAGTAAACAGCATGTTCACGTACTTTAGTGGACCTGTGAATAAAGAAGTTTGAAATTATACACAAAATATTATTAAACAGGGCATTCCCTTTGACCCAGTTATACCACTGCTAAGACTCTACCAGAAAGAGATCAGAGAAATAGGAAAAGGTCCTGTAGGCACATAAATATTTCAGCAACTTTTTCTATGGTGGCAAAAACCGAACAGACATACCTGGAAGCTAAAGGTATTCCTCTCAATGAAGGAATGGCTAACTAAATTGTAGGATATGAATTTGATGGAATACTATCATGTTGTAAGAAATGAAGACATAGGTGATTTCCAAGAGATATGATTGATGAATTGATGCCGAGTGAAGAAAGCAGACCTGGAAGGTCAATTTATATTATGATGTTAATATTGTAAAAAGGAACAATTTCAAATTCTTTTATAAATTGATGAAGAATGAAATGCTCAAAACCAGGAGAATGGTTGGCATAAGAACAGTGTAAAGACAAATAACTTTGAAAGCTGCAAGAACTATTTTCTCCAGCATTTTTTTTTTTGGGAGGGTGTCCTTTAGCAAGGTATTGACCCGTTTTTCATGCTTTTCTTGCATCTCTCTCATTTCTCTTCCCAGTTTTTCCTCCACCTGCCTAACTTGATTTTCAAAGTTCTTTTTGAGCTCTTCCATGGCCTGAGCCCATTGAATATCTATTTCAGATGTTTGGGATACAGAGGCCTTGACTTCTATATCTTCCCTGATGGTAAGCATTGTTCTTCCTCATCAGAAAGGAAAGGAGGAAATATCTGTTCACCAAGAAAGTAACCTTCTATGGTCTTATTTTTTTTTCCCTTTTCTGGGCATTTTCCCAGCCAGTTACTTGACTTCTGAGATTCCTCTCCACCCCTGCCTCACCTCCAGATCCGCCCAGCTAGTGCTTGGGGTCTGAGATTCAAATGCTGCTTCCCAGCCTCAGGGCTTTCAGTGGGAGGGCAGGGCTGCTATTCAGTATGAGATTAAGTTCAGGTTCTCAGGTGGGGGCAGGGCTGCCACACGAGGCTCAGTTCCCTCAAGCGGTTTATGCAGAGACCTTCAACAATGGATCCAAGCTCCTGTCTACTTGGGAGCCTGGATCTGCTGCTGCCTCTGCTTCTGCCTCCCGAGGGGGCCTGAGTTATGGAGATACCCCGCTCCCCTCTCGTCTAGTCCAGAAGTCTCTCTCACTGACCTGTAGCACCTGTGGGTTGAGGGACTTTCGTGGCCGCTGGAGAGTCTGTCCCTGAAGCCTGCTTGGATCTGCTCCTCTTGGTGTCACGCGGCCAAGGCTGGGCTGGGCTCTGCTCTGGGTCTGGTGTGCAACAGACCTTTGGTGTTGGTTTTTCAGGGCCCTCTGGAACAGAAATCTCCTCCACTCCATTATTGTGCAGCTTCCACTGCTCCAGAATTTGTAGGGGGTTCCTCTTTACAGGTAATTTATGGGTTGTGGGTTCGGAACTAGCATATGTGAATTTTCTACTCTGCCATCTTGGCTCCTCCCCCAAGCTTCAAGAACTATGTACAATGGCCACCCATGATTCCAAAGGATCTATAATGAAACATACTTTCTATCTCCAGACAAAGAGGTGATAGATGGACTTAGGATGCCAAATGAGACATAAATGCTGTTGCATATAGCCAACAAGGGAATTTGTTTTGCTCAGCTGTGCTATTTGCTATAAGGCATTTGTTTTTTCTCTTTTTTTCAGTAATGTGGGGAATGGAAGGAAGAGGACATATTTAAAGAGTGTTAAGTAAGGCTGAGGGGGAATTTCACATTCATATGTGAAATGTTGTAGATACTTTCAGATGTGGCCATTGTACTGTTAATTTTGCTGAATTATTTTACTGTGTTACTTCAGAGTTTTCACATTATAGGGGCAATTTGGAAATGTTTGTAATGCAAAAACAAAACATGGCAATAAAACTAAAGGTCCATCTCTATCCCTGTCTCTCTAGCTCTAGGCTTATCTCTCTATATGCATATATGGCATCTCTTCATCTCCTCTCCTTGGGATCCTCACCATCCTTCAGAGCACAGCTCAGGTGACCTCCCACACAAAGTCTCTCCTGGTCCTTCTAGTCATTAGAACTCTCCTCCATTACTCTATATACACTTTTGTACTTAGTTGCATATAAACATGTTGTATACCTCCCACCTCTCAAGTAGAATATAAGATCTTGTTAGTAGAACATTGTTCAGCTCATGTAAGATGCTTTGATAAATATTTATTGAATTGCCTTGCATAGTGAATGACAGCCTGGATCTAGGGCAAAGACTGCTTACTTTTGCCTTGTTCCCAGCCCCCTGATCCCCTACTCCTGCTGTATGGGGGACAGCAAATGTTCCCTGATGCCCCTCTGAGAGCAGCACAGGCTCATAGGTACCAGTATACCCTAATAACAATAGGGGCATCAAAACAGACTTTCCCAGAATTCTTGCTCCATTGAGGGCTTTAGGTAAATGGAGCATCATGATGAAGAATGATCTAGTATCATCACTGTGTAGGATGGAATTGAAAGGAAAGAAAATAGAAGTTAAATAGCTATGATTATTTGGTAGCTAGTAGGGGCATGGAGGAAGGATAGTGGCCATGGGAGTAAGGTCTGATACGAAAACCATTACCAAGCAGGATCAATAACACTTTGTGATGACTTAGGCATAGAAAATCTGGGATAGATTAGTCAAAAGATGGTTCTGAGCTTTCAAACCTAGGTGACTGTGGGAAATGAAGGTGCCATTGACAAGAATGGGGATATCAATGAAGGGAGCTTGTTGGGTGAAGAAGGGAAGGTAGTGACTTCTTTGTTAGACCCTACTTGAGTTTTTGGTTACTGTAAGTTATCTTAATGGAGATATCCACAAGACAGAATTCTAGGGTAAGAGTTTGGAAGAGAGGCCAGAATTACTAAAATAAAGTTGGGATACATCTACATAGAGACAAAAGGTGTAGTGATGAGAGCAGGTAAGATACGTGAGGGGAAAGAGCATTTGGAGACATGGAAAAAGAAGGTCCAAGAAAGGGAACTGTATAACTGGCATAGGCAATTCAATTATATTTTCCTGATACAACCCAGACAGCATAGCACAATAGATAGAATGCTGAGTTTAGAGTGAGGAACTCTAATTCAACTTTGTTTCTGACACTTACCAACTGGGTAACTCTGGGGCAAGTCACTTAACCCTCAATGAGCCTCACGCAACTCCCTAGGACTAATCTACTAAATCACAGCCAGGTCATCATCTGTGTTGGAGGAAGGAGTTCCCATACATGGGAAATCACAGATCTTTCATATGTTCAGGCACTGAATAACACAAATAAGGGGAGAAAGCCCAGCTGTTAACAAGACGTTGCAAATGTAGCAGATGTCGTCTACTGAGGGCAAGCTGAGAGCACTGCACCTTGGTTATTAACCACTCAAAAAGAGACATATTTCAAGCTGGAGGAGTGGCAGGGAGAAACTTGATTTGGAGTGTGGAATTTCCCTCTCCCAGGGGAACCAGGGCATTGGGATAGCCATAGCAATATTTGTGATTTGTAGTTTGCAAAGCTGAGCCTATGGAATCTGTGTTCAATAATGTTTCCCCTGACCCTTTAACCTGACTGGGACCTTCGTGTGGATGACATCAGAAAAATTCCCACAGACTCCTCTCTCTCTTTTTTCTCACATTTACATTTTCCCATTGTTGGACTTTATAACATTCTCATTAGTATTTGTGAGAGCAGGTTTAAGGTTCTGAGACTAAATTCATCTTTACTTTCAACCTCTTTTTATTAAACTTTAAATTACCTCAAACATTTTCATCTACAGCTTGCTTTGCATGTCAAACTCAGTGTTGATGGGAAAGTCTATAAATAGACATTTTATTGTACCAGTAAGAAGGATGTTGATTCCACTTGTGACTGTGTCCCTTGGATTCTTTGTCAGAAATAGGGCCATAGATCTGACATAATGTGATGTCCCATGTTCTTAGTTTAATTGGCAACCTCCAAACCTTAGGCCTTTTCCATTTTTAAGGCTGATAGCCTATGGCTTTCTTATTATGCTTCCAAGAGGCCCCACAAGAAATGTCTTCATTAAGAATAATCTAATGGTTGGGACAGCCCTATTCATTTTCTTCTTTCTATGCTGGTTTAGAGTTGGAGGGGGAAGAGAAGACTCAGGGCCAGACTTATTCACAGACAGAGTGAATCTATATGAATCTATCTATAATGGATAATTTAAATGCTCCTTCCCTTTCAAAATACCATCTTCACTTTCTCACTGGTGCCCCAAATTCCACCATTCAAGCTTTATTCTTTTAGGAAAGGGTTAGATTTCTATGAAAATCCAAACTCCTTTGAACTTTAAGCAGTTCAAAGTCACCATACCAGAGAGTCTGGGGTCCTTTACTTAAGGCAGATTCTGATGCAGTTGGAGGATAAGAGGAAGGATGGCATAGGCAGCCTGGACATGTGAAGGTGAAAGGGAGCAGGTGCTTAGGAGCACGGAAAGGAGAGGGTGGGGGTGCCCAAAGCAAAATTAATTGACAAAATGGTGGTGGGCTGTTGTCTAATTAATTTCTTTTTTATTCTCAATGGAGAATGAGTTTGAAGCTTACTCAGTGGATCTTGAACCTCTACTGGGGCCTCAGACTGAGACCAAGAAATCTGATTAGAAAGAATCAGATGTGTGCATGAATGGATGCCGTCATTGTAGGTGGTTAACAAAACACTAGTCCTGTCCAAGAGGGATGTTCTAAGGGCTTCTATTCATTTGTCTTCCTATTTCTTTTGTCCTTCTTTACAAGAAATGTTGAAAACCTTCCTTAAATTACCTGACAAGGACTGTTTTGTTTTTTCACACACATACACATACATAGAATAGCAAAATGAAACCTTGTCGACAACACAAGCTTTAAAAAACTCATTAAAATAACTATTAAAGCCCACAGTTCAGAAATAAATTTAAGGACTAAATTAACAGGAGAAGAAGAGTGAGGAGAAAGGAGATAATTACCGCGACATGTCTCAGAGAGTGTTATTTAATTATCCATAATAATAAGAGTTATGTACCATTCTACACATAATTTCTTGGCTATTTCATTTCAGGGAAATGCTACAAATGAAAGAAAAGAAGAATAAAAAGAAAGAATAATTAAGTTTAGAACATTATAGTTAATATGTTGAAAACTCATCTCCATTATCAAATTGATCAGTATTGCAACCTTTCACTCCATTCATTATCTTATACATCCTTAAAGAATCATATTCCCTCTATCATTCAAATTATAAAAATACGTATGGATTCTTTTGCCTTTCCGTAACACACTTGGGAAGTTCTTAAGGGCAATGATAGAAATTAGGGGAAATAAGGGCAGGGATAGTGTAAGGACTAGGATATGTAATAATTAATTCAGTAGTAGCATAGTCTAAATGATTTCTAATTCTATTATTACTTCTGTAACCTGCCGTTTTCTGATAATCTGGTAGGCTGGTTTATTTCTACACTTTCTTTGGATGTGTTTACCCATTAAGATGTAATCAAATGAGACGATCCTTAATGATTCCTATTGCATACTTACCCTTCAAGGTCTTTGGAACCATTGAAAAGATTAGTTAAACTAGAAGCAATACAGGGGCTTCTGAATGGGCTGAACTAGAATCAGTGCTTCCTAAACTGTAGGTCACAATCAACAGCAAATAGTTTCTGAATGGTCCCAATGACCAAAAATTAATAAAAATTCAAATGCATTATTAATGTGAGGTGTTTCTGACAGTGCTTGCCCCAGATGTATGATGCAACTTCACCACAGCCTTCGTTCTTCGTTTGAACACAAAGCATGTGCACTTTGCACAACACATACCCTCAGGCCCTGCAAGGTCAATAAATACTGTCAAAGTGGAAAGGAGTTGTGAGTGGGAAAAGTTTAAGAAGTCCTGAACTAGATGAACTATGGGATTCCACCTAATTCCAGATATAGGATTGCTAAGTACATTTTTATTTCTTGTAGGAAGTTGTTCTAATGTATTTTTTATATTGGTGTACATTTATAGGAATCTATAGGTGGCTAAAGAGGACGCATATATGTGCATATGACAGAATTGCCTGAGTTAGAATTAACTAAGCTAGGAATGGTGAAAGACAGAGGATAAGTGGAGAGTGCATCCTGTGCCCAATCCCCTGAAGAAAAAGAAAGGAGTTGGTGGGGAATAGATGCCAGGTTACACAATACCATATGGCCAGGTATGAAATATAAATAGGCTCAGGAATGCTTTAGATCGGTGTTTCTCAAATTAATTTGACTATGGAACACTTGAGCTTAAAATATCTTGATGGAATGTGCAAATGCATATTCATCAATATTTTTCCCTTCCTCTCTTCTACCTAAGATTCCTCATCTTCCTTGAAGACTCAGTTCATATGCTACTGTCTACAGGAAGACTTTCCTAGTGCTTTCCATTCAAAGTTCCCTTCCATCCACTCTTCACTATGTGTCTTGCATTACCAATTTAATTACATATTATCCTTCCCTCATTAGAATATGAGTTCCCTGAGGGCAGGGACTGGTTGTTTTTTTGTTTTGTTTTGTTTTGTTTTTATTTGTTTTTGGTTTTTGCTTTTTTCCCTCCTTGGAATCTACCACAGTGCTCAGCATGTAGAAAAATGTTTAAGAAATCCTTGCTGATTGACTGATTCAGAACTTAAGGGGCATGTGAAGAAAAAGGATCAAAGAAATTCTGAGGCAAAATAGAGAGAATGAAATCTCTTTTCATAATGAAAATTTGTTCTACATAATAAATATTTGAATACATAGTTTTCTATTTAGCATTTTAGAGCAGAAAAACATCAATAGTACCAAATTTCTCCTCACAGACACACCATATGGAAGATGGGGGAGGGGGCACAGAATACAACTTGGTAAACATTGATTTAGCTTAATTTTGTGGTTATTAGTTCCATAATGGGTTACCCTATGGGGAAATTAAGGATTTCAGGGTACCTTCCTAGCCTTTTGAGATCAAATCAAGATAAGAAACATTTATTAAGTGCTTACTATGTGCCAGATACTGTGCTAAGTGATGGTAATACAAATACCAGTTGAAAGAAAGAGTTCATGCCCTTGAGATGTTTATATTCTAATGAGATAAAACCACACAAAAAGTTATATGGGGGGGTAAGAATCACCTTACTGGAGCAAGGTGAGAAGAGGTCAAAGGAGTTGGAGATTTGGGGTTAGCAGTGAACATGAGTGGTGTAGTTACTTTCTGAAATGGAGATTTGGGGGAGGAATTTTGGGGAGGTCATAGAAGTAGAGGTTATGCCTATGTGAGAAGGTTACTGGGACAAGATAGCCTGAAGATCCGGCTAGAAGTCTTAGCAGCCAGAGAGCCCAGTGAGAGAGGGTTTCATTAAATGCTTTATCTAATTTGACCTATGAGGGTTCTCTCTACTGACCAGTTACAATCTCTTCACACCCTAGACTCTGGGAATGACTGATTTAGAAATCAGACAGCTGTTCATGGAAGAAGAAGAGGGTCTACAACTGCCCCTAACTGTCAATTACACCTTGAACTATAAAAGAAGATCAAGCTATTCTCTTAATGTTGTCAATCCCATGTAGCATGGAGTAGAGGTGTGCAGAAAGGTACTGAATTGTTCAGAAGTTAGTAGTGGGAGAGGGAGGGTGAGACCCACTCCCAGCATTAGTCTATGCTGAGAATGAGAGGGAATTCACAAGTAACAGCACAGTTTAGAAAGCTGAACAGGACTGAGTTAGTGTGAAGGGTCCCACTGGTGTTTAATTATGCATCCTAGAAGGTTTCTGAGAGAGTCAGGGTGGATTTGCCCTGGGATGAACATTGAATTAGGGATAGTGAGGATTAGGGCACCAGCCCTGGCATTTAGCAAGTGAAATTGTGAGTGTGTGTGTGTGTGTGTGTGTTTGCTGAGTTCTAAGGTTTTCCCTCCAGAACCATACCAGTATTCTGAAAGCGGTGATAAATCTAGAACAGTTATTGGACTATATGAATGGTGCATTTCTGATTTTCAGTAGTCTTCACCTAGGAAAAAGAAAGTTCAGGACCTGGGACAGCAGGGCATAAGTGGACGTAAAACGTAGTATGGAGAAATACATTAGAGAATACTAGCTATAGAGTTAGAGGTCCTGGGTTTAAATTCTACTTCTGACTCTTCCTACCTGTTTGATGTTGGGAAACTCACTTAACTTCCTTGGGTCTTCATTTCATCATCTGTAAAATGAGAGGGTTGGAATAGATGGGCTCTAAGGTTTATTTCAGCTCAAAATCTATGATCATAAGATCTGGTAAGATCATTGTGAATTTAGGTCCAAAAATACTTAGCACATAGTGCTCAAGAATTGCTGTTGTCAAAAATAATTAAATATCTAGTGGCTAAACCTTTCCTGAATTTAGCTATCCAGTTAGACAATAAACATTTATTAATTATCCAGCGTATGCCAGGTACCGTGCCAAGTCCTAGGGATACAAAGAAAGACAAAGGACAGTCTCAGTAGACAGACAGCTGATCTTGGAATCAGGAAGACCTGGCTTCTAACCCCAGTTCAATACTCTTTAACTATGTGACCTTGGGCAAGGCATCTCTCTCAGGCTCAGTTTTCTGAGTAAAGTTTTCTCTGTAAAATGAAGGGGATGCAATCAATGACCTCTAAAGTCCAAACTTTCAACTCTAAGTAGTTAGAATTCCACCCATTGCTGGGTCCAGGCCAAGAGGAATTCCAGAAAGAATTTGCCACATTCTAGACAAGAGAAAAGGTCCTTAATCTGGCTTTTTGAACCTGTTTCAGATAATATTTTAATACCTGAATTTCATTATCATTGCTTTCTTCATAATCCTATTTTAAAAAATGCATCTAACTTTCTGAGAAGGTAGCCCATAGGCTTCACTAGATTTCAACAGGTGTCCATGACATGGAGAAAGGCTAAGAACCCCTATACTAAAGAGACAATAGAAAGTTCAAAGGATCCAGAGGGCAGAGTCACTAAGTGGGTAGCTTTTCCTGATCCAGTGGTAATGTTCTTACAGCTCAGAAGGGAGCATCTAGAGCCTTCTGTGCCACCTCAAAGCCTCAAATACTTCAGCACTGAGAATCTGCATCATGGAGAGAGCCTAGGAACAGTTCTAGCACCACATGGAAGTGCTTCAAGGAGAGCAAATGTACGTGTCAGTCAATAACCATTTATTAAACACTTATTTTGGGGCAGTCATTGTACTAAGCGCTGGGAAAGTTGGTGTCCAGGACCTAGGAACATCTAGATGCACTTCCCATGGGAGGGTTCCATATACCCACATGTCCCATGGGATGGTTATATCTACACATACATACACACACACAAATAGATTTAAAGTTATTCTAGCTTGGCAAGATCTTCTGGAGATTCATCTTCACTGAAGTGACCTTTGTGAACCTGCTGTTACCTCTAAACCATGATAAAGCAAAACAGAACTCTGATTGAGGTTCAGTTCAATAGAGTTAGAACATATCATAGGCTTCCAAGTACTGTCATTCTCCCTGTGCTATCTACCAAATATGTTTCTTGGATAACTAAAGGCCCCAGAAAGAAAGAGTCACCAGGTATGGTCTGGATCAATTCAGCAAGTCAACAGCGCTAAACATAGCCAACATTTGGAGGAAGAAATAACCTAAGAAGTTTCAAAGAAGGACCCAGAACTGGGAAACAAAGAAGCCTAAGTTTGTCCTGTGATCTGTTATCTTTATCCTATTCATGTGATAAAGAGAATAAGTATTATCCCCATTTTACAGATGAGGAAATAGAGCTCTAAGGCATCACATACACTATGAGTGACAGAGCTGGAAGTGGAATGGAGACTTCTTGGTTCCTAGTTCTACAGCCTGGGCACCCATGAGCTGGAAGGACCATGATGGAGTGGTGTGCCGTTTCCTTATACAGCTGATTGTACAGATGAAGAACTGAGACAAGCAAAGTTAAGTGATTTGTCCAGAGTCACACAGCTTGTTGGAGGCCAGATTTGAACTCATGAATCTTCCTAATTTCAAGCCTACATGCTTACCCATGGTACCACCTAGCTGCGCAAAGCTTTAGACTACATTATCACTTGAAGTTCCTTCCTGTTCTAAATGCACATAATCCTTATGAACCTTATTTTTCTGAGTATTACCTGGTGGAGAATCTGATAAATTTGTATTTTCAAAGTCCTACAAGTACATGGGGGATGTCAAAGGGCTCTTTGACCAGGCTTTTCATAGCCCCCATGTTTTATTGAAGACATCATTCTTTTAGATGTCAATTGTTGACTGGCCTGTGGAAACTCCACAGGAACTCCCTCACCCTTCCAACCCCACCCCCCCGATATACACACCCATAATTTCTTTATGAATAGAGCTGTAAGTGCCCATTAGCTGGCACAGAATAAGATGGGGAGGCAGCAGACGTAAACACGGCATGCACATGAATATCAATCAATTTCATTATGATCGCTGCGCTTGTGAGGACAGTCTTGACAAAGCAACCAAATCGTGTATCTTCTCCACTCATGGGACCAAAATAGATTTGGAAACCAGCAAAAGCCTCAAATGTATTTCTTAGTTCAATAAGCACAGAATAGCTTTGTTATGGTTGCTTTAATTTCCGTTTTTCAAGTTGTCATTATACGTGTCTTTTATGAATAGAAATTACTGTTTTGCAGGAGGCATTGTATTCCCTTGGGTCCAAACACTTCCTTTCAACAATGGCTCTCACAAGTAATATATTTGTTATTTCATCTCAGTATTTTCAAGAATTCGACTAACTGGCCCATTCAGTCACACTTTCATTTCAGCGTTGGCTTGGCAAAATGGGTCCCTGAAATGAAAGGATTTGTCAAAATATTTGTCTGTTCTAAGTATTTCCTATCCTTACCCCTTTACTCCTGCCAATCCTTAGTCAGTCTTCCCTTAGACTTCTTGGGAAGTCTTCTTGGAAGGAAATGTAGTGCACGGGATAGGAGCCCAAGGACCAGTGGTGTTGTGATTCCTAACCTATGTATCACTGGGCTATGAGATTCATCTGTAAAATGATGTCATTGGTTCTCTTTGAAAACGAAGGACAAACAGCCACAAAATAACAAGGCTGACCTTGATGGCTGCTGGGGTCTGTCCCAACTTTAAGTTTTGGGTTTCTGTGATCTTACTGTTACCTACTTTTTTAGACTCAGAAAACAGGCACCCACTAGTAGCTCTGAGACTCATTAACCTAAGGCCTTCTTGAAAGGACAGGGGAAATCAATTAAACTATTTAAAGTTGACTCCACATGGCTGTCACAGCACCATTCCTAGTGTAGAGAGTGGAAAAGGTTGGGAGATTTGTCTCAATCCTGACTCTGACCCTTACTAGCTGTATGACCTTGAGCAAATTATGTGATCATACAACTAGAATTGGAAAATACCTTAGATTCCCTAATTTCTTGATTAGCCTCAACCTCAGTTTCCCATCTGTCAAATGTGGATAACCATGCATGCACTATCTGCTTCTCAAGGTTGTTCTGGGGGCAGACAACACTTTGTCAACCTTAAAGTGCTTTTAAATTGTGATTTATTTTAGTTCAGTCATGTCCAGTGTTTTGTGACTCCGTGGACCCTAATACACCAACACTTACCATGGGGTTTTCTTGGCAAAGATACTGAAGTGGTTTGCCATTTCCTTCTGCGTAAGATTAAGGCAAACAGAAGTTAAGTGACTTACCCAGGGTCACATAGCTAGTGAGTGTCTGAAACTGGATTTGAATTCATGTCTTACTGACTCCAAGCCCAGCATTCTATTCACTGAGTCATCCAGCAGCCTCTGTGAGTTGTTATGGATGAAGCCTAAAACTTGGTCCCTTTCCTCTCATCCCTAAATGGGGAATTGGCTGCTGCTGCTACTCATGATGGCAGTGATGGTGATGATGATGACAAATGTTTATATAATGCCTGCTATGTGCCAGGCACTGTGCTAAGTGCTTTACAAATATTATCTCATTTCAAGCTTCACAATGATGCTAGGAAGTAGGTGCTATTAATACTTTCATTGTACATATGAGGAAAGTGAGGCAAATATAGATTAAGTGACATGCCTGTTTTGAAGCATTCCTCAATTTGGGGACCAATTAGCCCTGCAATATTCTAGCCTGTTCTAACTTCCTCCCACATCTAGAACACATTACAAACTTTACAATTATCTTTAGTCAGGACTAAGGCTGACTTTTCAGTCACTGGGCAAGACCTAGCAGTATAACCGTACAATTGCTTGCTGACTTGGGGTTCGGGAGGGGTTTCACCAAATCTCTTCTTGGTTAATGGATATCTAAGTCTACATCTACATCTAGATATAAATGTGCTATATAGTTATCTATATCTGTACCTATAATATTTATAATGACACTTACTGTATGCCAGGTGCTGTTAAACATTTTTATCTCATTTGATCCTAATAACAAACTTGGAAGGTAAGTGTTCTTACACTAATTTTACAAATGAAACAGCTGAGGAAAACATGGTTAGGTGAGTTACCTAACATCACACAACTAATAAGCCTTAGCGGTTCAATGTGAATTCTGGTCTTCCTGACTCCAGACCTGGCACTCCATCCACTATCCCACTGTACCAGTGTATCAAAGGAATCATTGGAATGATCTGTTTATTTCTGTATAAGCTACTTTTTAATGAATGGTGGGGTTTTGTTAATTTTAAAATTTATTATTTAAATTATTATTTAAATTAATTTTTAAAAATTAAAAAAAATTTAAACTCCAAAGTAGTATTGGGAGAAGAGTTAATTATTACAACAAATGTACCATAACCTTGCTACTATGCCATTGCGCATGCTTCACGAATTCTAGATTTCATCCAAGCCAGATGACTTTCTACCTGTATCTCATTTTAACCTTTCTCGTACATTCTCTCCTATGGCTAGAATACTCTCATTCCTGCCTCTACTTCCCCCTACACACGTATGCACATGCATCTTCTGCTAAAATCAATCATTCTCTTCCTTAAAGCCCAGCATTCTTGATCCACCCATCTATAAGTGATCTCCTAAATTTCTTTTCTTGTTCACTTATCCTCATATAACTTGAATAATCTCTTAGTTCCTCATTAGATCATAAACATCTTGAGAGCAAAGATAATGGTTTGTTTCATGTTTCTATCTCCAGTGCCTGGTATAGTTCATTGCCTGTAGTGGATACTTAATAAATATTAGTTTAATTGACTTGAATCTAATGCTATTAGGGGGCTGAGGTACCCAAAATGGATGAATTATCCAGAAAATTGAACCCTTTGAAAATTCAAGTTTTTCACTTTATTGTAGCCATTTTGGATAGAAATCTTTCAAACATCAATTTCACTTGTCCCTGCCTCCTTAAACAAGATATAGTCACCAAAATTCAATTACTGTTTAACGGCTAAAGGCAGTCATGACCATCAAGCATCACATTTTGCTGTGCTTTATTAAACTGTTGTTTTGCACTCTGTATAAGGGGGAAGCTAGGTGGCACAGTGGATAGAGTGCTCTGCCTAGAGCGCATTTTCAGGAAGCCTTGTCTCCCTGAGTTCAAATCTGGCCTCGGAGAGTTACTAGCTGTGTGATTCTGGACAAGTCACTTCATCCTGTTTGCCTCAGTTTCTTTATCCATAAAAATGAGCTGGAGAAGGAAATGGCAAACCACTCCAGTATCTTTCCCAAGAAAACCCCAAGTGGGATCACAAAAGTCAGACACGACTGAAAACAACTAAAGAACCACTCTGTGTAATCATTGGTTCTTATACTAAGCATCAATTATTATAGAGTGGAACCTCCCAGACCAATAAACCTCTTTGAACCTACAATAAATGACCGTTGGAAGACTGCTATGATTTTGAGTTCTTCAGTTTGCCTTTTTATAGTTTTTTCCTTCTCCAGTCAGGTTATCACTTGTTATTCTCAATTGTTTTCAAATGACCTTCCCAAATTTTTCTAATAGGTCACTTGTAAGGTTCTGTGGACTTAGAAACCAGACAGACAAAGCAGTTGGAGTTGTGGACAGTCTGCAAATAGAGTGTGTAGGCTTTAATGAAAGCATTTTTTAGTGGCTTCCAAATCACTCAGATGTTTTTTTTCAGTTACTTCTTCGTCATGTCCACACAGGTGGAGTTAGTAAGAAATATGACCACTAGATATGACAGCATTATAGCATCCTTACTATAAGAATTCCTTTTCCTGAAAATTTCCAACTTTAGTTCCATGGTCATGTTGACATCAAGAGGAGATGTTAGAAATTTTCACTGTCCAAGGAAGGTGAAGCCTCCATTAAAATGGAAGCAGCATGGGATGCACAGTAATTTCGTCCATGGAGGCAACAGTGAATGTAATGAAAATTAAAATATGCTTAGAAAAATCCAATCATCGAATTGATGAGGCATAAAATGGTACCCACAAATTCCTCTGTTTAATTGGATTCTGGATGACTACTTGTCATGGATCCCTGTTGGGTTGGACTAGATGATTCCTTCTATCCTTCAGAACTCTCAGCTTTCATGAGTCAGTATTCCCATTAAATAAGAGATTATTTTTATGAGGCAAAGAATTGAGGTAGGTGTCCCTCTCTCAGGCAGAAAGGAGGCCTCACATTTCTGTAACATTACCAAAGTAGATAGAAGGAAGTACCATCCCCTCTGAGAGCTGCTGGTCTATGAATCTGACAAGAATGAATATTGCAAGTTTTCTTTTAAAACGGTCCTCACGAGAAGAGAAAGACAAAAGTGTCTCCTGGGCTGTTACCAAATATAATTATTCTTTCAGCAAGAAGGGCTCAGAGAAGCACCCAGTAGCTAATAAATCCAGTCGTCCCTGACAAGGGTGAGGCCCCTGTCACTGTTAGTAGGACGGAGTGAGAGTCCTCCATAATTAAAGGTGTGGGGACTGGGGCCTTGGCAACAGAGAGAATGTTGAGTGGGGCTCAACCCGCCTGCTTTTTTTTCCTTCCTGGGAGTTCATTCGGAGACCTTCTGTACCATAGGAAAGAGGCATGTGTTGTGAGGTTGATAATCTTACAATAATCTGATTTCTTAGGACCTTATAGAACACTGGCTATATTTAGTTGCAGAAGCCCTTCTGGAAAGTGATGGTGGCAACATTTTTAACCTTTAAGAAAATAAAGTGGTGGGTCTTTTTTTTTGTTTTTTAAACTTACATCACACTGAAATTTCAATTTTCTTTTTTTTCCCCTTTGGTAGGGAAGGGGGGAGGGCAGGTGTGCGGGTGGGCATCTTTTTTCTAGGCTTTTACCTTGTGGAATAGTATTCTGAGTCTCTGTACAAAGGCTCTGGTTGCTATAGCAATAGTCAATCTGAGGAAGCTGTGACCTAAATCATGACTGAGAAAAATAGTACCTTGTCTGGAGTGCTGCAGTTCCTGCTTCCTTGGATTAGGCAGTGCAGAATTTATCACCTAAAATGAACTCTCTTACCTCTAGAGGAAAAAAAAAAAGTAAAGTGATGGAATCCAGACGGCAAAAACTTTTCAGGAGCATGACTGGTATATGTGGTACTGTCAAAGGAACACACTGCCGAGAAGTGTCACTTAGATCGTCTGGTGGAATGCCCTCTTTTTCAGTCAGGGAAACTGAGGCCCAGAGAAGGGAGGTCTTTGTTTAGAGTCATAAGGTTAACTAATGGCAAAGCCAGGACAAGAAGCCAGGTCTCCAGGCACTTTCTCCAGGCATGTCCTCATTATACTCGACTAGTCTATCTGAGGCAAAATGATGATGTTGGTAAAATTTGTTTTTGGTGACCCTCCAAGCCCCTCTCTGGGCTTCCTTCTAACTTTTGGGTACACAAGGTGTGCTCTCTGACAGCGCTGGCTGCCCAGGACTTCCCACCTCCAGCTGGCCCCCAGACAGCCCCTCTTCCACAAGCCCTCTCACTCTCTATCTCTTCCTCACCCCTAAGGTAAGGTGACTCTGTAAGGGTGATGGAAGGACGCATGGTGGGTGTAAGTAGGCTGTAGCACATTACCAAAGATAGATGGCACACCAGAAGTGGCATAAAAGATATCAACAATCACATGTTTGATTAGAAACAGGAGGCAGGCTAGTCATGGAGCAAGTGTGACAGAGCATGTCAGCCCGAGCGCCACTCTTGGCATCCATGAAACACTGTCAGAAGTCATCCAGCTCAGTGATAGAAGCATCTATAAAGCACCTACTGTGTGCCTGGCATTACGCCAGACAATGAGAATACAAATAAAAGAAACAAGGTCCTTCCCCTCAAAGAAATTCAGTTTCTATTTCCAGGGAATGGGCATGGGTCTGATAGAAAGGATAGTTTATTAACAATAGATCTGGGCTTTCAAAGGACACAATGGAAGGGTAAGGAAGGTAGGATGGGGGGATACAGGAGGGATGGAATTGACATGAATGGGGATGAGGCAGTAGGGAGTGGTCGGAGAAGGGAGCTTTGCCCTAGGCAGCATTCAACTCTGAATAATTGGGATTTGTAGTGGAGCCACTGGGCAGTGGATTGTCCTTCAAACGAGTAAATCACCATGTATTAAGTGCCTACTAAGTGTTAGGCACCAGGTATACAAATACAAATATTAAATCAGCCCTGCTCTTAAAGAAGGAAAGGAATGTTGATTTGATTAATTGACCCCTGAAAGAAGTGGGAGGGAGGAAGGAGAAAGGGGAGACTTCCAGTGTGACAGGCAGCTCATCTACAAAGAGTTTACACAGCAACAACCCTGAGATGTGGGTTACATGAGTATTGTTATCAACCTACATTTTACAGATGTGGAAACTGAGGCTCAGAGAGGTATATTTTATAACCAGTGTTCAAACCCCATGTCTTCTGATTCCAGATTCAGAAGAGCAAATAGAGCTGGCAATTCTGACCTCCAAGTCATTCTTGCCATCCCATTGTCCTCCCTCATTCCCACCTTTTCCTCCTCTCCCTGGAAGCCCAGGTGGGTAGAATCTTGAGTGTTTGGGGACGATTAAGGACGCTTGATGATGCTCATTGGGAAATCACACGATAGCTGTCTGTGCCTCTGTCAGAGACGTTGACTGGCGCATCAGGCGCACTGAAGGCGGCTGGCTGCTACCCTGTTTGGAGAGAGCTAAAATTACCAGCTTCTTACGGCCACCTGGTCTCTCCAACATCTGCTGACTACTTGGCTCTGAGACTAACTACAGTGCTATCTGAATTCACACCACACATGACATGATGTGTCAAAAGTGGACTGACACAGCAGCTTGATTTTAAAGGGAAACACACCGAATTTTTTGTTGTTAGAATTGTAGAAAGGAAGGAAATCAGTCTATCAGCTTTCTGCGTCTGCGATTCCATCTTGGCTTGGCTTTGGTTTTTCTTTCTTAAAGGGGGATTGAAGAAAAGTCAACTGGCCAGAGTTCAGGCTGCACACAGTCTGGAGAATGCAGACCAACAGCTTCGTAAGACCCCATGTTAATTGCTTCCTTTTATGTTAGAGTCATAGAAATCATGGCTTTTTTTTTTCTGGGCGATTGCCTTTCGAATGGAAAGGAGACCCTCTCACCTCTCTCTCCGCCATCTCCCAGCTGCTAAGGAAGTCACTGCTGTTACCTTTTCAACTATGTTGGCCATGGACAACACTTAACAATTAGATAAAGTTCATCCCCAAGTCTTCCCCTGCTATTATCCCCACTATCCAGGCTCTACCTGTTTTGGGCTCCAAGGAGGAAAAACAATCAAAAATGCTTAGAGATCGGCAGTAATTATAATAATTAACATTTATAGAATTTTTTAAAGCTTCAAATTTACATTTCCACACAACAACCCTTTGCAGATTTTCATTTTACAGATATGGAAACTGAGACTCCAAAAGGTAAAGTGATTTTCTCTAGGGTTACTCCTTCCTTTAGACCAGAATTCTTACCGTTTTATTTTTTACTATTTTGATTACTCTATTTCAAGATAATTGGTTTCCTTTGTCATCCTGTATATTTTATTATTCATTTAAAAATATTATTCTGAGAAGGGATTTATAGACTTCACCAGACTACTATAGAGGTCCATGCCTGTGTGGTAGCTGTCTTGGGAAAGTTGATTGTTAAATTTTCAGCATGAACATTTACACCTCAGAAATTGGCAAATGCTACAAATCAGGGCTTGATTTATTGTTTTGTTGATTGTCTAGACTTAAGAAAATGATGCAGAAAATGTTAATAATGCAAGTGTCTGTCTTTCATAGATTTTTTTTTTTCCTGGAGTCAGTCATGAAACATTTGCCAGCACACCCACCCTGAGTCTTTGACACAAAACAGGCTAAGAATTCCTGATAAAACCAAGATTACCATCTAAGTCTCTCCTGACCCTACATACAGCATGCTTGCCACTACAACAAGTTGACAAGAGACCATAGGTAGAGAGGTCAAAGATTTCGAGAAAGGGCGGAGACCTTGGAAGTCACCTCATCTAATTTCTAAACTTTACACATGAGGAAACTGAGGCCAAGAGGGACAGATTTAAAATGTTCTCTATCTTTCTCTTTCTTCCTTACTTCTACCTAGTCTAATAATGAAATCTGAGGATATGGTAGGTAAGTAAGGTGACATGTTGAGGGGAGGGAAAGTTTGGTATCCTTTCAATTCCATCAGTCTCCTGACCATCACCATCACTGCTTTTAACCCAGTCATTATCACTTATACCTGCATAGTGCTTCAAGATGTACAAAGCACTTCCAATACATCATCCTCTTTGACTCTCACAATATTTCTCTGATGCAAATATGGTCCCCATTTTTCAGGTGAAGAGCTTGAGACTCAGAGGCATGGGATGATGGGAAATATGTCAGTTTTGGAGTGAAAGGACCAGAGACTTCACTATTTTCTACTCATGTGACTTTGAGCAAGTCATTTAAACTTTCTAGGATGCAATTTCCTTACGTGTAAAATAAGTGGTTTAGAAGAGATGAGCTCTAAGATCCTAACTCTCAATACAAGAGTTCTTACTAGTGTGTGTGTTTGTGTGACAAAGAGAGACAGAGAGAGAGACAGACAGACAGACACGGAGAAAGAGAGACAGAGAAAGAGAGAGAGAGATACGGACCCCTTTGAGAGTCTGGTGAAGTTTATGGACTGCTTCTTAGATTAATATTTGTTGTCTATATTCTAGAGAAGGAAATGACAAATAAGTGCCTAAGTTCACACAGTTGGATTCAGAGTCAAGACTCAAACCCAGATCTGGGTGAACTTGGATTTTTGAGGTCTCCATTTCTTCACCTGTAAAATGAGGTTAAACTAAATAGTCTTTGAGGTCCCTTTTAGCTTTAAATCTATGATGCTATGTTCTTTCTACTATACACTCCATCTCTCATGTAAAGGTACCCTATTTTCAAACAGAAGCCAAGTAGAAATTTTTAATAATAATTACCGTAAAGGAAGGATGGAGGGAGAGAATTTAGAACTCAAAATTTGAAAAAAAAAAGCATTTTAAAATTGTTTTTTTTACATGCAATTGGGGAAATATTAAATGAAAATAATAATGAAATATCACCATAAGATTTGCAAAATATTTTAAATAAATTAGCTTATTTGAATCTCACAACAACCTTGCAAGATAAATATATACCTCTGATCTTATTATCCCATTTTACAGATGTGGAAATTAATGCTTATAGAGATTAAAGAAATCTGTTCTATGGCTGCACAACTACATTATTCTGAGAAGGGGTTTATAGCTGTCTTGGGAAAGTTGATTGTTAAAATTTTCAGTGTGAACATTTACACCTCAGAAATTGGCAAATGCTACAAATCAGGGCTTGATTTATCATTGTGTTGATTGTTTAGACTTAAGAAAATGATGGAGAAAATGTATATTGGTCAGAGACAAGGGTCAAACACAAGTTGATTTCAAAATCTAAAAATCATGTCATTGCCTTTGAACTGCCTTGAATACTTTTTCCTGATCATGCCTATGACCACTTCCATTTTCTGTGGCTTCCAGTTGCCCTCGAGTTAAAATACAAACTCCTCATCATGGGATTCAAAGCTTTTATGGTCTGATTCCATTCTGTCCAGGCTTATTTCACATTGCTCTCATTCAGGTAGTCTATATTCCAAACTAGCCCATTTGCTTTTTCTTATGGCCTCCAAATCTTTGTGCAGGCACTTGGGGTCTATTTTTTTTCTTGGAATCCTTGGCTTCCTTCAAGACTCAGCTTATTTGTCCACTTATATACTTTACTGATCATCTGTTTGATGATGCTCTCTCCATTTTCAATCATGTCTACTTAGATGTTCACTTGTTTTATCTCCCTTGATGTTCCCTAAACCCCAACCTCTATAAAATTCCTTGAAAATTTTTCCCTTTGTCTTTCTATCCCCAGTGCGTAACATATTACCATGTATTCATAGGTATAGTGACAGGGACTGGACCTGTAATTTCTTGTGTGTAGGGAATCCAGAATGAGGAAATTTCCTCTACCAATGTAGGTCAGCAACTTCCCTACAATTTACAGTCTTACAGAGTTGCCTTGAACACCAAGACAGACTTTCAAAAAGTAATCGTTGGATTGGATGAGAATGCTATTAATATCACCATCATAACCAGTTTTTACTTCATCAATAACTTCCTCTCTGCCTTAGTTCACATTTTCCCCTCAAGTACTCTACCCCACAGCCAAATTCCTCCTCATTTCTCTTCATTTTGGTTTGTTTGTTTTGGTTTTTTTGGAAGAAGGAGTGAATCTGTGATTTCTGAGATGCCAGAAACTTCTAGAATGCAAATTCCCTACACCGATTCATATTACCATCACCACCACTACCACCACCATCACCACCACCGCCATCAACACCATCACCACCACCGCCATCATCATTATCGTCATGTCAGCAGCAGAATAACATCCGTACAGCTCTTTAAGGTTTGCAATGTGTTTCACATTTATCTCATTTGACCAACACAACTCATCTCTAAGTGTTAATCCTAGGAAGTTTCTCGGGACACTGAGGGGCTAACCAACTTGCCAATGGTCATACATTCCCAGTAAATATCAGAGGCACTACTTCAACCTAGGTTCTTGATAATCCCCTAAGCTATGCTCTCTTCTTTTCATCGTAACTTCATGACATAACGGTGAAAGATGACAAACGCTTAAGACCAAAGACTGATCATTGTAAAAGTAACAGATAAACTCATTGTCTTTTTGGAGTTTGTAGTCAGACACAACCAACACAGACACAGATATGCTTATTTTTCTTTGTCTATATGTACATTTATACACAACCCTATACAGCAATAATTTGTACAAATCATTAACTACTAAAATTCCATGTTTTCCCCATTTGCTTTATTTTCTTATATGTTTTATTTTCTCGTGGAAGTCTAATGAAACTCATTTTTTACTTATCTATGAACATAATGTTTCCCACCAATAGGATATAAACTCCTTTAGGAAAGGAACTATTTCACATTGGTATTTGGGCTATTAACATAGCGCTAGATTCTAAATAGTTGGTGCTAATATATTTTCACTTTATTCAATTATTTTCATTGTTCTACTTCCATAGACTGGCAAGGGCACAAAGTGGCATGGGTACTATAAATGAATGTGACAGTGAGGTCTCGGACAAAAGCCTATTTCTCCAAGGTAGCTCAAGGCACTATTGGCAGAGAAGCCTAGAAGACATATTGTGAAGTGCTGCCATGTTTGGCTTAGGAGTATTTTGGTTCTGCGTTGTCTATGTGAAAATGTGGCTGCTTGGGTGGTATAGCTTGGGGATACTGATGCATCTAGATGTTCTAGAGTATCTCCCATTGACCTTGCTCTAGTATGTCCACCATCCTTCCTAACATTCTCACAGTTCTAGAAGGGAAGTTCCTTGAGGGTCTGAATGCTCTCATTTTAAAAACTGTATTCACAGAGTCTAGCACTCAGGCTGACACGTTGGGTTTCTTGGTTGTTTTCTTTCTTGGACATGTGGTTTCATCAGAGGGGGAATCTCTCAGTGAGGGAACTGTATCTTCCAATGAAGATCACCAGCTGCACTGCCATTTATACTCTTTGAACATTACCTAGGTGGGCATGGGGAACCTGTGGCCTTGAGGCCACATGTAGCCCTCTAGGTCCTCAAGTGTGGCCCTTCGAATCTAATTGGTTCTGTGAAGCTTGGGTTCATTCAAAGGGTGGCACTTGAAGATTTAGAGGGCTACATGTGGCCTCGAGGCTGCAGGTTCCCCACCCCTGCCCCTAGGGTAATGAGAGGATGAGGGACTTCCATAGGGTCACCTGGGTCAGGGGCTGGACATAGAGTAGGTATGTAATAAATGCTCCCTAATTTAGTCTTGATTGCTCGATGTTTCAGGTCAAGGCACACAGTCTGACCTCTATATTCAGTATTTATCCACTTGTCTGTACATTTTTCATGTGAGTTAACATGTGTGTTGCTTTGAACTACACGTTTTTAGCAGACAGGCATTATCTACTCCCTAAAACTCCATCCATTGTCTCTTGTTGTTAAGTCCCGCTCTTCATGACTCACTTTGGGGTTTTCTTGGCAGAGATACTGGAGTGGTTTGTCATTTCCTTTACCAGCTAATTTTACAGATGAGGAAACTGAGGCAAACAGGATAAAGTGACTTGCCCGGAGTCATACAGCTACTAAGTGTCTGAGGTCAGATTTGAACTCAGGTCTTCCTGATACTCCATCCACTTTGCCACCTAGCTGCCCCATTCACAAAGTACCACTTGAGTTCATGTTTTTTTATAATGAGGAATGTTCCGAATGTTGTAAAATGAAACGCTAGAAATGGGGACTCTTCACTAGGGCTTTGCGAGACTAGAACGGATGAAGTCCCAAACACAGCACATCTGCCTGAGCCTGTTCATGGGCACTTCAGGATCATATATTCACAGTGATGAGTTGAACCAGACTGTAAGTGCTTAATAAATCAAGCTTGCTAATGATTGGTTGAGAGGGAAGAAGATTGGACCAAGAAGAAATCAGGTGATCTGAGTTCTACTTCAGGCCTTCCTTCAGTCCCTACCAGTTTATAAACTTAGGTAAGTGACTTGAAACACTCTGAGCCTGTTTCTTCATCTTCAAAACTGTAATAATGATACTACTAATCTCCCTTCTCACAGAATTTTATCTCCTTAACAAGTGAGACTCAGAGGAGTGACTTACCATCCCTAGGCCTCAGTTTTCTTATCTGCAAAAGGAAGGAAGTTTTGACTGGACACTCTATATTTATGATCCTATGATGTTTATGAAAGCTTTGGGGAAAACTACCAAGTGCTGTCCAAACATGAGTCATTATTTGGTAAAAAAAACAAATCCAGTTTGTTCAATTGGTCAGATTGCCCACTTGTTTGAACTGGTCAAAACAGTTGAACATGAGGCAAATGGTTCCATTTTTTAGAATGTGTCCATTTCTTTGCAATTCAAAAGGCATCCTCTTCTGGCACTAATTGGCCGAGATATGGGACAGGTTACATTTGAACAATGAACAAGGAATGATGCTAAAGCGGTGTTTTTTTACTGTTTTCCTACTCCCCACCTTTCACTCTTCCCTCCTTACCCATCAGGATTTTTTTATGAAAAATAATTGTCCCCCACCAACCTCATCTCAGTCACATAGACTCAAGGATAGACCTAACATGGTTCTTTCCCATTTCCTCTCCTGAGCCCCACACTGGGTGTATGTGATGAGAGCATTAGTTTACAAAGCTTCTGTCGTCCTGCTCCTGCTGCCTTGGATACCACCAGCTCTCCCCTGCTCCTTTCTGCCTCCACCCCTTCTCTCTCCCACCTCCCCTCACCCATGCAGAAATAGGAACGTTTCCAGGGCATTTACCAGCACCCTCATTTCTGGGCTCCCCCACAAGCCCCTCCCATGGACTTGCAGTCTCCTAAAGGCTCTCCATCCCCCTGCCAACTTCTGTCAGCTGTGGGACGAATCCATTTCTGTATGCCAGGGAACTTAGACACAGAATTCCCTTCCCTGTTCAACTTCTTTATTTCCAATTTGTCTTGTGGTTGCGATGTGCTGCTTCCCGAATGTCATCACCTTTGTCTCTTTTACATTCTGATGTAGTCTGTAATCAACACGAGCTTCAGCTCCTCTCATTACTAGCTCTTGAAGGGATTTTTCAGACTCAGCAAGAACAAGCGATCCTCAGATTACAGCATCTGCTTCCTCCCATTTCAGATTTCCCCCTGTAGCCAACAACAAGGATGCACATTTGCATTTGAGTGTGCAGAGGGAAAGGACACACGGCAGGCAGCACAGTGAGGTCGCTCAACCTCTACTCCCTTGCTTGTGATTCCAAGGGGCTCCGGCTCTGAGTGGCTTTGGATTTGGGTCTTCTATGCAGTCCCCTGACCCTGTCTGAGGAGAATCAATCAAGAATCCCAGGAGACGGTAGACAACTGAGTCAAAGATTTTCAAAGCCTGCACTTGTTTTGGGTTCTCCTTTTTCTCTGCCCCCGGATTGAATGGATGAGGGTGTTTTCTGCCATGCACAATACTCCCTGAACTGCATCCAGTTTTGGGTCCTTCTCTTACCCTTTTCATGGAACATGCAAAGTCCTCTTTGACAGGTGCAAGGGGTACATGGAATGGGTTGCTGATTTGCATACACCCTCTCCCAGTTATTTCCTTTCCACTTGGGGCCCACAAATGCTACCATGGTCTTCAGATAGGCACCAGATGCTGTGATTCCTAGTGACTTGGCACCTGTCTCTACAAAACCAAGGAATCACATGTAAAGACACAGGTACATCTATAGGTCCTTCATGTATTTGATTCTTAAACCTAGATCAATAGCCCCTCCCTTTTCTACTCCTACTCTCCTACAAGAGGGGAAGGAAAAGATGAGGAACATGCATATGGAAGGTGAATTTCAAGCCAAAACATATTTGTTATACATTTTTCCTCATTGAATATAAGATGAAATGTGACAATTGTGAAATCTCAGTTGACCCAGCCATTGCTCTTGTTGTAGTCGAGTTATGTCTGAGTGGTTTTGTCCGGAGTTTTCTTGGCAAAGGTACCAGAGTGGTTTGCCATGTCCTCCAGCTCATTTTACAAATGAGGAAACTGAGGCAAAGAAGGTTAAGTGACCTGCCTAGGGTCACATAGCTAGTAAGTGTCTGAGCCTGGATTTGGATTCAGTAAGGTAAGTCTTCCTGACTCCAGACAGGGCAATCTATCCACCGCACCCCTGAGTTGCCTGGCTCATCTGTACCTGGTCAATTTTCTGGACAATTTCCTTTAATCTGACCAATTCTCTCTCTTTATAGTATGGGGGCAATAATATGTTGTTGCCATGTGGGTTATCGAAGCATAATAAAGAAACATTGCCAAACTGCTGTTAAATGTTCCAGTAGGTCACTTTACCCAATCTTCATCTCCTCTTCTCTGCTCCTAAATGCGTACAAAAAGGAAAGGAAAATGGGAAGTGACTTTCAAGGGCATAGGAACAGAAAGAGGGCTCCTTGAGATATGTACATCTCCATACAGTTCCTTTTGCTCTCAGGTATCTCATTAATCTACTACTCCTTGTCAGGACTTCTGGGACTCCTCTATTCTGCTGTGAGATGTCATCATGGAAGCAATCACTACAACTGAGACAATAAGTGTTAATGAATAGAAACCATTCAGATAATTATTAATAAAGATGTCTATCCCATTTCACATCATTCTTGAAAGAAAGTTGACTTCGTCACAGAAAGGAGTTGAGAGAAATTCTGGTTTCCTAATCTCTGAGTCTGGCAGGAATGAGAGAGCTAAAGAAGAGCTTAATGCTATCTCTCTTAAAAAATTATATAAAAGTGCTTTTTTAAATTATGAACTTTACAGTCATCAATAAACATGAACATTTACATATAGAAAGGAGAGCATGTGAGTTTTGCATATGAAACTTTGGATATGCCAAGTACAACTTGTTTTTTTAAAGTATACATCAATATTAATATGATTAGCGCTAGCATCGGCCTTCTTGTCTATGTCCCCATCTGAACTTCCTTCTGCTCTCTTCAGTGTACTTTTTTACATTTTTCATTGATTCTTTTTTCTTTATTTCTTTTTCCTTTTTGGGAGGTGGGGCTCTGTCTCTTACTTGGATGGAATAGGGGCTAAACCAGCTAGGAGCTGTATGACCCATGTACCTCAGAGAAAGGGAGGTCATACTTGAGCCATATCTCTAACTAGGTGAGTCCCAAGAGAGCCCTGCCTTCTACTCACTCCTAGAATGGAAGAGAAGACAACCACAGTCTGCCATCTCCTGGAAAAAGCTGCTGTTGTTTGTTTTTCATTTTCAATGACATCACCAGTGATGTCTTGACTTGCAAGTGAATTGGATTTAAAACTAAGAAGGAAGTATCCAACGGCTGGGATGGATTGCATCTAAAACACATCCTCAAATTGCTTGTATTTTTATCTCTGATAATGATATTTCTGACAATATATTATTGCATTGTATACTGTTCATGAATAAAGATTATATTATAATCTCAATGCAAAATGGGACAGAATGAAGATACAAAGACACATGTCAGAGTTGGAAGAGTCTTTGGGCCTCAGTTTCCTCATCTGAAGGTGAAGGGGTTGAATTAGAAGACTCCTAGTGTGTCTTCCAGAAGAATTTCCTCCACGCCCTGCACTACCAGTGGTCATCCACTCACCCTTTGCTTGAACACTTCTAATGTTGGGCAACACAAGACTTCCATAAGCAGCCCATTGCACTTTGGGATGGGCTCTAATGCATAGGATCACACACACACACCCCACCCCTCCACCCATGCACCCTTGCTCTCAAGTCTTAATCTGGTTCTTTACATCTTCTAACCATTGTCCCTACTTCTGTCCTTGGAACCAAGTAGAATTAGCCTTTTCCACATGACTCAAAGATGGCTACAATATCTAGCCTAAGTCTTCTTTTCTCCAGGGTAAATGTCTCCATTTCCTTTAGTTATTTCTCACAGAACATGAACATGATGCCTTTTGCCATTGTAGATTCCCTCCTTTGGATGCTTTCCAGTTTAACAACGTGCTTTCTAAAATGCAGTGCCCAGAATCTAACAGAGTACTCCAGATCCTCTCTTAGACTATGGCAACAACTTTCTAATTTGTTTCCTTTCCTCAATTTCCTCTTCATTTTCATCTAGCATTCACTCAGTTGCCAAAATTTTTCCTAAAACACAGACTTGACCATGTTAGCCTTTTCCCAATAAATTCTAGCATCCCTGCTGGGTCCAGCATCAAATATAAACTCCTCTATTTGTCACTTAAAATCCCTGATATTTAGATAACCTGGATCCTTCTTACCTTTCTTCTTTCTTATACTTTAATTTCCTCCACGTAGTCTACTATCCAGCTCTCTTAGCCTATTTCTTGTTCTTCATCCGTGATACTCATCTCTCAACTCTACTTTTTCCTTTTCCTTGCTATCCCCCATGGCTAGAATGCTCTTTCATCTCCTTTGCATCTTCAAGTCTCCCTGACTGCCCAACTCATATTTCACCTGTGGCTCATTAAAACTCCCATGGTTCTTTCAGCTGACCTACCATATAGTCATGCATTTCCCATCTTCAAATTGGGAAGTTGATTGTTGAGGCCAAAGATGAAACTGTAGGCTTTATACACTTCTTAAAAGAGATCTTTAATTTTATTAGTGAAGCTATATAGTCACTCTATAAAAATCAATCAATCTCATTGAGGTTTTGGTGGGTCTTTACCATAACCTAGTCCTATGAGCCCATGATTCAGCCCTACATCCTCCAGACATTTGTAATGAAATTCAAAGCTGTGTTTATTGTCTCAAGTGCAAGAGGGTCATAGAATGTCAGAACCTAACCCTTAACTATCCACCCAAATACAGTCCTGTTGCCATTTTTTTGTATGGCATTTACATTAGGTCACTCTTACTTTCAAAAGTCTTTACTAGAAGTGAAGATGGATCCGCACTGAACCATCTACACTCTTTCTCATTCCTTCCTTATTCTCTCTTTCTCTTGCTAGAAGGCTTCTTAAAGAAAAGAGAAACTAGATTTATAAGATTTACATATATAGATTTACAGATGAGAAAACTGAGGACCAAATAGGTTTAGTGGTATGCCTATAATTATTTTACAATTTAGCAGGTGGGCTGGGACTCAGACTTCCAGGTCTTTTGACTCAGTGTTCAGTGTTCTTATTCCTTTACTATAGTCTCTGTCCTGCATTAGTTATTCTGTCTTCCAATTCTACGGTCTAACTTGCTAAATCCCTTAGAAACATAGTCCGGGAATTTCTAATCTGATCAAAGCTACAGCCTCAATATACATTTCTGGGTACACCATGTGACACCATGGCGATTTTGGTCTGAATTTTTAAAAAGTAACATTGCATCTATTAAATTAGCAAAAATAAAATGACAGAAGTGAAAGAGCAGGCTTGTGGATAAGACCATTTGCATATAGCTTGGTAGCATTTTAAATGGGTGCTATCTTCCTGGAAAGTAATTCAGCAATGTGAACGGCAGATCTATTAAATGTTCATGACTAATCCTTTGACCCCGTAATTATACTTTGGGACATATACCCCAAGTCATGCCCTCCCCCACCCCAGCCAAGGAACTTATATAAAGATGTTCATGACAGTGTTTTTGTAATATTGATTAGAAAACTCAGATGTATAATAATAAGTAGAAAAGCAAACCATGGTATATTACTATATATTATTCCTTGATATTCGCCACCTACTTGTTCATCCTGTGCATATTTTTTGATCCATGTCCATAACGTATCCCCTTGGAAAACATAAAATCCTTGCTGACAGGGACTGATGTAACTTTTCTCACTGGATCTCTAGGCCCCAGCACAGATACTTAATTGAATTATTGAACTGAACTGAAATCAAATGGTAAACACAGACTATTTCTCTGTATGTGGAGAAGTGTCGCTGAGAGGCCTGCTAGTGTGGATGAAAGAGGATACCATTTGTCATCAGAGGAACCAAAAATTCAGACTTTTCTACTTACTTCCCACATAACTTTAGGGAAATCACTTTGTTTCTCTGGGCCTTGGTTTTCTTACCGGTAAAACGCATGTATAGGGGCAGCTAGGTGGTGCAGTGGATAAAGCACTGGGCATGGGGTCCTCATCATCCTGAGTTCAAATCTGGCCTTAGATACTAATCTTTTGACCTTGAGCAAGTCACTTAATCCTGTTTGCCTCAGTTTCCTCATCTGTAGAAATGAGCTGGAGAAGGAAATGGAAAATCACTCCAGTTTCTCTGCCAAGAAAACCCCAAATATGGTAAAAAAAAAATGCAACAAAAAATGACCAGACAACAAAAAAACTCATATATAAGCACGTTTGACTCAGACAGTCTCTAAGGTTCATTCCAGAAATAAAATTTACAGTCCTAAATCATGTTTGAGGTAAAGAGCATATGTGTAATGATTATAACTAAGTACAACTAGTATTATAACTATGTACAGACATTTACCAGGAAAAAAAGAATTTGAAATGATGGAACTAAAGCTAAGGCTTATTGTATTCTTTTACACACATGTACATACAGGATTTCTCAAAAGTCTTAGGGTAATTTTAAACTTTAATAATGTAGATATGTATATATACATATATATACTTACATATACATATATATATGCATAGATATACATGTACATAAATGTATACACACACAAAAAATATGTAATATACAGAATAGGTATATACCATTACAGACCCACATATATACCATACATATACACTATTTACTATGTATTTATACACACATATACATACGTGTGTGTGTATGTATGTGTGTGTGTGCCATATAAGGGCAGCTAGGTGGCATAGGGGGTAAGGTGCTGGACCCAAATTCAGGAAACTTCATCTTCCTGAGCTCAAATTTTGCCTCAGACACTAATTATGCAACCCTGGGCAAGTCAATTGTCTCTGTTAGACTCAGTTTCCTCATCTGTAAAATGGGCTAGAGAAGGAAATGGCAAACCTCTCTACTATCTTTGCCAAGAAAACCCAAAGTGGTGTCATGAAGAGTTGGACATGACTGAAAAATATACAGTATACACACGCACACACACACACACACTTATGCATACATGTGAGAAGCATTTTAGTATATTGAATAGAGAGGTGTTTTTATAGTCAGGAATACTTAGGCTCAGTTCCTCCATTTGACATTTACTGACTCTGTGACCATAGATAAGTGATTTAATTCCGCAAGTAATTTTTAAGGCCGTAAGTTGCAAAACACTTGCCGATCTGTATTAGTAGAGAGAGATTTCTCCCTGGGAGTTTCTGCACTGATGAAATCACAGTCTAGACAAAGAAAGAAGCATATCTTTTCATGTATATCCATGCATGCATATATATGTATATATATGTATACATATATGTATACATGTGATAAGCAATATGTTACTTATAGGTATGTTCAATATACATACATATCCTTCCAGTCTTCATGTGTGTGTACCCAGTTTTGCTGTTTTTCAGTCCTGTCCAATGCTTTGTGACTCCATTTGGGGTTTTCTTGGTAAAGATGCTAGAGTGGTTTGGATTGCTATTAGGGTAGATACACATAAATAACTCTATTTAATAATATAGGATTTCATGTAACTGTAATTTCACTGGGGAGGAGTCTTCTTCCACCAGCATGGAACACACTCTTTCTATAACTTAGGGGATGACCTTCCAGAGTTTCTGTGACTGAAAACCCTAGTCAGATTGGAAATGGTTAGCCTGAGTTGGTTAGCCAGTCTGGGTCTCCAACATGACAATAAATGGGCCCACATCTGTAGCTTTTTCAGTTTGGTAGGAGCTTCCAGAAATGTATGTGATTTGTTCTTGCTCCAACAATGAGCAGGATTTTAGTGAAGGAAAGATGTGTTCTCCACCAAAAAAAATGAGATAATCTCCAAATTATCAGTTCATCAACCAACATGTTGTAAATGGCATGGTATGGTTGGACAGAGAGCTGACCTCAATGCCAGGCAGACCTGGTTAAGTGTGACCTGGGCAGATCCCTAAACCTCTTAGTATTCTAAGTCTGTGGGGTCAAACTCAAATAGACAGCGGGACCATTATTCTGTACACAAGGATCCCTGCTAGCTGCATACTGACTTAGTTTAGAATGAAAATCCCAAACTGAGAACCTCTCCGAGTTGGTCACTGCAAAAATTCAAGATACTCCAATGTGTCCTTGATGGGCTTCCACGGTGTAGTATCCCACTAGAGGTTAGTTCCCAACTCATCACTTGAAGGTTACAGTGTGGGTCTAGTTACAATTGCCACAGGTTCAAAAACATACAGACTTCCTCATATGTAGTTCATAAGCCCCAAATGGTACACTTAGCTTTCATAGTTAGGCAGTAACACAATTAGCTCAAGGCAAGGGAATTTACTAAAATATCAAAATTAGAAAAGCAGCTACACATCATTCCTCACCTCCAGTAAACCTAAGGCTCCCATGCTCACGAATACACATAGTATCAGTAGAAACGGGTAGTATAAACTTAAGAGTACTCTGGTAATGAGATAGACCCGTAGGAAAAAGGTGTAACCAATATTACAACAAAGATGTGTAAACCTATCTTATGGTACTGCAGAGAATTGATATCTTTTCTTTTCTCATGATATACTCATTCTCCTCCTGTCTAGAGCAATGTCTCTGCTGGGGTCTCTTACCTGGGTCCCTCAATATGCTGCTCTCTGAAATTTACCTCCCATCAGGCAGGGTCAATTATTCCTTGAATCCATGATTAACTTCTCTTATCTGATGCTTTGGGTCACATTCCTTGTGTGCCTCAACTGTCTGTCTCTCTTTCTTTTCTCTTTTTCTGTTGGATGTAGTGTCTCCTAACGGGTGATAGCCCTGTTGCAAGATAATATGCCTGATGAGGACCCCACCCTTCAGCCTGTCAAATCATAAAGGCTATACTCCACAAAGCTGTTCTCGGCCTCGAATCCAACTCTGTCTCCATGTCTTGCAGGCTTAGTTTTTTGAGGGCCACCAGGGATGTGGTTAATATTTGGCCAATCTATGGCAAACTCTCTCACTCTATGAGGGAGATTCTACTTTGTAAATGTATCCATGAAGGTTTCTCTTCCAGTCTTGTCCAGACCAGTCCTATCCTTATCTTCTATCTTCCAAGTCCTCAACTTCTATCTGTATTTTTGTGCAGGAAGAAATACACATTTGCACTTTGCTAAACACATCAACACCTCATTACTCTAGCTTTCTTTTTTGATTACTTTTTTATTATTATTCATAATTTGACATATATTGACAAACATAAGCATTTCCACATACAATACACATATGAAACCTTGCATATCCGTTGCATACAGCCTTCACATTTTTTCAAAATTATGCCATGAATTCTACAGTAGTTTTAAGACTGTCCTTTTTTGTCTCCTCATCCTCTTGCTCTCCTCCATTCAACTTTTTAAAATGCTACGATGGGAGAAACAAGAGAGAAAAAAAGATAAATAGGGTAAAATGGGATGGAAAGAAATACACAGTTAGTAATCAGAACTGTGAATGTGAATGGGAGGAGCTAACCCATAGAACAGAAGTGAGTAGCACAATGGATTGGAAACCAGAATCTAACAATCTGTCGTGTACAGGAGACACACTCGGGACAAAAAGACACACACGGAGTTGAAATGAAGGGTTGGAATGGAGTCCATTCTGCTTCAGCTAAAGTGAAAAGGGTGGGGGCGGGGGCGGTAATCATAATCTCAAACAAAGCAAAAGCAAAAATAGATATAATTGAAAGAGATAATTAGGGAAACTACATTTTGCTAAAATGCACCATAGACAATGAAGTAACATCCAAAATTTTTACAGCAAGTCTCATTCTTCAGGGAACTGAATAAAATTTCTAAAAATAAGAGCCATTCCCTAATTGATAAATGCTCAAAAGTTATGAACAGGCAGTTTTCAGAAGAAGGAATCAAAGCCACCTACAATCATATAAAAATGCTCTAAATCACTATTAATTAAAGGCAAATCAAAACAACTCTGAGGTACCGCCTCACATCTGCCAGAAATGACAAATGCTAGAAGGGATGATGGAAAATAGGTACCTTAATGAACTGTTGGTGGAGTAGTGAATCAGTTCAACCATTCTAGAACAATCTGGAACTATGTTCAAAGGGCAATAAAACTGTGCATATCCTTTGATTCAGCAACACCTCTATTATTATATCCCCAAACGACCAAAGGAAAAGGACCTATGTGTACAGAAATATTTACAATACCTCTTTTTGTGGTGGCAAAGAATTAAAATTAAGGGGATGCTCATCAGTTGGGGAATGGTTGAACAAGTTATGGCATATGATTCTGATGGAGTATTATTGTGCTTTAAGAAATGACCAGAGGAGTGGTTTCAGAGAAAACATGCCAAAACCCATATGAACTGATGCAAAGTGAAGTGAGAAGAACCAGAAGATCATTATGCACAGTAATAGTAATGTTGTAATGATCATCAACTGAGAAAGACTTAGCTACTCTTATCAATACAGTGATCCAAGACAATTCTCATGGGACTCATGATGGAGAGAAAACTGATGAACTCTCTGTGCAAAATGAAGTATACTTTTTTCACTTTATTTATTTTTCCTTCTTTTGCAATATGGTTAATATAGAAATGTTTTGCATGATTTTACATGTGTAATTGATATATTTTTGCTTTTTCAGTAGGTGAGAGAGTGGGAGGAGGGTGGGAGAGAATCTGGAACTCAGTATGTAAAAAGAAAGGAAAGTTAAAAATAATAAATAAATACTTACAAAAAATAATTGTCTGAAAAATGCTACAATGATCCTTTTTCATTCTTTTCTTTTTAGGGGAGGAACATATTACTGCAATAAAGTGGCAGAGTTGTGTTCCTGCATGGCTTACCATGCAGTCATATTAATTTAAGTCTATATCCCTTACTTTTGAAGGTCACACCAGTGTGACTTAAAGTGCAGAGACCAATACTCCTCACTACATAAAGATGAAGAAACTGGGGTTCAGAGAACTTCAATGACTCACCACAGGTTTACACGGTTACTTGAGGTCATTATTACTTTTATGCCTGCAACATGTAAATTATCTTTTCACTGGTACTCTAATATCTAGTCTCTTCCACTCTAATCTGTATTTCACATCATGTCCGCATCAAGTTTTCTAAAGCATTGCCTCGATCCTGTCACTCCTATGCTCAAAAATCTTCAGGGGCTCCCCATGCCTGCCAAAAACAGACCAGACTGCTTACTTTGCCATTCTTCCCTCTACAATTAGGCTACAACTGATTTTTTCAGATTTATTTATCAGTGTGCTACCATATATAGGAGTCCCTTGTTATAGCCATTACTCCATTTCCCTTGAACAATCCCCATCCCCATTACTTCCAGGTCCTTCCGTCCTTGCTCACCTCATTCCTTCTACCTGGAATACATTCCCCTACATGTCAAAACCATCTCATCTTTTTCATGAAGTTCTCCCTGATCAACCAAGCTAGAAATGATCTCTCTCTGCTTTCAACTCCTTTGCTTTTCATTTATCATATTCATATAGAATTCATCACATATTATCTGGCATTTAGTTGTTTATATGCTTTATTCCTGCTTCTAGATGGTAAAATCACTATCTATTAATAAAACAAATTTACACTGATTTCATGCTTCATAGTTTCCCAAGTGTCTTATATATATTATTTCTTGTAAGTCTCCTAACAACCCTATAATTACGACAGGGACTATTCTACAGATTCAGAAACTGAGGCTAGGAGATTTATCCATGTTATATCATTATTAAATCTCAAAGATGAGATTTAAACCCGAGTCTTCTTGGTTCCCACCACAGAATGCTATCCATTACTCTACAGACATTTCGATTTCCCCCACAACAGGTAGCAGATGGCAGATACTCAACAAATATTTCCTATGTCAGAAAATTTAGGTTCAACAACATCATAAATTTGTGTAACATTAGCCTCTGTGTTGACAATGTCTTTGAGATAGCTCCTGTGAATTTTATTTGGTCTATCCAAGTCTCCTAAGGAAGATTCCTCTCTAATTCTTCCCTGAGGGCTAAACCATTACCATCTTGGATTTTCATCTGGAATATATACTCCCCCAAAATCAAAGGCATTAAGACAGAATGTTTGGTTTTTAGTAAAGGATTAGGAAACAAAGTTGGTGGCCATCAATGGGAGAATGACTGAACAAATTATGCTATATAAACATGATAGAATATTATTGTAATATAAAAATGATAGAAAGGATTAATTCAGAGAAACCTGGAAAGAGGCGTATGAATGGATGTGCAGTGAAGTGAGTAGAACCAGAGGAACAATTCACATAATGATCACAGCAATATACAGGCAAACAACTTTCTAAGATTTCAAAACTTACCAGATACAATGATTTAAAAGACTGATGATGAAATGCCTCCCATCTGTTGGCAGAGGGGTGGGTAGACTTAGAGGTGCAGCATGAGACAGACATTTTCAAACATAATCAATGTGTTGATTTGTTTTGCTTGATTATTTATTCCAAAGGAGGACTTCTACAAAGAAAGGGATAATTAATAAGTAGTGTTAGAGATCCAAAAAGAGAAGAAAAAAGAAGATAGAATCAATGAAATACTTTAAAAATACACAGAAGACAGCACAGACATTCAGAATAGGACAATGAGGAAAATTTTGTTGCTTTAATGTTAAATGTCATGTGCACTTAAAACTGTATTAAATAAAAGTTTGTGTTTTTACATGCAATCTTCTCTGTCTTTTGCAGGCTGAAAAGTTGTTTGCCATTATTAAGTTCATAATTTAAAAAAATAAGTAAAAAATTTAAATGTGTGAGGAAGAGGTCCCAATAGTATCAGCTGGTAGAGAGAGAGGATTGCTAATTTCATGCCCCTGCACTATCCCCTCTTTTACAAAGGGAAGGTTCCCATCTATATCTGTAGAATAGCCAGAGATGAATAGGTGCTTGGTCCTGGTCAATTGGGACAAATGAGGCTCCACAGGATTGTCTTGTAGAGTGAGTGAAGACGTGAGAGAGAAGAAACCATTCCCTAATGTCTGTTTATCCCAGTGTTTGGACAGCTCATGAGGAATTTCATTGTGAAACCACTGCAAGCATCTTAAGGCAGCTCTTCTGTGAGGATTTATGGGCATCTCTCCTGGAATTGGGGCAGAGCAGAATGAGTGTCTGAGGAAGGAATTTTCCCCTGTAAACTCACAGAGACATCTGACCTCTGCTTCCCGATTCATTCACTTGGAAACTAAAATAAAAAAGGAAGACACTTCAGGCACATGTGACATACTTTTGTCCTCACTCGTTTGTCAGGGAGTCAATCTGGTATTAATGAGTCTGAGCTGTAATTGCTTTGTCCCTTCTCTAGCTTTGGAGAATAGTTTTATTGAGCAAGAAGAATAGTCACGGAGCATTTTTTTTAAAGACGAAAAAAAGAAAGTGACATACAAAAGGGGTCTGGAATGTTGTGAGATTGTGTGGGTTTGTTGTGTTTGTTTGTGCGGGAGGACCCTTTGTACAACTTAAATGGCTCAACAAATTTCATGGCTCTTGGTGGTTTCCAAAGAGTCACCATTTTTCCTTTAAGGTCAGTGTATTTAGGATGGATGGCACTGAGAAATCTTTTGATGTGTGTCTGAAAATAACTAAGCAGTATTTTTTTTTCTTGGTAGGGATGGTGACCGTGGGGGTAGGTTTGCCTGAACAGCCTAAAGAATTATCAGTGCAGAGATTCTGTCCTGCAGAATGGCAATCCCTATGTATTTCTGCAGTCTTAAAGAATTGGCTGGGGCATGGAGGGATTAAAGAACTTGCCCAGGATCACACAGCTAGTAGGTGTCAGGGGTCAGACTTGTATCCAGGTCTTCGTAACCCCAAGGCCTGCCCCTTATTTACTGAGCTGTACTCCAGGAGCCCTGACATTACTGATATCACCGACCAATTCTTAAACTAACTCCCAATATGGCTTGAGTTTGCACAGCTCCAGCCTTGGGTAAGAACATGGGCATGTAGAGCTGTCTCCCACGGCTGCCTCCTCCTCCCTGCTGGCCCACCTCCTGGACCATTCAGCTGGACCATGAATGCCCTGGAAATTGAATGCCACATTCCAAAACACAAATGGTAAACATTCTGCAAATGTTCCAGGCAGGACTGGTTCTTGGCAAAATGACGAATTAGGCTGAGTCTGCCATTGACCTCTTCCTGCCTCCCCTTCCCATGATTCTTTATTCTTTCCTGATATCTTCTCCCTCTAGACCACCCCCACTCCCACCTTACATTCATGCTCCTTGTCCTCTGGAGATGGACCTATCTCTTCCCCCTCTCCCCCAACTTCCCCTCCCCAAATCTGACTCTCAGTTCTAAGTAGCTGTCACTTAGAAAAGTTGTGAGAAATTGATTCACAATAAAGTGTTAATAATGCAGTTTTAATGTGTTGCTTCTCCCAAGAGTAAATGCATTTTAAGGGAGGTGGGGAAAGAATAATGTCTTGCCTCAGAAGAATGTCAAGTAGAAGTATCTGGAGTATCAACACAGGCAGAAAGGGAAAGAAGTTTTTGGACGATGTCTTTCACTGCACCACTCCAGTCACACCGCTTAAACAGTCACCTGACTTGTACGACAAGTCCTAATGCCAAGAGATGGGAACTCGATTTAATTCAATTCAACTAGTACATAAAAAGTTACTTTTTCCGGGTCATGTTACAGTAGAAAAAAAATACCGGATTTAGGGTCAGAGTGTCTGACTTCAGTTCCTAAAATAATCTTGGACAAAGTGTTTAACCTCTCAAGGTCCTACTTTTCAATCTGAAAAAATGCAAGGGATTGAATCGGATTGCTCTGAGGCCTCTTCCAGCTCTCAGATTGTATGGAAAAATAGTGATAGGGCTAGTTACCAGGGCAAGAGCCGTGGGTTAAAATTTTGCCTCAACCCTATCCGTAAAATAGAGATCACAATATTGTGAGACCACTTACCTCACAGGGTTATTGTTAAGAACACTCTCTATAGATGTGGATTATTGCATAATCCTTATTTTCCCCACCCTTTTGTAGTTGGCTATTTTGAAATAGCATATATATGTATAATATAAATGTATAATCAGAATGAGACTATATATGTACAATATATATGTATAATCAGAATGAGACTATACACACACACACACACACACATATATAGTCTCATTCTGATTCTTAAATAGCTCTCTGAAATATGTGGGGCTGGGATTCCCCTTTGACAGATGGAGAAACTGAAGCTAAAGATGATACTTTGCCTAAGGTCCCAGAGTTGGTAAATACACACAAGCAATAGGACAAGAACACAGGCTTCCTGAGCAGAACTGCTGCAAGTTAATTTTTGGCTCTAAAATGATGGAATCCAGCTCTCCATTATGGCGGCCAGAACAGTGTGTTTTCCTGGATGATCATCACCTATTCCTGACCCTTCTTGGTGTTTGAAGAGACCACCAACTCTCTGTGCTAGGGTGTTAAGGCCTCACCTGAAAACAGCGGAAGAGAAAGTATTTTCTGAGTGCCCTTTCTGGACTAGGCATGGGAGGGAAAGCAGTGGGAAACTATGACAAGTATGAGACCAACGGCCCCCGCAGCCTTGAGTACTGGCCGGGAATGCTTCGTCACAGTCAGAGACAGATTCCGAACAAGATCAGCCTTGGCACATGGGATTTTATGTACTTCAGTGATCCCTATAAACTCTCATATCTTTAATTATCCAACCCGCAGAAACTCTTAAAATGGATGATTAAATGGGAGATAATTAATGACTTTCCATACAAACCTGCTTATTTGCTGGTGGAAAGCATTGGCTGGAGAGATGTTTTGGGACTTGTTCTGGCTGAAGAGTTCCCTCTCCTAATCTTTCTAAAGGCTTGGGAACCTCCTGTCTCAGAGATGCCCAAATATCTCCCATCTGCTTTGTCTTAACTCTGAACAGTACTGCTTGTCTGACTAAGATAGGCCTCCCTTGGGAAAGGCCTTCGAGCCTTTTGCAACATAAAGCTGACACTGTCACTGCTCTGCTAATAGTAAATAATGACCCCAACTGTGGAAGTGGATCCATTATGTCTGAAGTGCACACCAATGAGAAAAACCCAGAGCTCAGTGAGGCTTTCTGCAATGCACAATCAGGAAAATGCCTGGGAGAGAATTTCTTCACTTTTCTAACTTTGTTTCAGACTTCATGAAATAACCTCTATGCCACCCTTTACCCTCTTCTCCAGCAATGTAAGCATTTTTTGTAATTTATGTATGTGTGTGACAAGTTGAATAATGGTAACATTCGACAGCTAATCTTAATATTAACCATAATGAGATGCTAAGTATCAAAATAATACAAGAGAAAAACTAGTATTTGAGCCATAAATCTTATTCTAACTTCAAATCATCAATATGCTAAATTTCTGATCATGTAATAGACATTGTCCAGTGAATGCAACTGCTTTTGGGATTGGCCAGCCCATGCTGACACAGACTACAGTTTGGACTCCAGTCACAGCAAATATATAGACATGTATATTATAGATAAAATATATGAACTGACTAATGAGAATCAATGATCAGAAAATTAACATGCTAAATGCTGACAGCTGTTTTGCTTAGTAGGGATGCTAAGCACATTAATTAGATGTTAAAAACAAAACACTGAACACAGGCTGATTTATTACCTTGCTGAGATCAGCACCATTATGATCTGCCAAGCAAGGACAGTAATCCACTAGAACCATACTCTAATGTCTCATCATGGCATGGAGAGGACTCTGAGTTCACCATAGCCAGGCTGGTAAACATTAGTTTGGGTGGATCTTGCCAAGACGGAAAGGCTCAGAGCAAGGATCTGATGATAACTGTGTTTTCCATCCAAGGTCCTGTCTCAGTGTGTGGAGGATCCTTACAAGGACAGCAATTCATATGCTATCTCTGAAATTGTAGTGAGGTTGTAATGTGTCAGGGGAAGACGATGAATGACATAACAGATCCTAGAAATAAAAAGGTGAGAACAGCAGTTATCAGTTAAGGACATAAACAATTAATGTGAAAACAGAATAGTGCAGACAGGCTAAATCTGTAAATTCATTGAACACTGGGAAACAATAGTTAACTCATAGAGTTTTGCTATGATCACATGCACAATGCACATACACACATACATAAATGTATTGTATACATGAATGCCAGGAATCATATTTTCTGCCAAAACTTGATACCCATCTCTTTATTCACCAACTGGTCAATGGTGGCTAGCAAAAGCCCAGGAAAACTCTTTATTCTGACTTTAGAAAGGTCAGAATCCAGTTGAGATTCATCCTCAGAGACTCAGAGAGTATTAAAGTGAGATGGGTCCTTATTTATGATCTAATTCAGGTTCTTCTTTTTCCTAGGCCAAATCTCTAGTTAGCTGCATGGTTGTACCACATGAAATCCATAATATATGTTTCCCTTTTACCTTTATAACATTTTTATTTGCTATTTTTATTTTGAGATTCTCAAATGAAAATTAAAAGATATTTATCTTTCTTAAAATACTTGAATGTCTAATAGTAATTGTTAGAGGTAGCTATAGAGACTCTCTGGTCCATCTTCCCCCTCAACACCAGCATCCACCACACCAATCCAACCCAACCCAAACTCTACCATTTCTGAGACTAGGATTTATCTGAAGGGGAAGCTTCTGGGAGTAAAAGAATGAAGTCTCAGCTCCCTGGTCCTCCAGATCTAGAGGGCTCCTGAGGCAAAACTCTTCTCTAGGCAAGCATAGCGATATTGAATTCATTATTCAACCACCTAGTACTTACTGGGCATCTGCTTTGTACTAGACTTTGTGCATCAAAGTGCCATGGCACTGGTTCTCAAGGAGCCATAGTGCGGACTAGTCTGGGGCAACTAGGATGTTGAACCCAGGGGGTAGATTTAGAAGTTACAAGAAGCACTTGTAGTCCTTTAGTAACACAGAAGGCAGAAACTGCTTACTTCACTTAGCATCTGTCACCATGCCTGGCTTCAATGTCAGTGAACAAGCTGCCTCCGGGGTACCCCTTGGTGTTCCAACCCCCTCCCCCATTCTCTGCCTCATTCTGTGTCATCTTCCCCTTCGGACTGGAAGCTCTTTGAAGACAGGGACTGTCTTTTCTGTGGTAGTTGCTGTTGACTGTATCCCTAGCACTTAGCACTATGCTCAGCACAGAGTCAGTGCTTAATAAATGTTTATTGGCTTGGACTGAAACACCAAAATTTAGCACCTAATTAGTATTTTTTCACTAGACCTGTGATTTTATCTGTATAGAGAATCCCTAGTGAAGAACTTCCTTTATCGATGCAGGTCAGAACTTTGTCTGAAGTTTTTGGTTTTAAAAGGCTGCCTCAGTAATGGAGAAGACAAGAGACTCGCCCAGAGTCACACAGACAATAAGTATGTAAGAAGAAGGACTTGAATCCAAGTCTTCCTGACTCAAAGCTAACTTCATATCAATTTTATCTATTATAACATTCTTAGCACCTAATTATCAAGAATTAATTAAAGCAGAAAGGTCCAAAATCACAGCCTGGAGTAAACTCCTCCCCTGTCTCAGAGTGGCCCTGTACCAGTGGGCCAGAGTCTTTTCTTGCTCTTTCCTCTATTTACTCAAGAGTTTGCTTTGTCCTGCTTCTCTCAGAACTGATGGATGACATTAGTCTGGGGCAAGTATTCCTGGTTACGGCTCAGTAATGGATTGGCTGTTTTGTTGGGTAGATAAGAAATGTGTGTGTATGAATACATAAACTCATATACATATGCTCATATATACTTGTATGTATATATGTACATATATACACATGCAGATGTATACAGATATATTTGTGTGTATATGTATCTAAACTTATGTAGCTCATGACTTTGTACAACTGTGCTCATTTAAATCCAATCCACACACGAATCAAGACATCTCCCTGTGATGTCATTGGAATTCTTCAAAAATGAATGACAAATAATAACATGTATATGTGATATGTGATATGTATATGTGATACACATACATATACACCCCTAGACACATATGTGCACAGATATGGGTATACATATTATATATAAACCATGTGCACACATGCAAAAGTGAATGTATACATATATGCACAGACATATACAAGTACATATGCGCACATGCATATTCAGAAATCCTAGACATGTACACACACACAAGAGTAACAACGTAAGAGTGTGCGTTAATTATCCACAAAATGACCCAGGCATTGTGCGCTATGAGAGTCTAAAGGAAAGAGAGACCATTTAGGGCTGGGCTGAACCAGTCAGGGAAAGGCTTCGCAGGAGAGGTGGGATGGGGGACAGGATCTACATAGGGTCAGAACAAGAGCCTAGACAAGAATGGCAGGATGAAAAGTCCAGGGGGAAGGATACACAAGTCATGTTCTAGGGGTGGCAAAAGACGTAGAAACAGTATTAGTTGACAAAGTTGGTGACTAGACTTTTGAAGGGGATGTGCTTTAGGCTCCCATTGGAAGAGGAGCCAGCCATTCCCTGGGATTTAGAAGACAAGAAATAGCTCTTTTGCAATCAAAGCATTTTCAGAGGGGAAAAACACGTTAATAAACAGGTTCAACATAGGTTTGATCCCCATTTATAATCAGATACTAAAACAAAAATTAAAGGTAAAACATTTATTATATCAACATATAATCTGTTTGCAATTCAGACTAATGACAGTCTTTCAACCTCTCATTTTTTAGGACAAACTCAGTCCCAACATTAAAGCAGGGAGAATGATCAATCCAGGTGTTTCCTTTAATATAGCAATCTTAGCAGGATGGATCCCAGCAATTCACAGTTGTTTAGAAAACTCCTAAACCATGTGGTTTGTGCCAGACTAAATAGGCTCAGTTAATATAAGGAACATTATGAGCCGAATAATGCTTTCATGAACTCAGCAACTTTCTGCCAGCTCTAGAATTCCCTTGCATTTCATCCTTCACTGAGCACCAAAATGCCGTTTATTTTTAAAACCTTTCTGTGCTATCTAACGGCTCGCAGCTTTGAGTGATCATGTTCCCCTGGAAAGAAAGAAAAGGAAAAAAATATATTTCTAAGGGTCATAGACTGACCCATTGGGAGAGAAAACCAGCTTGGCACTGGGGCATGTGGGGGTAGAGGAGTCATTGCCTGCCTGAGTGCCAGTCCCTATAATAGCGGTGTCTCCCTATTGACTACCTCCAAAAATATGTTAAAAGCTTGCTCACTTCATTTTATAATTATAACCACTCTAAGTGTTTTGTGTGAGTGTGCATGTTTCTGTGAATGTGAATCTATATGTGTCTGTGTGTGCGTTTATGTGGATGTCTAGGTTATCCTGAGGAGCCTGATTTCTCCTGGAGTCATAATTGCCTGAGATTAAAATGTCAAAGAGTTGATTTAATTAGTTGTTCTCCATGGTATGCATTACTCTCTGGTTTGACAATCTTTGACTGTTAATAATGATTAATGAAAAGCATACCTGAAATGAACTTAGCCCAATTTGCAAAGGAATCCTTGAAAGTTAGTCGTTTTCCATTTCAGTGGCTGATGTGTTTAGTTCCCTAAAAAGAATTCCTCACGGCCCTCATCTAAGAGCAGGTCAAGTGAGTGCTAGTGTGTTCTGGACTAGAATTTGAAATGGATAAAAAGAGAGGCTGAAATTGTCTATACTTTGCTAATGCTGACTTGTCTACTGTCAGTTTTTTTAGATGACAGTGGGAGGCATCATTGGATTTTTTTTTTTTATATATAGTACAAAAGTATCTCAAACCACACCTTGGTAAAGTGGTATGGAGTATGCCCTTAGACGAGCAGGAAAAGAGGTGCATTGTAAGCACCTGAAGGCAGGGACTGTCTTTTGCCTATGTTTGTATCCTTGGCACCTGGCACATAGTAGGTATTTAATATATACTTATTTATTGAGTGGATCAGGGAAAGGAATTCATCCAGTATACCATTTGGAAGCTTCCTTTTTTAAAATTTAAAACAAAGTGTTCTTGCTAAATAGGTCCTAAACTCTGTGGATTTTACATAGGAGCAATAGTATTGAAAGACTTCAAGATGTGCCTGTGGCTTCTAAATTTGGCACCCTGGGCCAAAGGTCTGATTGACCCAACCTAGTTATGACTCCAATGTAGAAATATAGGAAAAGGAGTTTTTAGGGAAAGAGAAGCAATAGTAAAAAGAGGAAAGTAGACTGGGACAGTAGAGTAGAAACATACAAAGATATAACTCATTAAAAATACTTTATTGATGCTTTTGCTGGTATTGTTGGTGTTCAGAATTTTTCAGTCATGGCTGACTTTCTGGGGTTTTCTTGGCAAAGATACTGGAGTGGTTTGCCATTTCTTTCTCTAGCTCATGTTACATATGAGGAACAGAGACAGAGGTAAGTGACTTGGCCAGGTTGTAAGTGAGGCAAGATCTGAACTCAGGAAGAGGATTTTTTCAGACGCCAGGTCCAGCGCTCTATGCACTATGGTTCCATCTAACTACCATTGTTTTATTATCACTATCCAATAGTGCTTTTCCTTCAAATGACACAATACAGAGGTAGCAACTGAAAATATGTGCAACAATTCTATAGCTCAATTTTATCTTTTTTTAAAAAACATTTTAAACATTTTTTCTTTTTAAATTTTGAGCTCCAGATTCTCTTTCCTTACCAACCCTCCCCCACCCACTGTGAAAAGGCAAACAACTGCTATCATTTATACATGTGAAATCATGAAAAATTTTATCATTATCATCTATATTAGCTGTATTACAGGAAAAGCAAAAAATTAAAGGAGGTGAGAAAAACATTTTCAATTGTACTGGGTTTATTAGCTTTCTATCTGTAGGTGGCTAGCATTTTTTCCATCATGAGTTCTTTGGAATTGTCTTTGATCATTGTATCAATCAAAGTAACCAAATTTTTCGTAGTTGATCATAATTACAGCATTATTCTCAATGTGCACAATACTTTGTATCAGTTCATGTAGGCCACATTTTTTTTCTGAGACTATTCCCATCACCATTTCTTATAGCACAGTAGAACTCCATCAGAATCATATGCTATAACTTGTCCAGTTATTCCTCAACTATGAGGATCCCCTCAATTTCCAATTTGGAAAGAGCTGCTGTAAATATTTTTGTACATATAGGTCCTTTTCCTTTGATGTCTTTTGGAGCATTTTTATGATCACAGATAGCTTCTTCTGAAAACTGCCTCTCCATATTCTTTGCCCATTAATCAGTTGGGGATGGCTCTTTTTTTTTTTATACATTTGACTCAGTTCCACATATAATTGAGAAATGAGGCCTTTGTCAGAGAAACTTGCTGTAAATTTTTTTATATTACTTCATTGGCTATGATGTCTTTTAGCAAAATGTAGTTTCTGTGATTATCTCTTCCAATTATGTCTATTTTTGCTTTTGCTTTGTCTGAAGTCATGATTGCTACTCCTGCCCTGAAGCATAACAGACTACTCCAGCCCTTCATTTCAACTCTGTGTGTGTGTCTTTTTGTCCCAAGTGTGTCTCCTGTACATGGCATTTTGTTGGATTCTCATCTTCAATCCACTCTGCTATCCACTTCAATTCTATGGGTTATGAACACTAACTGAGCACTTCCCTCTATCTCATGTCTGTCTGTCTGTCTCTCTCACCCATCCCTCCTCAAAAATGTGTCTTGCTTCCACCAATGCTTCCCCCAATCTGCCCTCCCCCTTGTATCCCCGTCTTACTCCAACATCTCTTAACCCCTTCCCCTCCTATCTTCCTACTGGGTAAGACATATTTCTGTGCTCAGCTGAATGTGTACCTATGTTCTTTCCTCTTCAAACCAATTCCAGTGAGACTGAGGTTCAAGCATTGTCCACCACCCCCTCCCATTTTCTACTTCACTATAAAAGCTTTTTCTTGAACAACTCCTTTACGTGAAAAAAATTGTCCCATTCTACCTCTCTCTCCCACTTTCTCTCTGTGCATTCCTCTGTCACCCTTACTTCTATTTTTTTTGAAGATCATCCCAAAATAATCAACTCACACCTGTGCCCTATCTATGCAGACTCCTTCTAACTTTCCTAATAATGATAGATTCTAAGATGTATGTATCATCTTCCCATACAGGAACATAAAAAATTTAACTCCATCAAGTCCCTTAGGATTATTCTTTCTTGTTTACTTTTTTATGCTTCTCTTGAGTCTTCTGTTTGCCAAATTTTCTGTTCAACTCTGGTCTTCTGGAATGCTTGGAAGTCCTCTGTTTCATTAACTATCCATCCCTACCCTTGCCCCTTGAAGAAGTATGCTAAGTTTAGCTGGCTGGCTTATTCTTGGTTGTAATCCTAGCTCCTTTACCCTCCAGGATATCATATTCCAAGCCCCATGCTCCTTTAATGTGAAAGCTGCTAAATCTTGTGTGAACCAGGTTGTGGCTCCATAGTATTTGAATTGTTTCTTTCCAACTGCTTGCAATATTTTCTCCTTGACTCAGGAGTTCTGGAATTTAGCTATAATAATAGTCCTGGGAGTTTTCATTTGGGGATCTCTTTCAGGAAATGGATTTTTTCAATTTCTATTTTACCCCCTGGATCTAAGATACTGATCAGGGCAGTTTTCCTCGATAATTTCTTGAAATATAATGTCTAGGCATGTTTAAAAAAGTCATGGCTTTCTTGTAGTTCAGTAAGTCTTAACGTATGTCTACTTCATCTTTTTTATAGGTCAATTGTTTTTCCAATCAGATATTTCACATTTTCTTCTATTTTTTCATTCTATGACTTTGTTTTATAGTGCCTTGAAGTCTCATGGAATCATTGCCCAATTCTAATTTTGAAAGAATGATTCAGTGAACTTTTGTACCTCTTTTTCCATTTGGCCTATTCTGCTTTTAAAGGAGTTCTTCTTTTCAATTAAATTTTATACCTCTTCAGTCATTAGGTGAATCCTGTTTGTTTTTTAAAATTGTCCTCAGTACTCTACTGTTCCTCTTTTACCAATCTGTTAACACTCTTCTAATAATTTTCTTTCATCACTCTCATTTATTTTCCTAATTTTTCCTCTACCATTGTTAACTCTTTAACCAGTAATTCTTGTTGACCTTGGGTTTAATTAGCATTTTTCTTTGATACCTTGCTTATAGCTGGTTTCACATTGTTGTCTTCTTCTAAATGTCTTGGTCTTCCCTGCCACCACAATAGTTTTTTATGATCAAGTTCTTTTTGTTGCTGTTATTTGCTTGTGTTTCCAGTCTATTTCTTCACTTTGAACTTTACGTTAAAGTTGGGTCCTGTTTACCTGGGAGTATGAAGCCACTGTTGCAAACTTCAGGCTTTTCTTTGTGTGTGTTGATATTTTCAGAGCTGGTTCTGGGAGTTTGCAATTTTCAGTGCTTCTAAAGTAGAATTATCCTGGGACCAGGTGTGGTCACTTCTGTCCTGGTCCTCACTTTGGTCTTTGCCCATGAGGGGCCTCTGGTCCCCTGCAGTCACAAGTATTAGTGCTCCTTTTGACCCTTTAACTTGATCCTTTCTCCCTTGTGACCAATCACAAATGCTCCTTTCTGCCCTAGAACTATGACTCAGAACAGTTTGTGGGTGATAGTTACCAATCAGTGCCAGGTGCACCAAGTGCCAGCAAAAGGGGGAGGTCCCATGAAACAATTTTCTAGTCAGTCTGACCCCCTTATTCTCTCTGGGCTGAGAGTTCCTGAAGTTGCTGATCTCGTGGCATCTCCAAGGGCCATACTGGTGCTTCTGCCTTTCTCCAGGTCTGTGCTCCTGGTGTTATGGATTTCCCCTTTAGACCCCCTAAGTTGTTTGGGCTGAAAAATGTTTTCTTGGCTCTGATGTTTGAAAATTTGATTTGTGGCCTTATCTTAAAGTTGTTTGGAAGGGAATGTTGGGAGAATTCATTTGGATCCCAGCCTATATTCCACCATCTCAGCTCCACCTTATAGCTCAATTTTAGCAAGTAATTCACTTCTGCTGTCTGTGAAGCACCATACTTAAGTTCTGGCAGTGTGTTCTTCTGTGACTTTGCTATGATGACACCGACTGCGATTCGTACACAAAAGATAAGTGTCATGTTCAGGACCAAAGGAATCATAGAACTTAGATTAGGAATCAACCTTAGAGGTCATCTGGCCTGACATTGCACATGGTGCAGGAATCTCTTCTACAGAAATCCTGGCAGATGATTTTCCAACCCACAGACCAGGGAATTCACTACCTTCCAAAACAAGTCTATGTTTAAAATTTCTTCATGTTGAGAGGAAATTGTTTACTTTGTTTTTCTTGATTTTTACCTTCTATAGTAAGTTTATACAAGTCTGCTTTCTATTCTATAGGAGAGGCCTTCAAATATTTGAAAATGGATATTATTTTGCAATTGGTTTTCTTAAGTATCTGCTAAGTTGTAAGCAGCTAATACTAACTGTCAGCATTCTAGCAGGTTAACAAGGCTAATGGAAAGGGAAGTGGCCCAGGCTTCTGTTCCCAGCAGCCAGCTGATCCAGAGACATAACACATAGGTCCACTGCCTTCCATGGTAGTTCCTGGGAGAGTTTCCAAGAAAAGCCTTAGAAAAGAGTAATTCAACCTGCTTCTGCCAACCATATGAATATGGAGAATACTATTCCAGTGCCCAGGTGCCCAGGTTGTCTATCTTTTCTTCCCTTTCCTTAATCATTAAGCGTGGGTAATTATCCTCTATATTCTTCCCAACTGACTCCAGGATGCCTCTTTTAGCATTCTCAATCATTTCTAATAATCTCAATTTTCAGCTATTCAGGGGGCTCCAACTTCCCATGCTAAAGGTTGCTGGTACTACTACTTAGTCATTTCAATTATGTCCAACTCTTTGTAAGCCCAATGGGATTTTCTTGGCAAAGATACCGGAGTGATTTGTCATTTCATTCTCCAACTTATTTTACAGATGTAGAAACTGAGGCAAACAAGGTTAGATGACTTGCCCAGGGTCACACAGTCAGTGTCTGAGGCCAGATTTGAGCTCACAAAGATGAGTCTTCCTGACTCTAGGCCTGGCACTCTATCCACTGTGCCATCTAACTGCCCTATAGTAAAAGCACAAAGGAGAAAAAAAAATCCCAGGAGTCTCAGCATTGAAGGGAGTGCTTTACTTCTCTCTCCTATTGATGGCCTCACCTTGATTTTCCACTCATAGTCTCACCTCATAAGTTCTACTTGTGAATGTGAAAATATGCTTAATATGAATATATAAGTATGAAATTGCATGCTATCTTGGGGAAGTAGGATGAGAGGGTAGGGGAGAAAATTTAAAACTTAAAATCTTATGGAAGTGCATACTCAAAACTAAAAATAAATAAATTAATTATACAATTTTAAGAAAGAAGAAGATGGTGGTACAGTAGCCCTCCTACTCCAACCCTATCCTGTGACCTTGACATGAAACTCCTCTACTTTATTTCCTGGGAAGAGGGAAAAGTTTGGAGGGAAAGATAAATGAGTTCTGTTTTGGACAAATTGAATTTGGGATATCCACCTTAAAATATCCAAAAAGCACTTGGTGTTGTGGGATTGGAGCTTAAGTGAGAGGTTAGGCCTGAACATATAGATATGAGAATCACCTGTATAGAGATGATCATTGAACCTCAAGACACCACCCAAGCTCTCTTTGATAAAACCATGATCTTCCGAGCCCCATTATCCACAGTATACTGACAATGGGTAGGATGGCAGTAGATCTATGACTGGTTTAACAGCCATATCCAAAACTGTTGATTAATGGGGCAGCAATAAGTAGGTCTCTAGGTAAGCCATGGTGGCAAGGTCCTTAGAGTCAGAAGCTTGACTGAAAAGTGGTAAAAAGAGTCTATATTCAATGAAAGTACTGAAGAAACTGGGGATATTTTCCTAGAAAAGAGAAGACAATGGAGATATGATATATGTCTTTAAATATTTAAAGGGTTATCATATGAAAGAGACACTATATTAGTTTTTCAGACCTTCAGAAGGCAGAACTAGGACCAATGGGCAGATGACTTGGGTTTAATATAAGAAAGATCTTGACTAACAATTATAAAACTCTTTGATAGATGGAAAGGGCTATCATGTCAGATAATGAGTTCTTTGTCAATTGAAGTATTCAGAGGCTGAATGACCTCTACTAGAGGTCTAATTCTATTAGAGATGTTATTTGATCAGCCAATCAATCAACATTTATTAAGCATTACTTTGTACCAGGCACTATGTTGGGCACTAAGGATACAAAGACAAAAATGAGACACTCCCTGCCCTTAAGAAGCTTACATTCTCTCAGGGAATGATTTGCACGTATATATGTATGCATGTAAGGGTTTTCTCCTCTTCTCCCTTATCTCAGTGATCTCACAGACCTCACTAGGTTCAATGATCATCTCTATACAGGTGACTCTCAGATCTATATATTCAGACCTAACCTCTCTCATAAGCTCCAGTCCCACAGTACCAAGTGCTTTTTTGGATATTTTAAGGTGGGTGTCCTGTAGGCATCTCAAATTCAATTTGTTCAAAACAGAACTCATTTATCTTTCTCTTCAAACGCTTCCCTCTTCCAGCTTTCTAATTACTTTCTAAGGCACCACCATTCTTTTAGTTACGTAAGCTTGCAATATCAGCAGCATCTTCAGTTCCTAACTCATGTTCATCCTGCATAACCAATCTTTTGCCAAGACTTGTTGTTTCTACCTCCATACCATCTCTCGCATAGATCCATTTCTATCCAGGTACATGGCCACTATGATGTGGACCTCTAGACCAGGGGTCAGCAAACTATACCTATGGGCCAAATATGGCCAGTTACCTTGTATGGCCCAGGAGTTAAGAAGAGTTTTTGCATTAAAAATAATAATAAAACTTCATTTGCAAATTGTAAAAAATATTCTTAGCTCTTGGACTGTACAAAAACAGGTGACAGACTAGATTTGGCTGTGGGAGCTAGTTTGTTGAACCATCCCCTAGACTACTGCAATAGCTTTTCAATTGATCTCCTTGTCTTGTCTGTTCCCATTACAATTCATCCTCCATTCATCTACCAAAGCAATTTTTCCAAAGCACAGGTCTAACCATGTTATCTTAATAAGTTCCAATGGCTTCCTATTACCTCTAGGATCACATTTAAAATACTTCAATATCTGGCATTAAAAATCCTTTAAAATCTGGCCTCTTTCTATCTTCCTATTCTTTTTATACCTTACTCCCTTCCATCTGGTCTATGATACAGTAACACTGGCCAATTTGCTGTTTTTCGAGAATATGACACCATCTTCCATCTCTGTGCCTTTGGATAGGCTGCCCTCCATACTTGGAATGTTCTTTCTCTCATTACTTTTACATTCTGGCTTTCTTGGTGGGGAGCTTAAGAGGAAAGCTTATGATAGTTCAAATCCCACTATCCGTAAGAAGTCTTTCTCAAGTCTTCTCTCTCCACCCTCTCTACCCCCCACTAGTGTCTTCCTCCTGACATTACTTTCCAATCACACTGTCTATTTCTCATATGTACATTTGCATGCTGTCTTTGCGACCAGTATGTAAGCTCCTTGAGGCCAGGAAACATGGTTTTGCCATTCTTGTATCCCTATCATTTACGAAAATGCTTGACATATGACAGGTACTTAATCCATGCTTACTAAGTGCAGGTTATGTCAAAATATACATAAATACAATGTAATTTGGGAGTCAAGGCTTTAGTAATTGTGAAGATAAAGCCTCATGTGGAAGGTAATACTTGAACTGAGCTGTGAAGGAAACTAAGAAACTTTAAGAAGCAAGGATAGTGAGGGAGTACATTCTGAACATGAGGGATGGCCAGGCAAAGGCACAAAGACAGGAGATTAAGAGTCAAGAGCTAAAATAGCACACGCACCATTTACTTGATCATAGAGCACATGAAAGGGGTAATGAATAAGAAGACTGAGAATTTAAGATGGGGTTAGTTTGTACCAGGCTTTCATTGCCACACAGAGGAGTTTATAGTCGATCATAATGGTATTAGGGAGCAGGGAGGTGGGTGACATAGTCTTAGCCATAATTTAGGAAAATCAGTTTGGTAACTCTGTGGAGGATGGATTAAATAGGAGAGAAATGAAACAGAGACCACTATTGAAATAATAGAGGTGGAAAGCAATAATAATGAGGACCTGAATTAATTTGTCACTGTCCTGTCAGATAGGCATGCTCAAATATGGTTTGATAGGCAGCTTCCTACTTGGATCTTGGTCCAGAAAGTCATATTGTTTCTAGATAATGGAAGTGATTGGACCACTAATAGTTCTTTTGCAAAGCCTCCTCAATTCAGTGCCTTCTTTGACTTCCATAATGGGTAGGGATTATTGTCTTTGTTTTGCAAATGACAAAGAAAGCCTCCCTTGAGCTAGAACTGAGGTCTCCTGACCTTCAGTCCAGTGGTCTCTCTGCTCTACCCCTTTTCTAACCCATTGATCATTTCAACCCAGTGTGCTTAAGCACACCCATGTTTGCTGCTTCTCGGGATGCTGGTGGATTCTTTTGGCTCAGGGGTTCTGAGCTGCAGTAGGGTTAAAGACAATTTCCCAACTGTTCTACATGGGTAAGAAACAAAACACTTGAGGAGTGGTGAACCAGACCAGAATGGGTGGAATCTTCTATGCCGATCAACAGTGGGACCAGACCCATGAGTGGCTACTGTATTAGCGTGGGTGAAAGGAAGACCCAGTATCCAAAAAAGGAAAAAAAAAAGAATGGAAAGCTGGTCCTCTTAGGTTGCACTGTTCTTTCCCTTGAAAACAATGACATTACTGAAGTGTCTCAAGCAAATTAAGACTGAACAGAAAGAAACTGTGATCCATTTTAAAATCCCCTTGATGCATTACAATCATATCAACAGACAAGAAAATTCAGACCTGGAGAAGTTAAGGGATTTTCCCAAGGTTGAACAGCCATTTGGTAACAAACAGGACAGTGGTCAGAACCGGAAGTCTTCATTTTATTCAGCACACCACACACTAGGATGATCCCAGGGTCAAGAGTAGGCAGATGTTATGTGATTCAACACCTTCATTTTACATAGAAGGAAACTCAGTCTGAGAGAAGATGGGTACCTTGCTCAAGGGAAGAATCCAAAGCCATAGCCTGTTCTGCCCTGCAGCCCCTCACTGTACCACATTAAACCTCTTCCTAGGCCTTTCCCAATATATGAGGCATGAGTCAGTGTTTAAGTTATTTTCCAAAGTAACTCACACCTGACTTTCAGTCAAAGAGCACATTTGCCTCTACAAATCTAATACATTCTAATCTCTGAGAACAGTCCCTGCTGGAGTAGATTCTGGGGCCAGAGTTTCCCCAGTGCAGGGAGAAATGGTCAGCACCGTGGACCCCAGCTATGGAAATGGGCTCCTATAACTCACAGGACATGTCAGATCATAAATATTTCAAGGGAGCCCAAAAGGATCCAACCTTAGTAAGTGCTAAAGCCTACAATGAGAATGAGGAACGGGACTGACTCTCCCCAGCCTTTCCTTCAATAATAATCTCTTAGCCAGGCCATGCATACCAAGCAATCCCAGAATAGGGAAAAGACTTGGATAGTCCAAGTCCCAAGCCCCAGGAACTCTCCCTTTTTCCTGCCCACAGAAATCCATCTCAGTCCCAACATAATAACTTTCAGGCCAGACCCAACTTTCGCCTTTCACTCCAGCACTTTGCCAATAATTCACAGGGTTCTCAATACCACAGAGCTGAGACCTCAGAGGCAGTCCAAGCTCACAGCATCAAACAGTAAACTGCAGTCTTTCACTTCAGAGTTCCCCCTCAGGGTCATTTTGAAAGCTATAAATGGTTTTCACTAATATTTTAAATAAACCTTGGCTTAGCACAAATACTAAATTTCCATAGCCATCTTCCACCTTGGCATAAGTAATCATTCAAGAAGAGATAATGCAGAAGAATGGCCAGAGCTGACCTCAGAGCCAAGGAGACCTGGGTTTGATTCCTCCTGTGGGCCCATATTGGCTGTGTGATCTTGGAAGACTCCCTTGACCTCGCGGTGCTCTAGACAACTGTACCCTGCAGCGAAGTTGCTGACCTGCTTTGATGAAGGAAGTTCTTTCCTGAGTTCCCCACACTAATGAAACCATAGGTTTACTTTCTATCCCTTAATTAGGCAGTGATGTTTTTTTCCTTGAGTATTTACTAGGTGGAAGCTAAGCAGTAGTAGATGCTATATACAAAGAAGTATAAGACATAGGTCCTGCCCTGAGAAAGTTTCACATTTACTTGGCAAGATGAGAAAATGCAAAAAAAAAAAAAATACTGAGCAGTAATTTATGAAGGTTTATGCAGTCTTTTTTGGATTGAAACCCAAACTTCCTGACTTTGAACTTTTTGCTGCATCCCATTATCTTATGTTTTGGAGCAAAAAGTTTAATTCAGGTGCTACTGAGTAGAAATTGGTCTTTTCTCCCAAACCGATTTACCAGAAGGACTGGTTTGACCAATTCTCTTTATAAGAAACTGTTTGGGCTAGCATTTTCATGGCACCCTTGTAGGGCCAGAACAGAAAGAGAATCCAGCTACATGTCTGGGTAGTTTTAATAAAGGAGGAACATTTGTTGAACTTTGTGGGACTTTGGATCACTTAATCATGGATGATCTATTTTTTTATTTTAGTTTTGACTACTTCTAGACATTTGGAGGACTTTCAAGTAGACACAGTCTGACTCCAATAGTGGTTCTGATGTTGGGTTGACAGAGAATAAAACTCACAGGGATGGATTCTATGCCCAACTCTGAAACTACTTGGCTAGAAAGGATAAAGATCAGATAAACTTACTAGCCCTCACTGAGTGTATGAAATGGCACCACTCTTTTGGTGGCAGATTAGATGGTTTAATTAGGGGACATTTATAAGATGCTTTGAGATTGTAGGCATAAAAGAACTCCTGAGCATGTGGAAAATATAATCTCTATTTTTTCCCTTTTTTATGTCTTACGTGAGAGTCCTGATGGTATGATATTGTAGAATGAGTATAGGTTCAGAAGATCGTCAATCAAGAGCTAGAAAGAGCCTCCAAGACTATATAATGAAACTCTACTTTTCAGATGAGGAAACAGATACAGGAGAAATCAAATAACTTGCCCAAGAATCTGAGGTGGGGTTTGGAACCTAAGGTGTTTTTTTTTTTTTTTACTCTAGAACCAGTATTCTTTTCACTGTATTGCATTACTGGATTTGGTGTTGGAGGACCTAGACTTCCTGTTTACTCTGTGTGAAGTTATTTCCCCTTTCTGGGTCTCACTTTCTCCATCTCAGAAGCAGGGGAGTTGGACTATTGGGACTCAGGTCATTTGTATAGCTAGAGATATGACTCAATGGTTTCGTGGGGTTAAATTAAATATTCCATATGGTCCTTTTCAACTCTCTCTATATAAACAAAATATTGCACTAAATGAAGTTATATTTATAGAAATAATCTTTATTTATAGAAATAACTGCATCTATATATAGCAGCACCATTATGCTTATGAATAAGATATTTAAAACAGCATGCTTGAAGTCAGAGAATATGTAAGCTTCAAGTTTCTAACAGAAAGTGGTGAGACAGATGCCAAACCCAAATTACTGGGGCATTGAGTACACTAACCAAGTGAAGGGGTGAGTGGGAAGTGGGGCTCCCCTGGGACTCTGGGCAGTACAGACTGCCAGTCACTTTCATTCACCTTGAATGATAGGGTTTGGCTACTAACAATAGTCCAAATCATGAGATGATGATTTTATTGGCCCCTTTTCCTTATGCTATGTGAACACAGCCTGAGTTAGAAACAATCTGTGACTATTCCAGTAGACAAAGAGGACTCAGAGTTTTAAGGGACCATAGAGATCATTTGTTTTAACTCCTTAAGTTTACATAGGAGGAACCTGAGGCCCAAAGAAGGGAAAGGACCTGCTTGAGATAATCACAGGTAAAACCCAAGATGTGAATCCACATCAAATGTTTTCAGGGCTAGTCTTCTCTCCTTGTGACCTGGCTAAATGGAAGATTACATCTGGCCCAGCTAGTAAGGTGTAACTGGGTCAAGACCAGTTTGCCAGAAATTCATTTTGTGGGACCATAAATTAACTTTTTTGAGAGCAAGTCTTTCCACTTATATTTTAGACACAGGAGATATATATCACACTCAATTCAGAATACGACTGGGATTTTGCCTTCTCTTGGAATTTAAAATCATTAGAAAAAGAACTAGCAGCTTGGTGTGTGTTGGGCTTTCCTCCCGTCCCCCCCCCCCATCCTTTCCCCTCCCTTAATGGCAGCAAAATGTTTTGCTATAAAGGTAAAATATAGTATCAGTTTCTAAAAGTGTTTTTCACCCTCTTCAGATTTCTCTTTAGCACAAAACCTATGGCAATTGCCATTGCTTAACTTTCCTGGGATCAAACACTATACTCAGAGAAAGGGATGAGGACACTGAGCTTAAATGTCCAGCATTCTGGTTACTCACGAGTTAATGCAGGTTCCATAAATAAATTATGGGTACATTTTTAGAGCACTTTGCTAAGAACAGAAATGGCAAAAAATATCACAAGGCTGTCAAATCACATTAAAACCCATGTCCTCTCAATACTCTGTAGGGAAAACCAACAAACTATACTTTTTGTCGTAGATTAAAACATATTTTCCCAGACTGACTGAAGGAGGGATGTTAAGATCCCCAATTGTACCTCTTGCTTTGAAATGCTCCTTTCAAGGACGTGGACTTCATATACCGTGTGTCTTTCACTCAGCAACATATTTCGTGGACATAAATATAATCCATTAGGGCCTTTAAAAGCGAAGATAATATCATTTTTAATGTGGATTCCATTATGGAAAAAGCTGTACAAGATGGAGAAATCTGCCTCGACACCATCTGCTCGCCCTCGCTGGGTTCCTGTTGCCACTCGTAATGCGGATGTCCCCACCCCCATCCGATGGGTCCCTTCTGAGCCCTCCCTGTCAGAGCCAGGGTGCGTGTTTGGGCAGTCATACAAAGGACATGATTTAGGACATCATGTGCCAAGAAAACGGTGGTGGGGGTGGGGGGAGGAGAGGAAATCAATATCCATCATCAACAGATGGAACTCTCGGTACCACGGCCACGAATGACTACCGCTTTCTCTTCAGCCTCCTGCTCCTTTATTGTGAATTCTACAAGAAAGAAATCCCTCCTCACAATCCATTATGTAGCACTGGCCCAAGTAAGCTTTGACTTACATTGAAATAAATCCACAGACATTACCATTGGCTAGCTACACCTGCAAAGAAGTGGCATGGTCCAGTTAAAAGAATGCTGGACTTGGAATCACATAACCTAGGTTTGAGTCCTAACTTTGGTATCTGTGTGATCTTGAACAATTCAGTCAGCTGCTCTGGCCTCAGTTTCATCACTTATAAAATGGAGGTTGGGCTGGATGACCTCTCCCTATAATCCATACTTTTTAAAGCTACTCAGCTTTTTTCTTCTCCCAACCCCCTAGTGACTCCAATCTCCTCACCCCCATATTACTGGCTAGTGGTGTGTGTGTGTGTGTGTGCGTGTGTGTATTTAGACAAAGTGGACTGCTGTTTGAGCAATCTGATTTCATTCCAGTTACCTTAAATAGAACCATCTTCTAGATGGACTGTCAGGTGATTCAAATCAGCTTCTAAGAAAATGGAAATGAGAGTTGCAGAAACAGAGAATGTCAGATGTGCAAGGTTCCTCAGAAACTGCCCCGTCCAGCATGAAAGAGGCCTTTCTTGGAAAGGACTTTGTATTTATGTTGTATATATCTTATGGATCTGCACGTGTTTTATTCACCTGGTGGGATGTAAGTTACTTTCTGTCTCTGCATCATCATGCCTTACACAATAGCGGCCACTTAATAAAGACTTGTTGAATTAAATTAAATCCAATCTGGCCTCGAACAGGAATCTCCTCTATAAGATACTGGACAAGTGATCGTATGACAGTTTTATCTTGAAGACCCCCAGGGAAGCAGAACTTGCTAGCTCCTAAAGGTAGCTCATTCCACCTGTAAGTTAAAAAGAAGTTTGTCCTGACCTTAGACCTGGGTTTGCTTCTTTGCAGCATCCACACATCATTCCTGATTCTTTCCTCTGACACAAGGCAGAATAAAGTAAAAATACTATTTTCCATGACAGCCACCCCAACCATGCCCTCCATAAATCTTTTCTTCTCCAGGCTCACCATCCTGAGCTCCTTCAATAGACCCTCAATAGAATATGATCTTCTTCACTATGCCCGTTGCCCTTGTCTGGACAAATTAGTTCAGCATCAATCACAGTGTATTGAAACTGGAAGATACTTTTGAATCTAATAATCATGGCTTATAATTCCTTTGCTCACCCTATCATTCATCCACCAAATTTTATTATGTGTGTCTAGCCCAACACCAATATGCCCACTCTCCTATTGCCAAGATAATGATAATTTATAATAATAATATTAACTTCAGCAAAGAACTTTATAAATACCATCTAATTTTATCTTTACAATAACTCTGGGAAATGGGTATCATTATTACCCCCATTTTACAGAAGTAAAATGATTTATTTGCCCAGGGTCAAATAACTAATAAGTTTCTAGGGTCACATGTGAACTCAGGTGTCACTGACTCCAGGCCTGTGTTGTGCCACCTCACTGGCACATGAGGACCTTAGTGGCATGAAGGAGAAGGAAAGAAATAAGCATGTGTATAGTTCCTACTGTGTGCCAGGGACTTTGCTGTTTGACAAATATTTTCTCATTTGTTTCTCACAATAAGCCTGTGAAACAGAGGTCGGAGGGGCAGATCAGAGCCAAGATGGCAGAGCAGAAAGATGGACCTACTCTATGTCTATTCCCATAGTCCATATAATACCTGTAAAAATGACTCTAACAAATTCTAGAGCAGAAGAAGTCACAAAACAACAGAGTGAAAGAGATTTCCAGCCCAAAACAGCCTGGAAGGATGATAGGAAATGTCCACTGCATTGGGATCAGAGCAGAGCACAGTTCACCATTGGTGATGCAGCATGGACAGGACTGGAGCAGGCTTCAGGGTACAGAATCATGGGTAGCAGCTGCAGTTCCCAGATTTCTCAACCCACAAATGCCAAAGACAGCTTCAAAGGTCAGTAAGAAAGCTCTTTCACCTGGGTGAGAGGGGAGCGTGGTCCGGGCTCAACCTCAACCCCAGGGCAGTGGCAGCCACTGCAGCAGCAGTGTCCACTTTTTGAAGCCCTCAGTTTAAAGACCCTGGGGTAATTGAGTCGCTGATCTGGTTCTCAGTTCTGAGTGGCAGTCCTAGGGTGAGGAAGAACACTGGCATGGTGGAGCTGGTGGTAACTGTTGAGAGGGATTCCTACTCACAGATCCTGGGCAGAAAAGAGTGCTTGTGGTTGCTTCCAGACCAAAGTGCAGGTTAGGAGAGGAATAAACTCTTCTCCCTTGATTGTGCCACCTTGGAGGAACTGAGAACTTAGAGGACCCTAGAGTATACTCTCCACTTGACCAAAGGACTCAAAAGTCAAGCAACTGACTGAGAATATGCCCAAAGAGTAGGGAAAAAATAAGACTATAAAAGTTTACTTTCTTGGTGAAAAGATATTTTCTTCCATCCTTTCAGATGAGGAAGAACAAAGCATAACATCAGAGGAAGACATTCAAAACCTCCAAAAAATATATGCAATGGTCTCAGGCCATGAAAGAGCTCAAAAAAGATTTTGAAAAATCAAGTGAGAGAGGTGGAAGAAAAATTGAGAAGATAAATGAGAGCAATGAAAGAAAATCATGACAAGCGAGTCAACAGCTTGCTAAAGTTAAAATGCTGAAGAAAATAACACCTTTAAAAATAGACTAACCCAAATGGCATAAGAGGTCCAAAACGCCAATGAGGAGATGACTGCTTTAAAAAGCACTTAAAAGGAGGTTCAAAAGCTCACTGAAGAAAACAGTTCTTTAAAAATTAGAATGAAGCAGATGGAAGCTAATAACTTTATAAGAAACCAAGAAATTACAAAACAAAACCAAAAGAAGGAAAAAATAGAAGACAATGTGAAATATCTCATTGGAAAAACAACTGACCTGGAAAATAGACCCAGGAGAGATAATTTAAAAATTATTAGTCTGGAGGAAGAGGTAGATGGGGTGCATGCTGTCCTGGGGTAGGGGTTGGGGAGAAATAGAGAGAAAGTTTTGAATTAAAGTTGCTGTGGAAGTGAATGTTAAGAACTGATAAATAAATTATATATTAAAAAAAAATAAGCCTGTGAAGGCAAGTCTTGAATGACAACAAAGAGTCAGGTTGCAGGAAGTTCAGAAGAGTTAGATCCGAAGTGTAGGATGGGTATTAAGGGCAACAAGAGATCATGTCTAGTAGATAAGTTAGTACAGGGTTATTTATGAATACTAAAAATTCTAAATGAGTCAGCAGAATCAGAGGGGATCAATAAAAGTAAAAAGGAATAGGTAGGTACCTTAGTTCTAAGTAGATAGATTTGTTTTAAAGGTTGATAACTAGGGGAAGTAGAATGGTGGGTGGTAGAAAGGTAAGCACTCCCTGTAAGTCTAAGACTCCACAGAACCAGGACCGGCAGTGAGGGGCAGGTGAAGGAAGTATATATAGTCAGGCAGGTCAGATCAGAATTCAAGGGGATTAAGGAAAGAGATGTGCTTGGCACTTACAGAGAACATAGGTACAAAGCAACCAGGATAATGATTACAACAGCAATAAAACAATTATTATAATTTAAGCCTATTACGGTGTGACCTAGACATATATCCATGACCATATTTCCCAAAGAGCTAATGATCACTTACAAATAAACTAAGTAATGAAACCAAAACATCTTTTTAAACCCTTGATGGACGTGGATGATCCTAAGCTATATGACTCCATTGAAACTAACAAACATGTTAAATCTCTTGATTACCTCATGGAATCTTTCTCTAATAATAACGAAATGTCATTTGGCCTAGATAAGCATAAAATTCTTAATGTACTCCAAGGATATATACACACTAAAAGCTTTGAGCTATAGGAGGTCATACTGATCTAGTGGATGAAGGCAAAACCCCAAAAAACTCTTGGACCTTTCCCAGGCAAGATATATAGAGCATAAAGTTACCAAGGAGAAGACTATAGCTATATATGTCAAGAGACTTGTTCACAGCCTGAAAACAAAGCTAAATAGGGAAGAACAATTAATATCTGCACAATATCAGTCTTAAAGTAAACTTTTGCAATTACAAAATGGACCAAAATGAGCCAATAAGTATATGTACAGTACTCTTGGATGGCACAGTGGATAGAGCACTGGGCTTAGAATCTGTAGGACTCATCTTCCTGAGTTCAAATCTGGCCTTAGACACTTACTAGCTGTGTGATCCTGGGCAAGTCACTCAACACTGTTTGCCTCAATTTCCTTATCTGTAAAATGAGCTGGCAAAGCACAGGGCAAACCACTCCAGTATCTTTCCCAAGAAAATCCCAAAATAGGATCAAAAAGAGTCAGACACAACCAAAATGACCCAACAACAGTAACAACAAAAACCCTAAAAAATGCATAAATATTAAGAAAACACAGGACATCATTCCATGGCAACCACAGAAAGAATTATTTGCCCAGAGGAGGACAACTTTCCTACCAAAAAGAAGGAAGAAGATTAAGATTTTCTTAGAACACATGACAAGTCAAAAATTTACAGAAATACTTTTGGAACAAGCAGAGATAGAGTAATAGTAAGAGCTGATAACAGATACACATCATTGCCAAATGTTATCAAAAGTGGTTTACTTATAGATGAAGTTTTCCGCAATTCAAGAGGAGAATCAAGAGGCCCACCATAAGTGACATCTCCATAAACTCAGACAACAACAAGACAAAGAAGAATTAAATGAATAAATTAGTTATTCTATTTGTCAAAATGGTGGATTTTGGACCAAGTTACTGCCATCAAAAATAAACATTTATGCCTAAGGGTCAAAAGTTACTGATCATTGTAGATTATGTAAGGAAGTGATAGAAAGAAGGAACATATTACTTCTGGCTATAAAAATTTAGCAAGAATTAGCTTGATAGCTAGAATTAGTAGAATCTCATTATCCTTCATAGATTGTCAGGTGACAAATACCCACACAATACATATGTCTCAAAATTTCTTGGAAAACTCAAACAATAAATTACACCAGAATAAGACAATTATAACAGACCCAATTGATGTTCAAGATCTATTGGACATGACACCAATTCATAAAAACATAATGATAATATTTTTAATAAATGTCACTTTCCCAGATACTGTTAATTTCTACACCACATGGAAGGGGTTCACACTGTTTTCACTCAACATTACCTTGAACTCCAAGTTACACATCAATATTTGTGGTTATTCAATCTGACTCCTCAGGACTCTATTTGGGGTTTTCTTGGCAAAGATATTAGAATCATTTTGCCATTTCCTTCTACTGGTTCATTTTACAGATGAGGAAACAGAGGCAAACAGGATTAAGTGACTTGTCCAGGTTAATATAGCTAGTATCTGAGGTCAGATTTGAACTCAGATCTTCCTGACTCTAAGCCTGGAACTTTATCCACTCCATCACCCAGCTGTTCACTCATCAATATACTGCTTTTTTATAATTGAAGGGAATTATAAAGAAGAATTTCTTCCTAAATCTAGATTTGAAGATATAAGAGATGACATTGAAGAGCTATTAAAATCTAAAGAGAAGAAAGTTTAAAGCACCCGAGGTGATTAAAAATCTTTCTTTAATTCAAAGTCCCAGAAATGAACACATGCACAAGTAAAAAATCATTTATTAGGTACTTGTGAAAAGTTCTGAAGATACATACATACATATACATATATTAAAATATATATGTATGCACACACATATATATATATATACATACATATATATGTGTGTGTGTGTATGTGTATGCATATAAAAAACTATCCTTGCTTTTAAGGGGTTTAAACTCTATCTGGGTAAGGACAATAAATAAAAGTTTAGTTGCAGGTCAGAAATTGTACTTAATAATGCAAGAGATGACAAATACATTTGTGAAATCTCAAATAATTTTGAAAATAAGATGGATATATATATATATATATATATATAGGAATTCTGAAAAGCCTTTTTTAAGTTGGGTGGTATGAGTTCAATTAATAGATTGCTTATGTCAAAACAGATTAATTTCTAAAAGCTGGTATTTGCTATAAAGCTGCCACAAATGAACGTATTCTTCCACAGCATTTGACAGAGTATAAAAAATTTTTAGAGCAGCACAGAAAAACATATTCATTAATAGTAATGGTAATAACTCTAAAAAGGAGAGATCAAGTTATCAAGAAATACTCCTCAGATGGCCATCAACTGGGGAATAGCTGAACAACCTGTATTATATTATTATAACTGGATACTGTTTCTCTATAAGAAATAATGAGCAGGATGATTTTAGAAAAAGCCTGTAAAGACTTACATAAACTGGTACAGAATGAAGTAAGCAGAACCAGAGAATATTGCACATAGTAACAGCAATATTGTACAATGATCAATTGTAAATGATTTAGCTATTCTTGGCAGGACAACGATTTTAGACAATTCCAAAGGACTCATGATGAAAAAGACTATCCATCTCCAGAGAAAGAGTCTGGATGCAGATGGAAGCATATTATCTATATCTTTCTTTACTTTTTGTGGGTTTTTTGTATGTGTTTTCTTTCCCAATATGACTACTTGGAAATACGTTTTGTATGATTACACATGTACTACCTACATCAAATTGCTTAGTAGCTTGGATGGGGAGAAGAGAGGATGGAGAGAGAGAATTTGGAATTTGAAGTTTTAAAAAGTGAATGTTAAAAATTGTTTTTACAAGTGATTAGGAAAGAATAATATTTTTTAAACAGGAAATATCCCTAAGGGGTGGAGCCAAGATGGCAGAGTAACAGCATAGACTTTCTAGAGCACTGCCCCCAAGCCCAGCCAAATACCTGTAAAAAATAATTCTCAACAAATTCTGGAGCTGCAGAACCCACAGAATGATGGTGTGAAGCAAATCTCTGGTCCAAGACAGCCTGGAAGTTCACTGGGAAGTGTCTATTGTGACACACTGGTAGCAGAGTGCAGTCCAGTGGGGGCCATGAGTGCACAGAGAGGATCTGAGCAGGCATTTGGAAGACTGAATCTCTCACACTTGTGGTGGATTCCAGACTTGAGGACTCCAAAACACTGAGGACAAATTGGAAGGTGAGTAGTAAAAGCCTGTGGGATCAGTGCAAGAGAGTGGAGTGGTCTGGCCCCAGCCCCAGGGTGACTGAAGGGGGAGGGGATGGAGGAACCCACAGAAGCCACAGCAGCAGCAGGGACTGCTGCAACCACTGTTTCTGGAGCTCTAAGCCCACAGATAGTGGGAGAATCAGGGGGCTAATAGTATATACTCACCCCCACTGGAAGCACAGAACTACCTTGAGAAAGAGTTCAAAAGTCAAGCAAATGTCTGGAGAAATGAGCAAAAACCAAAAAAAGAATCAGACTACAGAATCTTACTTTGGTGACAAGGAAGACCAAAACTTGCAAACAGAAGACAACAAAGTCCAAGCTCCTCCATCCAAAGCCTCCAAGGAAAATATGAATTGGTCTCAGGCCATGGAAGAACTCCAAAAGGATTTTGAAAGTCAAGTAAGAGAAGTAGAGCAAAAAATGGGAAGAGAAATGAGAGTGATGCAAGAAAAATATGAAAAACAAGTCAACTGTTTGCTAAAGGACACCCAAAAAATGCTGAAGAAAATAACACTTTAAGAAATAGACTAACCCAAATGACAAAAGAGATCCAAAAAGCCAATGAAAAGAAGAATGCCCTAAAAAGCATAACTATAAAGATAGATAAGGAGATCCAAAAGCTCACTGATGAAAATAATTTCTTAAAGATTAGAATGGAGCAGATGGAAGCTAATGACTTTATGAAAAACAAAAAAAAATTATAAAACAAAACCAAAGGAATGAAAAAATAGCAGACAATGTGAAAGTTTTCACTGGAAAAACAACTGACCTGGAAAATACATCCAAGAGAGACAATTTAAAAATTATGGGATTACCTGAAAGCCATGATCAAAAAAAAGAGCCTAGGCATCAATTTTCAAGAAATTATCAAGGAAAACTGTCCTGATATTCTAGAACCAGAGGGCAAAATAAATATTGAAAGAATCCACTGATCACCTCCTGAAAGAGATCCAAAAACAAAAACTCCTAGGAATATTGTAGCTAAATTCCAGAGATCCCAGGTCAAGGAGAAAATATTGCAAGCAGTTAGAAAGAAACAATTCAATTATTGTGAAAATACAATCAAGATAACACAAGATCTAGCAGCTTCTACATTAAGGGATTACAGGGCTTGGAATATGGTATTCCACAAGTCAAAGGAACTAGGATTAAAACCAAGAATCACCTACTCAACAAAACTGAGTATGGAAAAAATGGTCACTCAATGAAATAGAGGACTTTCAAGCATTCTTGATGGAAAGACTAGAGCTGAACAGAAAATCTGACTTTCAAACACAAGAATCAAGAGAAGTATGGATAGATAAACATGAAAAATAAATCATAAGGGACTTGCTAAAGTTTAACTGTTTACATTCTTACATGGAAAGATAATATTTGTAACTCTTAGAACTTTTCTCCGAATTTGGGGAGTTGGAGGAATTATATACATATAGACAGAGAGCACAGGGTGAGTTGAATGGGAAGGGATGTTAACTAAAAAAATAGAATTAAGGGGTGAGACAGGAATATATTGGGAGAAGAAAGGGAGGAATGGGATGGGGCAAATTATCTCACATAAAAGAGGCAAGAAAAAACTTTTCCAATGGAGAGGAAAAGGGGGCAGGTGAGAGGGAAAAAGTGAAGCTTACTCTCATCATATCTGGCTTAAGGAGAGAATAATATGGATACTCAATTTGGTATGAAAAACTATCTTGCACTACAGAAAAGTAGGGGAAAAGGAAATAAGTGAGGTGTGGGGGGAATGATAGAAGGGAAGACAAATGGGAGGAAAGGGTAATTAGAAGTAAACACTTTTGGGGAGCGATAGGGTCAAAAGAGAGTATAGAACAAATGGGGGGCACGATAGGATGGAGGAAAATATAGTTAGTCTTTCACAACATGACTTTTATGGAAGTCTTTCGCATAACTACACATGTATAACCTATACAGAATTGCTTACCTTCTCAGTGGGGATAGGTGGGGAAGGAGGAAGGGAGAGAAGTTGAAACTCAGAAGTTTTTTAAATGAATGTTACAAATTGTTTTTAAATGCAACTGGGAAATAAGAAATACAGGTTATGGGATATAGAAATCTATCTTGCCCTACAAGAAAATAGAGGAGATGAGGATAAGGGAAGGAAGGGGTGTGGTAGAAGGGAGCGCATATTGAGGAAGGGGTAATCAGAATGTAAGGTTTCTTGGGGTGGGGGAAGGGAGAGATGGGGAGAAAATTTGTAACTCAAAATATTGTGGAAACTAAAAATAATTAAATAAATAAAATAGAAAAAGAAACATCTCTCAGGACAAAACACTAGCATAATAGAAATGATGTGAGAGAACAGCCGAACACTTTTAAAAAGACACTGGAAGATTACATCATTATCTGGCTGGTACATAGAGTAGAAAATGTGAATGCCACAGCATTCCTTTAAAGGCAACAACAACAACCACCAAACACAAAGAATGGAATAATAGAAAACAAAAAGTATTTCAGAAATTCTAGACCCACTTAATCAGCAGTGGAAAGCAAAAGTGAAAAAGTTAGGGCGATACCAGGAGTCCAAAATAGCTCATAGAAGAAAATAAATGAGTCAACGTCAATCCAGATTTTATCAAAGGGATTTGACAAGCAAATATTTCAGAGAACAAAGAGTAACTTTGGAAGAAAGAGTCTTTGAAAAATTTCAGGATAATAATATGGTCTCATATTGTTCAGCACAATAAATATGTACATGGCATGAAACAAGAAACAGAAAGATTGAAAAGTATTAACATAATGAACCATAGAATAGTTAAATTAAGGGAGATGACTGTCCAAAAACTGGAAAGGGCTGAATAAGATCTATTATAATTGAATCACAAGCTTCACAGTGATGCAGTAATTGCTTGAAAAGCTTTTTCTCAGCTTCTTCTCAGATACATGGCTTTTCAAAAGAATGTATCATATACCTGTTACCAAAAGATGAGGAAAGATGAAGGAACTCTTCCAAAAACAGTCCATCTATGTGCGTATATACCTCGTACAATGCATTAACAGGTTATATCACTAAAAATAGTTTATACCCACTTATAGGAAAATAACATATTGAGGAGCATATAGAATGTGCCAGAGAGTCCCTGCGGTATAATCAACAATATATTATCTATTTGGTAATTATCACATATGCCATCTAGAAGCACCACAGAATTTATACTCCTTTTATCATCAAAAGGACTTAGACTCAGTTCCTTATTCATGGCTTATTCGTGTACTAAAAACAACATGAAATAGACCCAAATACTATGAGAACACTAAATTATTTGATATCCACACGAAGAGCTCTTCTATTCTTCAACTTTCCACTGACATAATTTCAAGAACAATTGATTTAAAAAGTGACATTTTTCATGGAGGTGGTTTAAGCCCATTAGGATTTTGCTTAGCCTTAAACCAATGATCATCTCCCCCAAATGAAACTAAAAATGCCTTCCAAACTGAAGGAGTTGAACCAAAATATTTTGTTAATTAGTTTATCATATGAGAGACTTTATATCATTTGGACTCAGTAAGTGCACGAAACACTTCTGACATACGTTAAGGAAAGAGAGAGGCTAAAGGCTTCTAGTTTGGAGGTTAATTGGGGGCTCAAATTGATTCAGTAGTTGTTTGTCCATGAGATAAATATCTTCCTTCTCTCCAGGCAAGACACACTGAGTATATATCCTCATCAAGGATAGAACTGTGGGTAAATATTTTAAGAAATTTACTGGAATCTGGAAATGAAAATTCAATGAGAAAAGTATTTAAAACAATTCACACCTTTATAATAGAAATATTAGTGTTCAACTTTAGGCTATTAAAAATTTAGAAAGTAACAATATCATGTAATACAAGGCCAAGACCCACCATCGTAAGGCAGCTATAGAAAAATTAATACTTCTTTGCCAAAAAGAAGAATGGTGGTCATTCTCAGAGCATATATTAAACCAGTAAAACAAACAGACAAACACAAAACACTATAGAAATACTTTTGGGCAAACAGATCATTACTTCACAGATCAATAGTGAAAGCTGCTAACACAGTAAGGCAGTAAGAGGCAGGCCTAACCCTAGCACTATCCCAGACCAGGTTTGATATCCCAGGGGGCAAAATGAAATGCTCATAAGTCACTGAACAGTTAAGAAAAAGGAGATGTACTTTGCCTTAACACAACAAGGATAAAGGGGCACCTATCTTCAGCTTGGGTCTGGTCAGAAGGTTAACAGGGCAAGGAATGGTAACTCAGGTACCCACCAAGTCTTAAAGGCTCATATTCCACATGGTTGGGACTTATTATACTCTTAGATGATCAAGGGAGCTACATCAGGGAAGTCATGGCCAATGAGGTCCAAGAAAGAGTTTTGTTTCCTTTTGGGAGAAGCTAATTTCTTTCTCAGGAGGGAAGTAGGAGGGACAGAACCTATCCCATGCTGGGAGTAGGAGGAAAGAAGATGCATGAGGGAAAGAGAGGCCAGTCAAATTCTAAGATCACTTTGTCTCCTTTTAGGAAAAATTAATTCCTGTCCAAGGAAGAGAAAAACTGGGCCTAACCAACTTTGTAGGGGAAACATGGATAGATAATAATCCTATCCTACATGCCATTCAGTTTATTAACTACAACCAAAAGGCTTTTTTTCCTCCAGAAGAAATCTGTGAAATGTTTAAGATCCTCAAATGGAATGAAAAGATTACCACCCTCTGACATTTGTATGAATTCAGGCAGAAACATGTTGACAAAGAAGTATGGCTGAGTTGAGGAAATTTATAGAAAAAGAAGGGTATATGATAGCAATTTAGGACCAGGTCACTATCACCTAATGACACATTGCAACTGAGTTTTCCTTAAAGACCCAGACTCAGTAATCAATAAAAGCTCAGAAAGGAAATGGTATAAACAATACAGCAAACAGAGTCCCTATCAAATCCCTAGGGAAATACAACCTGCTAGAATTCCCCATCACCAAACTCACTATCTTTCATAGATCAATGGATAATAAAACACAGGGATTTCCTGGAGAATTCAACCAATGAGCTGGGATGGGAAGGCAAGAGTGATCCCAGATCCAATCATTAACATTCATCATACAAAATAATCATAATCCTAAAGTTTTGTGGAATGATGAACTTTCAGAATAGAAGGTGTGGGTAACCACCCAGACACCTAAGGAGAGGAGAACTGGTCCAGATGAGAAACAGAGCCAGGCAGAGATTCTGTGTCCATCAGCAGAGAGGGCGGTGGGGGTGGGGGGGCCTCATCAGAGGTCTCTGCACTTCTGGTCTGAGCAAGAGAGGGAAATTTAGTCTAAAAAAAGCCACAGCTTCATAAGCAGAATACATCAGAGCTTACAATCTTTTATCAAGTAACACTTGACTAACCTGTCTACATATGCAAACCCCAAATATCCTTGAGATTTCAATAAATAAACTATACTGGAAAGAGAGCCTTTGCATAGATGAAACTCTTGCCCACAAACATCCAGACATAATACGGACCCACAAAAATTTGAGAACAATTTTTTAATAGAAAGCGTTATACTGAAAACACATGACCTTCAAATGACATGAATGGGATGAAAACCCCACAGAATATAGGCAATTAGAAAAAGGAATCAAAACCATCTGGGAACAAGAAGTAAACATCACCACGGTCTTGTGTGTCACCACAAGTGTTGTGATGATGCTTTCAGTGAGTCTAGGGAAGATGAGCTGACACCTCTAGAATTGTATTCATTGAAAAAAAGATCATTTTATCCCCCTTCACACTAGGGAGCCAAACTTTAAGTCCAAACGAACAACAGAAGGATAGTGATTTGTCCCAGGAAACTGGGTGGCAGGGTGGACAGAGCCTGGAGTTAGGAAGACCTGAGTTCAAAATCAGACTCTGACACTTATTGGCTACCTGATCCCGGGCCCATCACTTACCTTCTGTCTGCTTTGGTCTCCTCAACCATAAAATGGGCTTAACAATATCGTCTACCTCCTAGGGTTGTTTTGAGGATGAAATAAAATAACAGTTGTAAAAACTATTAGTGCAGTACTTGGCACACAATAGGTGTTTAATAAATGCTTGTGCCCTTTATAGATATTTAATCCCTTCTTCCTCTGCCACAAATATCTCTATCTGAATTCTATAGAATATAAAGCTGAGAATCAGAAATTAATAAGAACCCACATTTTTATGGCAATTTGTGGTTCATGAGACATTTTATGTTCATAGTCTCGTAACAACCATGTTAAATGGGTGCTACAGCTGCTACCATCCCCATTTCGAGTATTCAGAAATCAGTTTTTGGAGAGTGTAGGTAAAAAGAGCCAGGGATCCAGGGACAGAGTTTTATAGAGTGCAATGATTCAGGCACAAAGAAACGAGGGAACAGGGCATGGAAACCCTGACACAGAGGGAATGTGTATTAGGACAGAATTTTTCATTTCTGCTCTTTCTCCTTTGTTCACAGCTTCCTGCCCCAGTTTCCTCTTAGAAGGCTGATCCCTAAAAGACTCAATGGTATTCTGTAACAGATGATTTTAAAAAGCACACTAAAAGAAATCATATTATCCAAGGCTTCTAAATTTTTCTTGGAAATCATAAGATCTATTTAAATGTTCAAACTATATATAAACTAAATATTTAAACTATTTTAAAATTTGAAGAGAAAACAATAAACAAAACAGTGAATAATTATTAACTATTAATAATAATAGCATTTCTATGGTGCTTAGAAATTTTCAAGGCACTTAATAAATATTATTTTATTTAAATATCATAATAACTCTGGGAGGTAGGTGTTATAATTATCTCCATTTTAAGGTAAGAAAGCTAAGGCTATGAGAGACTAAGTGACATACTTTGGGTCTTAACAGCTACTGAGGGTCTAAGGTAAGATTTGAACTCAGTTATTCCTGACCCTAAGTAGGTACTCTCTCCATTGTACTAGCTGGCTGCCTTGGAGCTGCCCAAGATCTTGAAGATAATCCAATCCAGTTAAATTATTTTTGCAAATGATGAAACCAAGGCTAAGAAATACTAATGACTTTCACAGGATCACTCAGATATTAAGTAGCAGTACTGAAGTATTTGTATCTTGAAATACAGAATTTTTTCTTTTATCAAATGGTGGAGACTAAGGAAGAGTATATGTCCAATTGGCCAATCTGGATAAAGGTATCAACATATGCAAATTTATATAGTGTATTGGAAAGAACAGGGATTTGGAGTCAGAGGCCCTGGGTTGAAATCCAGCACTGAGTATAGTTCCTGGCAAATAAATACTTTGGGTTGTTCCATTGTTTTCAGTTATGTTAAACACCTTGTGACTTCATTTGGGGTTTTCTTGGCAAAGATGCTAGAGTGGTTTGACATTTCTTTCTCCAGCTCATTTTACAGATGAGGAAACTGAGGCAAATAAGGTTAGGTGACTTGCCCAGCTAGTATCTAAATAGTAATTGTAAATAGTAAATGTTGGCTGACTGAAATCCTAGCTCCTCTGTACTTTGGGCAAAATACTTTCCTTCTCTGAGCCTCATGACCTCTAAGGTCCTTTCCAGCTCTAAATTATATGATCCTATATATACACACATATATACAAATACAAACATACATACATGTATATACATATGTGTGTGTATATATGTATATATATGTGTGTATATATATTTGCTCTAAGTCTAAAGAAAGCAAAAGGTTTAAGTCTGTTAAATCAGAACTCCAATGACCTCAAAGTTAGCAATGAGGAATTAGTCATTTCTTTTTCTCTATTTCAGATCTATCAACCATAAACAACTCCTTTGCAGGTTCTACATTGCAGATTTGGGTTTTGTTTTTTATTCAGGAGTGAACAAAGAAGAGCCTAGAATGTGAAGGAGAGGTCATTTTCCCAGTACATCAAGGCTAAAGAGAAACTTGCTATCTCTGAATCAAACATCTTTCCTGGCTCTTTCGAATCTTTTTTACAAAACTGAATAAGTTTCAAGACCTCGAGTCTATTCTTTAAGGAGAGTTCTACTTTGGGGTTTATTTATTAGGAAAAGAAAACAAAAGAACAACCACCTTGAAGAAACCTTTCCTTGGAATCTGAACCTAGATTCAGATCTTCAGAAGTGAACTCCCTACTGATAACTGTTAGTCTTAGACCCTGAGTAGAGCTTCAAATCCTAGGGATCAACAAGTAAGCAGGCTAAATAGCATTCTCGAGAATGGTATAAAAGACTTGCATCAATATTTTCCTTTCATCTCCAAAGTACAACTGATATTATGCCTTCCCCTTCCTGAGTATTGAGCAGGAAAGTCAGAGTACTGCATGTTTTCACAGGCTAAAAGAAGAAGAAAAAAATCAATTACAGACTAAAATAATCCCAGTAAACAATTATTTGATAAAATTATGAAGACGCATCGATTTCAATACACACATGATAAGACTCTTAGAATGCTGGAAATATGCACGGTGGGGCAGACAATGGTAGACATTCAAAGGTTCAAATAAACAAAAACAATCATTTTCCTTTGCAAATGGCATATAGTTCAGTAAATACCTGAGAACAACCGGGCGCTGTCATGAGAAACATTAATTAGGCAAAATCTATTCCGTAAGGGTGGTGAGGGAGAGGAGGTTGTGGAATTAAGCCTGCCTTCAAGGCCCCCCTTCTCATTATTACAGCTCAAATTTTTCTACCCTTTGCCCCTCAAGATTTTTAGGATAACATCACATAATTAGAGCAGTTTCTTTAAGGTTATTTCATTTGGAAGCTAGTTAGAAAATGCCCAAAGTGCCAAAAGGAGGATCAGCAGCAGATCGGGGAGTCTCTGAGTCTCTATGATCTCATGGAGGTCATAAGAGCAACATGATTGTTGGTATTGACCAATACCTTAGAAAAATCGAGGGCTGTATTCTCCTGGTGCAAACAAGTCCATGACCAAGGTACTGGAATGGGCTTAACTTGCCCTGTGCCCTGGCTAGGATTCTGACCACTCAGAACACACTATCTGGGTTTCATAGGTGGGACAGCTCCCAGGAATGAGCTGATACTTGGCTGGAAAACAGTTGGAGAATGCTATCCACCTCCAGAGAAAGAACTGATAAGAGTCTGAAAGCAGACTGAAGCATACTATTTTTTACTTTATTTTTTCATGGTTTTTTTTTTGGGGGGGGGCTGTGTTTTTCTTTGCAACACGAATAATATGGAAATGTGTAGCATTAATGTAGTATGACTGCACATGTAAAAGAAAAAAAGAAGGAAGGGAGGGAGAGAATTTGGTACTCAAATTTTTTTTAAATGAATGGTAAAACTGTTTTTACATGTAACTAGGGAAAATGAAATATTATTTTTAAAAAACTGTTTAGACTTTCTATAGGGAAGAGTCAGCTCCTATAACTGGGACAAGGTGAAAAGAGATTTATCCCAGAGAGCCAACATCCAGGGTGCACTCTACCTCCCTGGCCTGCTTTCCCATAGTGCCTCCACGGTTTGCTCAAAATAATGATAGCTGATGGATAGACTGTTTTTCTTCCCCCTTCCCTTCACCTCTTCCTCTGTATCTCCTCTTAGAGGTTACCAGTGGTTGTGAGTCATGAGGATCCTACCCCTTTCTCTGTTGTACTACCTGCCTGGAAGTCCCATATTGGACAGGACTCTGAGACCAGCTGAGGGAGGAAAGGGAAACAGTAACAAATATGGTGAGGCAGTTTGCCATCAATGTTCTCTATTATAAAAAGTCCTATGCCCAATTCTGATCTTCCTCTGCCTTCTTTATCCTAGATTTTTCCTGTCACATTCCTTCCATCTTATGGCCCTCACTGAAACAGTTTTTTCCCGAAGGCCTCCAGATCTAACCACTTTGTCTTTCATGTCCCCCACAACACACAGGTCAGCAGGAGGAGTTGCCATACTGCTTACTCTCCAGTGCCACTTTCATACTCTCCCTCTCCCACCATCCCCCAGGCACCATTTCTTCTCTTTTCCCTCCATCTAATCCAGATCTTTGGACCTACAGGTTGGTAACTTTTTGACAAGTGACTGCTTGGGGGAAAACATACCTGGCACACTCTTGGAAGTTGAATTTCCATTATTAACATTTTCTCCATCACTATCTCAGGTCTAGGGAATCAACTAAATAACCACTTAAGCTTTGATTTATAGCCTTGGCAGATTTTGGAGGTGTCAGTGCTCACACTGAAACTTTCACTGTTGGCTGTGGAAAGCCAGTATGAGCTGGTTTTAGCACACTGCTGCACACGTCACTCTCTCCTCCTTCCAGGAAGCTGGGCTTATTGTCTTCCCTGTTCTAACCTTCAAACTCTTTAACCACTCTGACCTCCCAGTTCTTCATCGACCTCAACTTCTGTGACCTCTCTCTTCAGTCGACTTTAGGGTCTCACAGAAGAGGTTATAACTTGATCAGTCACACAGTCCCCTCCTTATATTTACCAAAGGTACTGGAATTGCTAGTTAACATATCTGTCTTCCAGAGAGGAAAAGCACCAGAAAATCTGACCTTAGTATAGGAGAGAGATTAGGAAAGATTCTGCTTGTGTAACAATATTAACTATATACATAATACTTTCATATATATGTATATACACACAAATATACATATACACATATGTGTATATGTGTATATTTATGTATGTAATGAAGCACTATGTAGGTATATGTATGTATATACATATAACTGAAAGCACAAATATCTATATATGCATTCATATATATATATATAAATATTTGTGTGAGTATATACATATATGCATGTCTATTTATCTATCTACATATTGCGGTAGCTAAGTGGATGGAGTGCCAAGTCTGGAGTCAGGAAAACTCATCTTTCTGAGTTCAAACCTAGCCTCAGACATTTACTAGCTGTGTGACCCTGGGGAAGTCCCTTCACCCTGTTTGCCTCAGTTTCCTCATCTATGAAATGAACTGGAGAAGGAAATGGCAAACCACTCCAGTATATTTGCCAAACAAAAATCCCAAATGGGGTCATAAAAGTCAGACACAACTGAAACAACTGAACATAACAAAAATATATACACATACACACATGTGTGTGCATACGTACATATATACATACATATACACACAAAATAGTCCTCACAGCTACCCAGTGAAACATGTAGAAAAACATTATATTTTCCTCAGTTTATAGGTAATACAACTGAAGTTCAGAGAGGTTTAGAAGACAAGTTATTTGTCTTGGGTATGTGATTATTTTCGTAGCACTAAATAACACTCAGCATTCTTCTTCATATATATTTATATATGTGTATGTATGCATGTATATGTTTAAGAAAAATGGTTTCTTTGTGGGTCAACTTGTTGTGGGAAACAGAGGTATAAATTTGAGCCCTCCTATACAGAAGACCAGTTGATTTGATGTAAAGGGAAGACCGCTAGGTTTGGCGTCCAGAAGAGCTGAGCCTCCGATCCTGCCTCCAGACATTATGTGTCGTTTCATATTCCTTCCATCTTCTGGTGTGTGTTGAAACCTCGTGTTCTCTGGAGCACATCAAATCTCTCAGTGCCCTTTCTGATGCCCACAGAGAAGGATACCCCAGGTTGTCATTCTGATTTGTTCTACCTGCCTCCTTAACCTTCTCCCTTTCTGTTACTTCCCTATAGCACTGTACCTTATCAGAAGTGTAAGGAATTTGTCTCACAAACATCAGAGATGTCTGCATCTCTGAGATATCTTGCCTCTCTGACTTGGAGACAGTGGTGGCCTGCAGCCTGGATATAATAACACTATATTACATTTGTATGACTTTTTCAAAGACATTCTAGCCTTTCAAAGCACTTTCATATATAAAATCCTATTTGATCCTGGCAGCAATCCCATGAGGCAGGTCACAGAGAGGGAAAAGGAATCCATAGAAATGTGGCTTGCCTAAAGTCACACAGTCTTTTAAAGAGGTGGAGCAAGGACAAAATTCTTCCATCTCTAAATTCTATACCCTTCGGAGCCTGTGACTGATAGCGAATAGGCACTAATGTTTCCTTAAGGGACCTAGCACCTGCTGAAAAATAATATTTTTTGAGAGATAGGGGTGGTGCAGACTTAGCAATTTCATTGCTACAGGGAATTCACAACACGGAAATGCCATCCCCTGTAGGAACTCCCTCCACTAATGCAAATTGTCAACTCTTATTCTTAGAGGGTTACTTAAGGCAGAGAAATGAAACGTCTGGTCCATAGGCTATCAACTGCCAGTGAAACTCCAGAGTACTGCCAAAGCAAAATAAAATGTAGTTGGGAAATGTTTGGCAAAATAAATAAAAATACACTATAACAGATAATGTGCATTTACAGTTTTTCTAAATAAATATGTGGCCCACAGAGATTCATTTCTATTTGAATTTGACACCTCTGTTCCTGGCTACTGATAGGTTATGTGAGGACTTTACATACAATTGGAATGGTTCAGATGCAGAACTCCTTTCTGTTGTCAAACTAGGCTCCCTCAGCTCTCATTACAGGGTCATTGTGCGACATCAGGTTTTTACTATATGGAACTGTTTCATGTTAAAGGAGTTAGTACATTTCACCAATCCCTAAATCCATGAAAAAAATCAATTATGTAATAATAGGCTTTGGGTATTTTTCTTAAATACCAGCATATCTATGGACCAACATACTGAAAAAAATGGAGGAAAAAACCAAACCAAATCAAGAGTGGAACTTTCAGCTTCTTCTTTCTTTAATCACTCTCTCTTCTTGTTTGGACTTAATTTATCAATGATAATGATTTTCACTTTGGTCTGAGAGGTAATAACAAACAGTTTGCAGAGGCCATCTAATAATATGGATTTTCTGGCATTCTTTATTTTTGACTACATAGATCTCCTGAAGTTTTGGGTTATTCAGTAAGTCCTAAACCACATGCAATGTTTCCAAATTCAACTAAAGTTATGGTCAGGAAGTAGAAGTAGAATTAATGCATTGATTAAAACAACCCACCCCCAAACAATGGTTCTCAAACATGTGCCTCTTTTGTGGGAATATCACAAGAGGACCTGAATTATCCAAATCATTGCTTTAATTTGCCACTTTTCTCCTTGGTAAAGGTTATTGGTACCTTTGGTTTTTATATTACAGTAACCTATGGATACCCTCTCTCCCTCAACATTAAACCCTCCCTTTTAACCAAAAAAAAACCAAAACTCATTTAAGATCAACCAGTTCAATGCCCCCCATTGGACGGTGTATGAAAAATTCTGTAGCTGTATTCTTACATCTCTCTCCGAAGAGGAGGGCAGTGTGTTTCATAGTCTGTTCTCCAGGACCAAGACTAATCAGTACATTTTCCTCCTTTTCTAGTATTCTTCTTTACCTGACAGCCCCCCATGGACTTTTGGATCTGGTGACACTGGACTTTTCACTATTGTTTGCACAAGATGCTCTACTCCCTGTTTTCACTGACTTTCTCAGACCTGACATACTTACCGTACTCAGCTCTCTTCAAGTCACAACTAAGCTTTCCAACCCTTCTTCATTTTAGAACCTTTTCTCTGAGATTGCCTCCACCTAATCCTGCATATACTTCATTTATTTATAGTTGTTCACATGTTCCACTGTCAGAGTGTAAGTTTCTTTTTAAAAGGGACTTGGGTGTTTTGGGGGCCTTTCTTTTAGTACAGTACCTGGTGCACACAGTTGACAGTTTTTAAAAAAGACCAGCTTCCTTTAGTGTTGTTTTCATTTACAGCATTGTAATCATGGGGTATTAGTCTCTTAATTCTTATTCTGTCACATGTATGTCTTCTTAACTTTTCATTACATGTCATTTCTCATGACAGAGCGTATTCTGTCACATTCATGTGCCCATCTGTTTAGCTATCTGTGCACATCTCTACCTCATTTTCCTGGTGGACATGAGTCCAATCAGTTGTTTGGATGCGTTTTACCTTTTTCTTCATCACACAAAGTTCCTGACTTACTTCCTCTCGGGGAAAAGGTTTTTGGGGTTAGTTTTGACCCCTAGAGGTTTTTCTGCCTTTCTTTTTTCCTCCACTGGAAAGTTTGAGGAAAACCTCTTTTCACTGTCAGAGTGATTTAAAAGAAAACCATGCCTTTCTACTTAAAACTCCACTGCTCACCAATACATAAATGTGAACAAATGAACTTCATCATGCCTTTGTGACGGACTCCCAGGATCATCCTCAATCCCATTTTATGGATGGCAAAACAAGGCCAGAGAAGATAGGCAGCTTCTTGTTGTCTAAGATAACTGAAAAAAATCAGCAATAGAAAGCAATACCTCCAGACATAGGCCCTGCTGTAACTCATAGCATTCTATTTCTCTAATAGACCTTGTTGGCAAAACAACAGTTGTCATCGTTTGTGTTTAAGGGGAAATTGTGGGTTCATCACTGCTTGAAAGACTCATATGTGAGGTCGTCAGGCACATTCCGAGTCCTGCAATAAACAGCATCAGCACCAGGCTATTTGTGTGCAGCCTTCATGGGAGATGGAACAAGGTATCTCACCCATGGGTCATGGAGATGACAACAAGGACAGACTCTGCTCATTTTATATTGCATTGATCTGGAAAGACGAGTTCTCAGGTGAGGTGACTGAAGTCACTGTCAGGATCAAACCTCAAAGGCCAAGAGTCATAAAATTAAAACTGACTCAGGCAGATCAAAAGCAGGGTCTCATAAATGGTTTCAGGGTAAATGGAATAGGATGAGGCTATCTGTGGCCAAAAAGAGAGAAGAAGAAATAGCAGTCATTTGTTATCAGAAAATAGGTTTTGAGCAGCATCTGGGATCTGTGTGAACATGATCAAAGAAAATGCAAAAATCAAGTCAGTCTGATGGCCAACAAAACCTCTTGTGCTCTGATTTTAAAGTAGAGATTTCGGACAGTATAACATCACTGTCGGGACAGGAGAGTTTCCTGGATTTGTGACATCATCCAGCTTTATAAGTCACTTGACATTCATTAAAGGATTCAGTATGCTACCCACATGCTACCAAAATAGATTAAAATACACTCTCCAATGACATCATTCCATTCCTTTCTCCCATCTTCAATTCCCAAGAGATGTTAGTGAGGAAAAGAAAAGGATGATAAGCTGTCATACAACTAATCAAAGGTAAATTGGAAAACCATCATTAATATTTTTTACTTCCAAAAACTAATTTTGAGAAATCTGTAAAGAACAGAATAGAAGAAATCAAATTTTAGCAACTCTTTGACTTATAAGGGAATTTCAAGAAAGCTTGATATTGTCAAGAACAAAGAGGGTTATACAACGTGATTTCTTTTGGAAGTGTTAGCTCAGACCTTCAAAACTAAGACATCCCTGTAAAATTCTGAAGACTACACGCTATAGGTCACCAGGGACCAGAAAAAGTTGCAGTAGGCAAGGGAGTCCTGACTTGATTTTTACCCTTAGTGATGTTACTTTTAATTGATCTTTCACTCTGTCTTGCCCTCTTTAGTTTTCCACTTCCTTCCCTTTCCCAACTCCCTTCTTTCTAGTACAGTTAGTACCTTATTTATTTGCTGGGCTAAAATCCCATTTTCCCTACACTCCCACATTTCAAGGGTCATGTAGCCAGTAAATGGTGAAGCTGAGATTAACATTAAGATTCTGTCTGCTGATTTTTCCATTTGATCATAAATGTCTGTCCATTATGTATATCATATAGCTGAAGTGTGGTCCCTTTAGCATAGGAAATAGAGTATTTCTTGTTTTTTACCTTAAAACCACCAGGTATTGCTTCCTCCATAATGCCTTTCCTGAACCCTCTTGTTGGTCATGATTCTTCCCCCTAGACCTCATATAGTACTTGATTTTGCACATGTCACATGCATTTGCTATTGTATATTGATGGGTTTGTATCTTAACCCTCCACTAATTTGTAGGACAGGGGTTATGTCACATCTGATTTTTTTTTTATCTCCCTTACAGTCTACCATGATACTCTGCTAAAAGTAAGAATTTTTAAGAGTGTCAACATGGTACTGTGGAATGAGTCCTAAATCTGGAGTCAGAGGGCCTGAGTCATAAATCCTAGCTCTGCCATTCACTGCATGGGTAGTCTGCCAGTGGGGCAGTTACGTAGCACAGTGGGTGAAGTGCTGGGCCAGGATCAGGAAGATTCATCTTCCTGGTTTCACATCTGGCCTCAGACACTTATTAGCTAGGTGACGCTGGGCAAGCCACTTAACGCTATTTGCCTCAGTTTCTTCATCCAGTAAAAGGAAATAGTACAACCACTTCAGAAAACCCCAAACAGGGTCACAAAAGTCAGACACCATTGAAATGGCTCAACAACAGCCAAAAGAATCTTCCAGAGCGCCACTGTCCTCATCTGTTAAATGAGGGAGTTGTGCTAGGTGGCATCTATGATCCTAAGGTTACTGATACAGTGGAAGGAACACTGGCCTGGGAAGCAGGAGCCCTGAGTTATAATTGATACTCTGTCTTTAAAAAGCTGCATGATTTTGGAAGAGTCATTTTGACAAGCCCTGGACCTCAGTTTGTGATCCCAAAAACAAAGAGTTGGACATAGTTGTCCCCAGTGTCCCCTTTCAGCTCTAAAATTCTGATCCTCTGTCTTTAATCCATCTACATCACATCGCTGTGGACAGAAAGAGTTCAGAGACAGCCTGATGTTCACATATACACACACACATGAACGCACACACACACACACACACACACACAACCAGAGAAAATCAGAAGGAGAAAAATAACTTGTGAATTCAGAACATAATGAGAGTTATCAGACCTGAATTTGACCCCAGAAACATGGTTCTCTCTCTCTTCCAGGAAAGCTCTGCCATCAATAAGAACCATGTTCTAGCATCCAGCTAGTCAGACTATCCAATATATAAGGCACCTGATTCTTTTTTCTTTCCTTGAAGAAATGCAAGATTAGTTCCTTGACATAATTTTGGAAGATGTTTACCAGTCAACTTCTAAATCAAGGCTTTAGGAGGAAAGAAGAAAGGAAGAGAGGAAGGAGAAAAGGCAAGAAGGTAGGTCTATATTTCTATAGCAATATTATAAGTCCAATATGATCAAATGAGATCATTATATATAAATTATTTGGGGATCATTAATATATTTTATTGTGCTTTTTTTAGTTGCGTGCTCATTTCATTGATCTACTCTTTCTTTTGTTAATACATAATCAGAGATATAATTGTTCCTTTAAATGTTGCTCTAGCTGTATCTCACCAATCTTGGATTATTGTATTATTATTAACACATAATAACAAAATATAGATAAAGCACTTTACATACTTTAAAGCACTAGAGAAAGAACAGCTATTATCATTATTACTACTTTAATATTAATAGTAGTAAGTTTTGTTTTGAATAATTATCAAAGTCAGTTTGCTTCACAGGCTTATTCATTCCACTTTTCTTGTTTTAGTACATACCAAATCTACAATTCCAATTACATTTTGGTTCTAAGACAGCAAAAAAGGTTAAGTTTAGAGTGATCCGTAATTATGGAGGACTGAGGTGCCTATGCCAAAGTAACAAGATTAATAACTTTTTGACAGAATTTAATAATATGGTTTTATAATATTTAATTTTGTTCAGAAAATATCTCAGCAGGAAACCTTTTTCTCCTTACTTACCTAAACATTATTGCTTTAAAACAATTTAATTCATATTTCCTGGCACAAAGAATTTATTATGAAGCCTTGTTGTGAACTGATTCTTATAGGATCGTGCAGTGATGGATTAGCTTCACGTTAATTTGGACATTCAAACAATTTTGACAAGTATACTCCTCAGACTCAGGCAAGTAGCACAGTTTTGTTTGAATTTCTCTTATTTTATAATCTACTGACAGTTATAAATCTTTTATCTTTGTATAATATGAACTCTTTTGGTTCAGTTTCACTCAAAATGAAAACCCACAACCACTGGCTATGTTGATTTCATTTCTCCTGTTCTTTTTGGTCAGTATGAATGTCTACAAAAGCCCAGAATAGCACAGATTTAAATGGAGATTAAATGACTTTCTTCTCAAGTAATGAGAGAGCTAGACAAGAGTTAATTATATTAAGGAAAATTATAATAATAATAATACAATAATCTGAAATTAGTGGGATACAGCTAAAGCAACATCTAAAGGAACATTTATATCTCTGACTATGTATTACCAAAAGAAAGAGTGGACCAATGAAATGAGTATGCAACTAAAAAATGTAATAACAATATATTAATAATCTCCAATTAAGTACAAAAACAGAACATTTTAAAATATAAGAAGATATAAACAATATTAAAAGAAAAAGACTTCAGCTGATGGGGAAAACATTTTTTAAAGACAAAGTCTATAAAACATTAGCTAAGTTTATAGGGATAAGGGGCAAATTGCCAAAATAAGAAAAAAATAAGGTTGAATAAACAATAAATGGAACAAAATGAAGGAAAATTTCAGAAACTGATCTTCCTAACCATAGGTCAATAAAACTTAAATGAAATGGACAAATGAAGGCCTATCGAGTGAAGTACATGACCTAAATGGTTTTACAAGTACAGTGTGTGAGATACTTAAAGAAGAGGTAACTCTTCTCATAAATAAACTGTTCAAAATACTGAGAAAGAAGAATAACTTATAAGACTCCTTCTATAATACATAGTCCTGACATTTAAACCAAGGATAGACAAGGCAGAGCAAGAAATCTCTAGATTACTATCATTTATAAATATTGATGTAAAATACAATATGAAATAAAAATACTGAAGCAAAAAGACTATCAATATATTTAAAAATAATTCATTATGGGAAAGGTTGTACAGTAAGTTCTGCTATAACATGTTATAAAAATATGAATTTTTTTCCAATGCGATTATTTATTAGTGAATATTTTGAGCATAACACAGATTTCGAGTTTGTGCACAATTTTTCCCATGAGGAATGGTGAGAATGAAGAAAACTGTACCACTTCCTAATAACTTGCAAGCTGCAATGCTTGCATGAAAGTTAATACATGAATAGCCCCTACATCCATTATTATTTAACATAGTACTAGAATTGCTAACTATAGAAAAGAAAAGAATTTGAGAGAATAGACAAAGGAGCTACTTAATTTGTGAAGATATTGAAGGTTTACTTAGAGAATTTTAGATAATCAAATATACAATGAAGTAATAAAGTAACAGAATACAAAACAATCATCAACTTTTTCTATATTAATTACAAAATAAAATAGGGAGTGAGAGAAAGATAAATTCCATAAAAGATCATTAAAATGTGTTAAGTATCTGGAAATTAACTAAAATAACATACATACAACTTACATAAATAGACTACCAAAATGTTATAACATAGGAATGGGATTATATGGGCCATCCTATGGAGCAGGTACCAGAATTCCCTCTGAAAACTTCTGAGGACTCCAGGGACACCTGCTTTAGGACTTGCACTGTGAGATAGGAATTGCCTCATTGGTCAATGAGCAGGAAGAGTTAATAGCTAAGTGCTATTATCATTTACCATGCATACATCAGTTTCCAAGCCTCTCCCTAGGAATATGGTAGCTGTGAATTACATGACAACTGGGGTTGGGGATTAACCAGGTGACCTCACACTCGAACCCTTGACCATGTGACAAACTACCAATCCTGACAGTGATGTCCCAACTCTGGAGGTAACCATGTGAGTTTGAGATGTCTGGAAGTCTTGGGTTCCTCGGTTGGAGCTGACTCATGTTAAGGAACATCTTTGCACTGGAGAAGATGACAAGGGGAGAAGCTCAACCCTTCTCCTGGCTTGCTAGAAGGTATCAAGCTGAATGAAGAGCTGAAGTGAAATGAAACACTGGCTATCCAGCTGAGTCCTACAAGCTGGCTTCATATCCTTCCAGGATTTTCTACCAGAGAACTTTGGGTTCAGAGTAAATAAATGCCTGGTTCATGGTGTACGTTTAGTACAGTTGTACATCTCTATTGTTGTCTCTCAGGAAGATCCTATTTATGAGCCAAATCTAAAAGCCACAAGTCATTTTATCCACGGTTGTTGGGTGGGGGTATATTGAGCTAAATGTGTTATAAAAATAGCGTAACTCTTTTCATTAGAGGCCAGACTCTTTAAGACTGAATCTGGGCAATGGGTCTAGAGTAGAAGAGCCCATTAATGGATTAGCAGGGAGATACAATGCCCTAAACCCTTAATTCCACAACAGGTTATAACTGTGAGACATTGTTTACAGAAATTAAAGAAGACCTAGGTAGTTACAAAGACAGTCACAGTTATGTGGTTGGGCCATACCAATATAGTAAAAATTCTATGGATTTGGTACCATATCAATTGAATTACAAAAAGGGATGTTTTACAGAAGTAGACAACAACAAAAATTCATTTGGAGGAATAAAAGTTCAAGAATAGCCAGGGATATAATAATTTTTTAAAATGGATATGATGTCATAGGATTAAAAAGCAAAAATAATTAAAAACTATCTCATATTGAATAAAGCCTAGAAAAGTAGATCAGTAGAAAAGTAACAATAAATAATTTATACAGCACTTAGATATGGCAGACACTGTGCTAAGCACTTTACAATTATTGTCTCACTTAAGCCTTAACACCAACCCTGGGAGCAGTTGATATCACTATCCCTATTCTATCTACAAGGAAACTGAAGTAAAGTTTCACATAGCTAAGAACTTTTGGAGGCTGGATTTGAACTCAGGTTTTCTTTATTGTGGGCCCAGCACTCTATCCACTGGGCCTCCTAGTTACCTGAATAGACTGACTTAGCTAGACCTGGAAACAAATGGACAAAAGTGCTTAGTGTTTAATAGATCCAACAGCACATATTTATGGGGAAATAATTTTTTATATGATAGGAACTTCTGGGAAAACTGTAAAACTTTTTAAAAATGAAAAACAGATTTTGATCAGAATCTTACGCTTTGTATCATCATAAATTATTACAAATTATAAAAGCTCCAAATTTTAAAAATTATCCCATTAAAAAACCTTATAGGGGACAATGCCCCTTCCTCCCCAGGTGCAGAGCTCAAATTTAAAAAAAAAAAGAGTGGTGACTATAAATATGCCAGCATAGTTCTCAATCACAAAATATAAAAGATTATTCAAATAGAAGGCAGAAGAAAAACATTTATTTAAACACCAGAAAGCCAAATCCCAGAACCAGAAAGTAAAATCCATCATGGGGACCAAGAAGTTAATAAACATGATCACAGCAAGGGGTAAAGCCTTTCTCAAACCTCCCCTCCCTCAGCGAGATCACACTGTGTCAGTTGTCCTGTGTTCTATCCCCTCTGACCTGACCCCACTCACTCACTTCCTCCTGGTTCTGCTTCCCAGTTCCTGTTCAGCCTCTTCAGCAAGCTTCTCCCAGGCTTCCAGGTGATTTAAACAGATAATATGGGCCTATTAATTAATGAGAAAGATCTTTCCATTTAAATTACTGTTACACTAATATGACAAAAAAGGAAAATGATAAATGTTGCAGAGGATTTGAGAAAATTGAAACACTAATGCCCTGTTGATGGAGTTGTGAACTCATCCAAACATTCTGGAAAACCATTTGGAACTATAACCAAAGGACAAGAAAACTATGCATACTCTTTGATCTTGCAATAGCACTACTAGGTTGGTATTCCAAAGAAATTATATAAAAGGGGGAAAGCCCTCCATGTGCAAAAAAAAAAAGATTTATAATTGTCTTTTTATGGTGGCAAAATATCAGAAATTGAAGGGATGCCCATCAGTTGGGGAATGGTTGAACAAGCTGTGGTATATGAATGTAATAGAATACCTTCATGCAAAAAGAAAAGATGAACAAGCAGATTTCAGAAAAACCTGGAAAGACCGGCATGAATGGATGCAAAGTGAAATGAGCAGAACCAGGAAAACATTGTATACAACATTGTATACATTGTATAGCAACACTGTGATGATCAACTATGAATAGCTCAGCTCTTCTCAGCAACATAATGACATAAGACAAGTATAAGGGACTCACGAAGAAAAATGCTGTCCACATCTAGATAAAGAACGGATGATCTCTGAATGCAGATCAAAGCTTATTTTTTTTCAGGTACTATTCTTTCTCATGGGTTTTTCCTTTTGTTCTGTTTCTTTTTTCACAACTCTGACTAATTATGGACGTATTTTTACATGATGGCATATGTATAAACTATATCAAACTGCCTACCATTTTCAGAAGAGGGGAGGCAAGGAGGGAGAAGAATTTGGAATTTAAAATCTTGTAAAAATGAATGCCAAAAATTTTCTTGACATGTAATGGGGGGAGGGGTGGAATAAAACACTCTTTAAAAATACTAGAGGACAATGGACAATTGTATCTTTCATGGTTAAAATTTTGCTGTCCTCCTTTATCTTTCTAATGTTTCCCATCCTCTAAGTAACATTTTCTTTTCCATGAAATTCTTCTCGTTTGCTCAAGTCCATATTGATCTCCCTTTTCTCCAAATGCAGACAAAGCATGTCATTTGTTACACAGGACCCAACATTAATTATGAGTTTGGTGGTAATAATAATTCATTTCTATGGAGATTTAAGGGTAGAAAAATACTTTCTTCCCAATATTCTTGTGAGGTATATAGTGAATGTTTTATTATCATCATTTTAAAGATGAGTAAGCTGAAACTCAGAGAAATTTTCTGTCAGTAAACATTAAGTGCCTAATGTGTGTCAGGCACTGTGCTAAACTCTGGGGATACAAAGAAAACAGTCCCTGCCCTCAAAGAGCTCTAAATCTAATCAGGGAGACAACATGTAAACAACTATGTATCAATAAGTTAGATATAGGGTAATTAGAGAACATCCACAGAAGGAAGGCATTAGTCACACAGCTAGGACCAGAGCAGGGGCTCAAACATAGGTTCTCTGGTTATAAATCCCAAACCTGGCAACAGGTGCCTTGTAAAGATGAGGTATTCTTATTATCATTATTAACACATGATAGTAATAAGGTGTTTTAGAAAAAATTAAAACCAATATTAACAAGCATTAACAAGTAGTGCTATTGAGGGCTACAGTATCTGAGTGTGGTGAGTAGAAAAGTCATCATGAACTGGGTACAAAATCAAAATAATTAAAATAATATTAATAACTTATTTTTCTAGAACTTGGTGTTAGGCACACAGTAGTGATTTAAATAGTAATTTAACACATCATGAACTTGATTATAATGGCTGATGGAGAATAAGTTTCAGCATAAATTTCATTTAAGCTCTTTTTCCTTTGCTCTGATATAGGGATTCAAGGATGACTCAAAAGTAGGTTATGTGAAAATTATCAAAGGAGAAAAAAGGATCCTTCCTAAAAGATGGTTTCTGCCACTAGGAGACCTATGGTTCCATCGCTTATTAAAGTCTATAAAATGAATTCTTCACAACCACCCCATAAAATCAATAACAGAAGCATAATCATACCCATTTTATAGATGAGGAAACCAAAGCTCATTGAGGTAAAGTCACTTGCCCTTGGAGACACAGCTAAGAAATGGCAGAGTCAAGACTGAAATCCAGGTGACCTGGTTCTAAGTTCAGAGAGCAAATCATTTCATCTCTGCTTCGCTTTCTTTCTCTATAGGACTGGGAAACTGAACTATGTAATCCATAAGAGTTCTAGCTCTAATCCACAGAGATCTAGCTCTACTGTCCCATGGTCTAATTGTTAGCTTGGGGATGTAGAATGAACTCCCCCACCAGTGTGAGCTCAGAATAAAGTCATCCTTATCATTCTGCAACTCCTTGCCTTGTTTCTGTTGTAGCTATTTTACAAAGAACTGCAATGGTCACCTTGCAGAATATCTTTCAGGAGGTCACTGTACTTTATGTGACCAGAAAGCATTCTGCTGAAATGGACCATCCAGAAGCATCTGTCTTCCTGATGCTGATTTCTGAGCATGAGTGCCCTAGATAAACACAGCAGGAGAGATGACCCAGCATGAGTAGAGGTGACAAAGAAATAGCTAAGCTATGCCATTTCCACGTATGTGTACAACAGCTTAAAAAAAATTCTACAATTACTACATTTGCCACATGAAGCAAGCAACTTTGTTTTTCTTCCTGTTTTCCCTAAAGCATTGCCATTATTAGTTATTGATATTATTGATAACTGAAATCATTTACTAATTGTGATCGTGCTATTTATTAGTAACTAAAGGGTATATTTACTAACATTCTGTATCCCATTTGACTCTGATGAAAGTACAGAAAATCCCAGACCATAGAAAAGAATGCTCATTTCCCTGATTTGTAACTCCTACGCAGAGGACTTTTGAGTAAAATAATATTTTTAGCAAATCAATTTTAGACCTTTCTTTTAGCTTTAGCTTTAAAAAAAAATTGGAAGAGAGAAGGCATCAAGAAGCTGCTTGTTGACTTCCAAGTACCATATGTGTCAGTAATTAGTATTTTTCCATTGTAAGCTGGTTGGATTGCTGTCTTAGGTTGAATTCAGTCTTGGGTAATAGGTACCTAGAGAAGACAGACTGTGCCTGTTAAGTGTACCTTGTATAGATCCTAGCTCAGCACAATAAGATATTTAATAAATACTTAATGTGTATAAATGCTGCTTGATAGACACTTTGAGGTGCTGCTGCAGTGTGGCACAGTGGACAGAATACTAGCTTCTGAATCAGAATCCAAAATTTGTCATTTACTATCTGTGAGACCTTGGATGAGTCACCCTCTCTCAACTGCCTTACCTGCAAAAGTAAGAACTTAGAATAGATGATCTCAAAGTTCCTTTCAGCGCTAAATCTGGTGATGATGATGATGATGAGGGCTGAGACCAGAACAATACTATCCTAGTCCTAGTCACCTAATAAGTAGTTTCCCAATAAATGTTGAGTAGAGTTCAGCTAATCAGTTGGTCAATCAGTTGACAACTGACTATACATGTAGGATTTGGTGGGAGTAGTGTGATACTCCATTGTTTCCTGAGGGAAGTGTGGTACAGAGAAGAGTCCTGGCCTCAAAAGTCAAAGGAGCTGGGTTAGAATCTTGATTTTTGTCTTTTCCTACCTATGAGACCTTTGGCAAAACCTTTGAAAACCTTCCTTATCTGTCAAGTGATGGGAATGAACTAGATGGTCCCTGAGGTCTGTTTTAGCTCTACATCTATGATCCCCTGACCTTAGGAAAGTCACTTTATCTTCATGAGGTTTCATTTCGTCTTCCATGAAATGAGAGAATTAAACTAGATGACCATAAGGTTCTACTAGTTTTAAAATCTTATGATCCTAAAGAAAAGGAATTTTTAAAAAGTTTCTCTAAAGTCCATAGGCCCTCTGAAGAGTTAACAGCAGAAAGGTGTTTGCTGTCTCATTCTCAGCTCATTTCCCTAGTACAAGACTGTAATGGTAGAGAGCTAAAGATCTTCCTCACCTATTAATGGACCCACCCATTAAGGTAAGCTTAATTAGGGGAGGCCCACACCTTTTGTTAATTTCTAATGCCCTGATTCTCAAGGGTTGTGATGCCCTCTGGCTCTGAGAAGTGTATCTCACTCTGAGGTGAGGTTTTACTTTGGAGTTTACTCATTGGAAGTGTTTGTTTGGCCAGACAAGACCCTGAACAACCACTAAGGAGCCCCTTGGGTTGGAAAACCCAGATATTGGTGCTTCTATCTCTGGTAACTCTGTATGTATGGTCAGACAGTTATCTGTTGATCTGTGATGTATGTATTGCTAACAGTCAGACAGTTGGAAGCCCTGTCTGTTGGTTGATCTTTCTTTCTCTGTTCATTTTTCTCTGAAGTTCAGGATGCTGACTTTTTCCCCTGAACTAAGTGAATGATTTATGTGCTTGATTCAAGTAATTGTTGACCCCTCAAAAGTTGCTTTCCCTTTAGAAAAACAGATCAAAGAACCTGTGAGAGCAGGTCCTCCTACATATGTCAGGGTGCTTGCTTTTACATAGACTTATTGCCCTCTGAGGGAGTGTCATTGTGCAGTCTGGCTTCTTATTCTACTCTTTCATGGTGCTACAGTGCTTCTGTAAATGATACCAGATATAATGATAATCTGGCTAAGAGGGGAGTCACACAATTAATTTTCTATAGCGTTTTAGCTTAAGGGTGAGAATTTGGGATAAGGCACAGTTTTGTCCTTGATTCCGTAAGATGGAGCACTAGAGTGGGTGTCAGGAAGACCTGGGTTCAAATCCTACCTCACCCACTCACTTCTTGATGATCTTGGGCATTTAACCTTCCTGGGCCTCAACTCTTGTATCTTGAAAAGGTAAGAGTTGGACAAGATGAGCTGTGAGGTTCCTCCCTGCTCCAGGTGATACAGAGGCAGAACAACATAGCAGACAGAGACTTAATTTGGAGTCAGGAAGACACTGATTCAGACACTTGTTAGCTGTGTGACTCTGGCAAATCACTAAACTATCTCTTCTTCCTCCTTCTTCCCCTCCATGGTTTCCTTGGTCTAAAGAGCTCCATGAAAGGAATTTCCTCTTCCAGGGCAGACTGGCACCTTCTCCACCATTTTTCATCTTTGAGATTTGTCTGGGGGTCTGAGAAGTGAAATGACTTTCCCAGGGTCTCAGAATAAGGTTTTGTCCAAGTGAGCTAGTGAATACTGTTGGATTCAGAATCAGGAAGGTCTAAGTTCAGATGTCACTTCAGATACTTGACTCTAGACAAGTCATTTAATATTTCTTGGCCTCAGGTTCCTCATCTGTAAAATGGTCAAAAGGTAATAAACAATTATTAAGCACCTACTATGTGTCAGGTACTGTGCTAAGTGCTAGAGAAGCAAAGAAAGTCAATCTCTGCCCTCATAGACCTTACAATCTACTATACATAAAAAGAAACTGAAGGGGAGGAGTAGTTCAGCCTGGATGGGGACAAGATCTAAAAAAGTGAGATTTTTAGAACTGATTTCGGGGCGGAGCCAAGATGGCAGAGTAGAAGGACGCACATTTACGAGCTCCCAGCCCACAACCCATGGAATTGAGGTAAAAGGAGATCCCCATAAATTCTGAATCTCTGCAGGGGGTGCATAAACATAGGGGAAGAGATTTCCGTTCCACTGAACCCTGGAGAGCCGTCCCTGGGGTCCTTCGCACTCCGGAAAGCGGACCCCACCCCCACCCCTGGCCGCGACCCAGAGAAGCTGACCCGAGCAGACTTCTGAGAGGAAAGCTCTGGGGGAAGCCCCGGCAGCCGGGAAAGTCCCTCCGCCCACAGAAACTACAGGTCAGTAAGAAAGAAGGCTGCGATAGGGGAGGGGAGCAGAGCTTCTCCGTGAATCGGGCCCCCTCGGGAGGAAGCGGCTGCGGCAGAGACGGGGGCAGGAAGCGGCGGAGGCAGAGGCGTGGGCGGGCGGCTGAGGCGGCAACGGCCCGGGACTCAGGAATCCCCCAGCAGCAGGTAGGATCTTCAATACTGAAGGTCTTTCCAACCTGAGGGAGCCGAGCAGGGGAGACGGCCCTGCCCCCACCCTGCTCTACTGCTGAACGCCTCTGAATAAAACCCCCAAGGGAACTGAGCACAGCAGGCGGGGGCCCCCCACCCCCACCCGCTCCGTTCCTGAAAGTCTCTGCAGGAAGCCCCTGAGGGCCCAAGATTAGGAGGCGGCCCTGCCCCCACCCCTGCGCCAGAACCAAAGCTTGCTGCGGGAAAGTGCATTTGAATTTCAGAGGCCAAGCACTAGCTGGGCGGATCCAGGTGGAGGTGGAGAGGAATCTCAGAAGTCAAGTAACTGGCTGGGAAAATGCCTAGAAAGGGGAAGAAAAATAAGACTTTAGAGAGTTTTTTCCAACAAATGCAAATGATCCCGACATTCGGATCTGATGGGGAGGACGAGAACGTATTTTTCCCATCAGGGAAAGATGTGGAGGGCGGGGCCTCAGTACCCCAGACACCCCAGGGGGGTGTTGGGTGGGCTCAGGCCTTGGAAGAGCTTAAAAAGGATTTTGAAAAGCAAGTTAGACAGGTGGAGGAAAGACTGGGAAGAGAAATGACAAAGATGCAAGAAGAGTATGAAAAAAAGGTCAATATCTTGGTAAAGGAGACCCAAAAAAATGCTGAGGAAATTAACACCTTGAAAAATAGGCTCACTCAATTGGCAAAAGAGGTTCAAAAAGCCAATGAGGAGAAGAATGCATTCAAAAGCAGAATGAGCCAAATGGAAAAAGAGGCTCCAAAGCTCACTGAATTTAATAGTTCTCTCAAAATTAGAATGGAACAGATGGAGTCTAATGACTTTATGAGAAACCAAGAAATCACCAAACAAAACCAAAAGAACGATAAAATGGAAGACAATGTGAAATATCTCATGGGAAAAACAACTGACCTGGAAAATAGATCCAGGAGAGACAACTTAAAAATTATGGGACTACCTGAAAGCCATGATCAAAAAAAGAGCCTAGACATCGTCTTGCATGAAATTATCAAGGAAAACTGCCCTGACATTCTAGGACCAGAGGGCAAAATAAGTATTGAAAGAATCCATCGATCACCACCTGAAAGAGATCCAAAAAGAGAAACTCCTAGGAACATTGTGGCCAAATTCCAGAACTCCCAGCTCAAGGAAAAAATCTTGCAAGCAGCTAGAAAGAAACAATTCCAGTACTGTGGAAATACAATCAGGATAACCCAAGATCTAGCAGCTTCTACATTAAGGGATTGAAGGGCGTGGAATAGGATATTCCAGAAGGCAAAGGAACTAGGTCTGAAACCAAGAATCAAGTACCCAGCTAAACTGAGTATAATACTTCAAGGGAAAATATGGTCTTTCAATGAAACAGAGGACTTTCAATCATTCTTAATGAAAAGACCAGAGCTGAAAAGAAAATTTGACTTTCAAACACAAGAATGAGAGGAAGCATGCAAAAGTAAACAGCAAGGAGAAGTATTAAGGGACCTACCAGAAATGAACTGTTTGCATTCATACAGGGAAGGACAATATTTCTAACTCTTAAAACTTTTCAGTTTCTGGGTGGTTGGTGGGACCACACATACACATGTACACGCATGCACACACATACACACATGCATTCACATGCAGAGACAGAGAGCACAGATTGAACTGAATAGGATGGGACCATACCTTAAAAGAAATTAAGGTAAATGGTGAGAGAGAAATGTAGTGAGAGGAAAGAGGGGGAAATGGAAGGGGGTAACTATATGTCATTTAAGAGGCAAGTAGGAGATGTTTTTAGTGGAGGGAAAAAGAGGAGAGCTGAGGAAAAACAAACAAACAAACAAACAAAAGTTTACCCTCATCACATTTGACTAAACGAAGGAGTGAAATGCACACTCATTTTGGTATGAAAACCTATCTTACAGTATAAGAAAGCGGGGGAGAAGGAGATATTGGGGGGGGGATGATGGAAGGGAGGGCAAAGGGAGGAGGGAGTAATTGAAAGTCAACACTTGGGGAGGGACAGGATCAAAGGACAGAAGAGAAACAATGAGGGGCAGGTTAGGAGGGATGGCAATTCAGTTAGTCTTACACAACACGACTATCAGGAAGGTCATTTGCAAAGCTACACAGATATGGCCTATAATGAATTGCCTGCCGTACCAAAGGGAATGGGTGGGGAGGGAGGGATGGGGAGAATTTGGAACTCAAAGTTTTAGGAACAATTGTTTAGTATTGTTGTTGCAACTAGGAAAGAAGACATACAGTTAATGAGGAATAGAAAGTCATCTGGCCCTACAGGAGAAAAGAGAAGATAGAGACAAGGGAAGGGAGGGATGACAGAAGAGAGGACAGATTGGAAATAGGGAAAATTAGATTGCTTGGGGTATTGGGGTGGGGGGAGGGGAGAAAAGGGGAGAAAATTTGGAACCCCAAAATTTGTGAAAATAAATGTAAAAAGCTAAATAAATAAATAAATAAATAAATAAAAAATAAAAAAAATAAAAAAAAAAAAAAGAACTGATTTCATCTTACAGAATGATGAATGTTGAGGACCATGAAATTCAGGAGATGAGCATGTTGGGAAATGATGAGGTGAACTCCCAGCTCAAGGAAAAAATCTTGCAAGCAGCTAGAAAGAAACAATTCCAGTACTGTGGAAATACAATCAGGATAACCTCCTTAAGTGGTAGAGGATAAGGGAGGACCTTCCTAATATCCAACCTCCACCCCCTCCAATCAGAGGGAGGGAGGGGCCCCGGGGACAGGGGACCTGACTTCATATTGTAGGATGATGACTTTCTGGAAATGACAATAATAACAAATGATCATAATACTATCACGGATCTCACAGGATTATTGTGAGCATCAAATCAGATGTTATTTATAAAGTGCTTTGCAAAATTTTTAAGCATCATATAAATGCTAACATTATTCTGACAAAGGCCAGTCTTCCATCCATTATATCAAGTAGTCTCACTTTTGGGCTATCATTTGGCATTTGGGTAAATACTGTCTTGCACTGTTCTCTGTGATACTACTGTACTGTAAGAAATGAGGAAATAGATGATTTCAAAGAAACATGGAAAGACTTAAAAGAATTCACACAGAGCAGAGCCAGAAGAACAATTTATGCTATAAGATCAAAATTATGAAAGTGAACAATTTCAAAGATTTTTGATCAGTTTTATCAATTGATGAAGACTGATCTGAAAGATATGAAAATAATTCAGGCAACAGCAATGACACTATCAAGACAAACTTTGAACACTGTAAGAAATATGATCAATATCATGATCATTCATGATCACAAAGAACCAATGATTAAATAAACTATTGATCTGTCAGCAGGGAGGCAACAGAATTTGCTGCTTATTTTTATGGATGCCATATGCCCTGCTGTCCACACCACATTCCTAGCTCTAGAAGGACAGAGCTCATGGCTTACATTGGGCAGAATTCTCCAAGACATGGAACACAGACATTCATCATCTCCAATGGGAGATTTCAGAGATTCAGCAAATGTTGGCTGTTGATCGAAGTAAACGTAAGAGTGACGGAAAAGGACAAGAATTCTATGATTTCTTTCCAGTGGCTAAAGTCTTATTAGGTACTTCAGTTTCTTCTTTTTATTAAGGGTGGGTTTACATTTTAAAGTCAGATTCTTAGTGATGGTTTTATTAAAACTACTCAAAAGTCCTCTTCCAGAGCCTGTGTATATATATTTTAATTATGGCCACTTCCATTGTATTTTAACATGTCCGCTTCATGGCTTACTACTAAGTAGTCTTGGGGTCAAGCTTAATGCAGACTTGCAGTAAATTACACTTGTTCAATTCTACTTTCAATACACCTCAATCACAAGTCTTCTAGGAAAACTGCCATTCCCACTAATGATGCATTTCATATTCTACTCAGTCACATTCTCACCCAGGTCTATTCAAGGCTAGCATTCAGCAAATGGCTCAATTAGGACTGACTTAAGGATGTTTCTGGCAGATATTTTGGGAGGGGGAAGGGAGGGAGATAGAAAAATGCATGGCTTTCTTCAGCTTAAGGATATTCACATGCTATTGTGTTGAACAATTTTCCCCCATGAAAATCAGGTTACAGAAAGGGCCTAACAAGTTATCAAAAGTTAGAGTCTATGCCTAGTCAGGCAGGGGAAGAGAATGTCAATAAGGTAAGGAGTCTGGGGGAGGAAAGGAATGATAGGATCATAGGATTTTAGAGTTCAAAGTGGGAAAAAGAACCCAGAATTGATGCATGTGCCAGAAATGATTCTTGGTTTTATCATTTTTTAAAGCTGTGCATATGTCTGTATAGAGTTGTTATCTTTCTCTCTACTCATCATGGAGGCAGAATTGGTTTCCAAGTCATTAGTAATAGCTTTGTGCAAGAGATTGGCTTAACCTTTGCACTCCACACCATTGACCCCCATTTAGCCTGCTGGATTATTGTGGTTTATATTTAATGGGCAATAGGTGTGGAATTCCATTAGGGCTCTGGATCAATGAGCCCAATTTTGTATTGATTTAATGATCTCGTTGATTCTTTGTAATTGAATGACATATGAGATCAAAAAAGGGGGTTTCGCTGAAAGGTGGGTGCATGTGAATCAAACTAAGCATGGTAAGCTGCTAGTACTATCTGCAAGATCACAGAATTATAGATTTAGAGCTAAAAAGGGACCTTAGAGGTCCAATCTAATCCTCTCATTTTACAGATGAGAAACCTAAGGCCCAGAGATAAGTGACTTGTCCAAGATCACACAACTAGTAAGGGTATGAAGTGCGATTTGGATCCAGATTCCATGAGTCCAAATACAGTGTTCTTTCATTGTACCATCTACTTCTCTTTGCCATGACTGTCTTCACAGAACCAAACTGATACATCGGAAAGAGGGCTGGACAGGCAATCAGATTTGGCCTTGAGCTCTGGCTCTGCCAATTCCTAGCTTTATGCCTCTAGGCAAATCACTTCACCCCCAGATGTACTCAGAGGCAGGATTTGAAGTTGGCTCTTCCTAACTACAAGGCACACTGATTATCAATAGTGATAACAATAATGATGCTGGTGCTGCTGCTGCTGACCATTTCTCAAATCCAATCCAATGACAAAGTAGGGGAACATTCACCAGGGTGATGTATGTGAGAGAAATGATTATTAAATGACTAATTGTTAATATTGGGGAGATGCAGGATTTATGCCTTTCTGAAACCTTATTCTCTTCTAGTCCAAGACAGTATCAGAAAGACATTGCTGATAATGAGATTGGATTAACTTTCTAGCCAGTCTGGTTCAGACCCCTCCTAGGTGGGGAAGCCTATTGAGTTTCTCAGACAGGTGGGAAGATTGTCCCTTTTTTCAGACAGGTGGTATGAATACAGGTAAGTTTCTTTGACTGAGACTTGAGTAATCAGAGTCACATACCCCAGACCTTCATCAGAATGGGTCTACCTGTCATTATAATATTCATTTTCTCATTAATTGTTAACCAGAGTTGATTTCCACTCTCAGGAACACCCACTCTTCCAAGGGCATATAAGCAATGAGTGGGTTCCATGAGAAGTCTTTGGCATTCAAGAGTGTCACTGACCCTTTTTATTAATTATATGCTAGCATGATTAATAAAATGATTAATTTCCCAGAAATTATTTCTCTCAAATTTTTTTATATATCATATACAGCAGAGTTTTGGTGTGCACTGAGACCATTCTGGTCTCTGTAAAGGCCTACTGGAAACCATGAAACACTGGCAACATCATTAATTAGATTAGCATCCTGGTCAGTGTGATGCTCCTGAGAGTCAAGTAAAGAGATTAGGCAACATAAAGTTGAACTTTGGACTCATTAAAAACCATCACATTGACCAACTTGACACACAGGACAGAGTAGTTAGTGGTATTCCTTCTTGTTCTGGTGCCACAAGAGAAAAGGTAAACTGGAACAAATCCAGAATACCAAAATTACACCTTCCAGAGATGCAGATGGAATATGCCCCAGATAGGATACTTTCATGATGTACCAATACCACATCATAACAAAACTGAAAAGAGATCTTCCCATTTTAGGGGAGGGATTCTTGTTGCTTTTTGTCACTGGTACTACCCCCTCAGCACTAGGTCACACCACAGCATGATGCAACTGGCATAGGGCACTCATAAGAAAAACACCATCTCTAAGTCAAGATTAGACCAATTAAAAGATGCAGTCAAGGATCTATCAAAATTGTAAGTGGGAAAAGTTGAAGAATCTGAGGTCAATGAAAACCTTCACTGAATATGGAGTCCAGGAATTATACCCAATAATGAAAAGGATTATGCAAATCCTATTTATATAATAAATATAAACACTATTAATGTCTCTGATGATTTTGAAAAGAAGGCATATTTAAGCTGGAATTTCAAAAAGCATTTTTTTAAAAAGCTTAATGTTATGAATCCAATTAGCAAATGAATTATATGAAGACAGAATAAATTTTTAAAAGCTCAAATTTCTTATAACCATCACAAAAGAATGAATTCTCTCTATGCATTTAACATAAGGCATAAAAGTATTTTAGAAACTGCACACTAATAGATCAGTATCTACGTGACATCAAGTTATATACCAGTCCAATGAAAAACATATTAAACAACTTCATTTTTCTCAGATAATGTCAAATGTAAATTGGACTTGATAAGTATAAACTTCTTGAAGTACAACAAAGAAAGATAGAGGCCGGGAAGCTTTGAGCTTGAATCCAGAGGTCACGATTAACCAAGTAATTAACTGGTCTCCTCCAGGAAAGACATGTAGAGGTAGAAAGATGGCAAGAAGATATATAAAAGTATAGGCTACTGGTAAAAAAATAAGAGACAGTGACATTCTTCAAGTAAAGCTGAATGAGAAATAACAATATATGTCAACGTACTTAACACTACTGAAATTGTAAAGTAGAACATAAAAGATTGGTAACTATCCTAATAAAAACCCCATAAAGTATCAATGAAATACAAGAACCATCACCTTAAAGCATCTATAGAAACATTAACTCTTCTGGGCCAAAAAGAAGAGACATCCTCATAGATCATGGTAGGTAAAAAGAAACTAAAGAAATACTTTTAGAACAAAGAAATATAACCTCACTGAACCACAGGAAAAGTTAGTAACAGTTGAATGTCATCAGATTCGTCTAAAACAAAAACTGAAACATACTTGCTTTGGGATGGAGTCTAAGAAAAAACTAGCATCCAAAAACAGAATAAAAAAAATCTGTATAAACTCAGTCAACAGTATATTGAGAAAGAAATATTAAACAAATAGATGAGTCAAGTGGATTTGTTTATGGGAACAGGTTAATGGTAATGATTGAGGACCAGGTGACCATCATCAGAAATAATGGAAGGATTACTTTTAAAGAGCCTATTCAATATAGATTATGCAATGAAGTCATAGGAACTGTACAGTATATCTGCACACTATAAAAATTAGCATCCACCAAAAAAACTATCAGGACATGACTTTGTGTTTAAAATTCTACATCAAAAGCACCCTGTCCTTCATGGATAGAGAGATAATGAATACTCATATTAGAAATATAGACTTCACCATATCCTGGAGAAAACAACCAATAAATTATAGTAGGAGTGGAAGAGTTTCACAGACCAAACTGTGTCCACAATTGTACCTTACACTGATTTATAAAAAAAGTTTACAATATTTTAAATATATGTGTCTATATCAAATACTCAGTCTTCAATTGTGTAGTCCCAAAATATAGAAACGTGGCAGAAGAAATAAAAGTCATGTGAGAACTGGATGAGATCCATGTCTTTCCCATGATCCTGTCTGCCACTGGAGCTGTGCCATGGATGCTTTTAGAGAGGCTGGAGAAGATGAGTTTGCTTCTTAATACTTTTGTCCAACTACAAAATGCAGCTATTGTATACTCCTGTGTCGCAGTCCACAAATCGTTAAATAGTTTAAAAATCAGGACAGCATCTGGTCCCAGGAACATTTCTTTCTGAATTCTTTCAGACAAGGTGAGAACAAGGTAAGAACTACTGAGAGCTACTCACTACTATTTACCACTTACTACTACTACTACTAACAGTAACAAAAAACAGCAGCAGAAACAACTAACATATTACGCAGGACTTAATAGTGTATAAAGTATAACAGTGTGTTATTATGTCCAGTTCATTCAAGGAAACTGAGACAAAGAAAAATTAATGACTTCCCCAAGGCCACACAGCTAACAAATGTCAGAGCTATTAAGTTGCCTCAGGGGCTCTTAAATCACACCTGAGGTTAATTAGGCAGTCTCTGACAGGTACTATATTGGAGATTTCGAACCAAGTCTGAATCAGGAAGGTGAGATCAACACCCACTTTTTTAATGCTTGAAGACTGATAGCCAGTGGAGTCAGCATCAAATTTAGCCACAACTCATAAGTTGCCTGGGGGAAGAAAAAACAGACATCCTCCTGCTGCCTTCCCCAAAAGCCAGCACTCTGAGAGAGACAGGTCTTCCTTAGAAAAGTCTCTTGGGCATGACAATAGTATCACACTGGGCATCACACTGTTCCAAAACTCTGAAGCAAGGCTTCTTGACCTACTCTGTGTCATGGACCCCATTGGCATTCTGGTAAAGTCATCTAGACTCCTTCTCAGAGTAATATTTTAGATGCCTAAAATAAAATACATGTAATCACATATAGGAAATCAATTATAAGGAGATAAAGTTATCAGAAAAATGTTAAATCAAGTAACAGACTCCAGGGTAAGAACTCTTGCTCTAGAGACTCACCTGAATAACCCAAATCACTACAAAGCTGCACAGAATTGGTCACTTTCTAATTAGTGATGGCTCAAGATTAGCTCCTTTCCTTGAATAGCCTTCCTTGAATTTCTTGCTGTTTGATGACCTGTATGCCCACAAAGATGGCAGAAAGGTGGCTAAACTTTATGAATGCCTCAGAGAGATACTTAAAACAGCTCTTGTAGTTCAATGTTCTCATCTTTCTTATCGCCCCTGTCCAGAGTGCTGACAGGAGTCAGGATGGGAATTTTTTTTACTCTTCGTCTAGGGCAATGGTTTTGCCCACCTCGTGGGGCTATTATGAAGATCGAATCACACAAGATGCTTTGTGTGAAAATGCTTTTAACACAAAAAAAAAATACTTGCAAATGTAAGTTATTGTCATTATAATGTCAAAATTACCAATACCAATATTTCCAAAAATAATATTGAGCAAACAGTGTTAGTTACTCTCTAATTAGTATAAACTCTTATAGAAGAATCTTTAGTCTTAAACTAAAGAAACACATGTCTGTTGATATGAACTCTATACACCATGGTAGACCTTTGGGAGAGATATTTTTGGACAAGTGGAGAAGAGGAGTCTAGCAGTATGTCTCAAACTGTACCTCAAACACATGTACATAAGGTTGGTTCTAGAACCAAAATCATAGAATATTTCATTCAAAAATTCAATAAACATTTAAGTGTCTACTATGTTCCAGGCACTGTGCTAAGTAGTCAATGAGAAATAAGATAGAAGAGATAAGAAAAAGAAAGACAGTCCCTCCCCTCAAGTAGGTGCAATCCAGCATAGAAAAGGAAACTGAAAAGTGGAGAATAGGGGAAAAGTCACCACAAGGTATAAGACATAATGTTCTGCACAAACCAAGCAGAGCTGCTCATAGAGAATGGAGAGTTATCTGGAAAGTTCTGGATATTCAGAGATCTCTATGAAGGGAGGTGGGCTGCTCATCCACCTTTGGGGTCTACCTGGCACTCAACTCTCACCTGTGGCTCTAAGAAGTTGTAGCATGCATAGCAGTCACATCCCAGTAAAGCATCTCAACAGATGAGCTAAACCATGTTGAGGGCAATGAATGGGCCTCAAACCCATCAGTGAGTTTAGGGGGGGTATCTACCCCTACAATGTGAAGACTTCCCTGGGGGATTGGCAGATGAGAACAACTTGTTCCAAAGGACATGGAAGCAGCTATGAAGCAAGCACTGCCAAGCACTTAAAGCTTGATCAGACTTCAAAGATGCCAAAGTCATCCACTGCATTCTGGACCATCTCCAGTCGTCTTGATGTTGAGACTCTACATGAGAGAGTGAGACTGAAGACTTTGTGCAACTCTGCCTCACTTAAATCCAACTCATGTATGAATCGAGGCATCTCACTGATGTCTTTGAGAATGGAGAACAAACAACAAGGTTCTACCTATCAGTCTTCCAATCTGTGAGGTGAGCCAACTGAAGTGATCAGCTTATTCTGAGAGTACACATGATGTTCTGTGGCATGGAAAACAAACAGAGCTGCTTATGGAGAGTCAAGAGTTACCTGCGGTTACCTCAATATTAAGTTACCTACATTAAGTGGGAAAGGCCCTTGAATGAAAGAGTCAGTTGGAAGGGATCAGTGAGTATAACCCTTCCTTCCCTTCAGGACAAATCATATCTTCTCTAATTATGTCCAAGGCCGGCCCTATTCTTGAAGGTTGGAATTTAACTTTTGCAAATGAAGACAGCCCCTAGGAAAACTATAATATAAACAAAGTTTGTCTTTAATTTCCATAAGCTTTTCCTAGTTCCCTCAGGTATTGAGATTCTGATACTCTCTGTTCTCCACATTGTTAAAATATTTTCTCAGATTCACATGAATTTTAATGACTGATAGCTTAAACCTTTAGGAGTTTTCAAGGTCTTTAGGAGCATGTACGTATTGTCCAGGATCAAACAAAGCTTTTAGCTAAGGAAAGGGTTTTTAACCTAGGATCTATGGACCCTCAAGGATTCCCTGGATAGACTTCAGGGGATCTATGAACTTGGACAGGGAAAAAGTACATCTTTACTTTGGCTAACACTTAACTGCAATTCAGCCCTTCTTTCAATTATAAATATAGACAATAAACACTATTCTGAGAAAGGGTCCATAGGCTTAATCAGACCATCAAAGGGGTCTGTGCAGAGTTATGTTAATAAATGTTTAAAGACCAGCTCTTCAAAAAGAAGGGGGGAGTATACAACACAGTCTTAAGTTTAGCTGACGTTATTAACATTTTGTCCCTCACTTTCTAAAGTCTAGACAATCCACAAAAAAATAAATCAAGCCCTGATTGGTAGAATTTGCTTATTTCCAAAGTATGAATGCTCATGATAAAAATCTAGCAATTGGCTCTCAAGAGCCAGTAAGAGTTAGCTTCCTGACATAAAAGGGTTAAGTACAGTGGAGTTTAAGTGATGAAGTGTGAAGGCAGCTCAAATTTGGAAAGAATGGAAACTACAACAGTAATGAACCAATGAACAAATCTGGCCCGGGGATGGGGAGGGGCTAGAACAAGTGACTTTCTCCTCAGCCTTGGCAATAGCAGAGGGAAGGAACCAAGATTTCTCCTAGGCATTGGTCTCCCAAAGGCAAACAAGGCTCAGACTCAGGGAAGTGGGGAGCAGAAATTCTGAGCCCTGTTGGCTTGGTCATCTGGGTAACCTTGACTAAGGTCAGTGTAGCCTCTGAGTCACTGAGTCAAGGACTATTTTGAGAGAGGAAGGAGTGCTTCTCAAATGGGCTAGGGAGCTAGTTTCTCTAGCCTAGAATACTCCAAGAGCTGTCCCTCCTTTCCAGGGAGGGAAATGAGGCAATTATACACAGAGTATGAGTTGTAAGTATATGTACATGCTAAGAACAATACAGAAAATACTATAAAAGATGCTAGGATTGGAGGACTTTTTAAAAAATATCCTTGTTTGGTCATTCCAGTCATGTCTGACTCGTCCTGATCTCATTTGGGGTTTTCTTGGCAAAGATACTGGAGTAACTTGCTGCTTCCTTCTCCAGATCATTTTATAGATGAGGAGGTAAACCGGGTTAAATGACTTACTTAAGGTTATGCATCTAGTAAGTGTCTGAGGCCAGATTTGAACTCAGAAGGATGAGTCTTCCTGTCTTCAGGCCTGGTACTCTATTCATTGTGCCATATTATTATCCCTTGAAGGTAGATTTCCTGGATAGAACTCACTCAAGAGCATACAGAGCTAACAGCTGTGTAAATGTGAGTCAAAAATGAGGTGCAACCATAAACTGTTAAGACTAATTTGGGAGTCTGATTTGTAACTAGGCTCTGGAACATAAGTAGGAGGACCTTCCAAACAGCTTCTCATATGATGATCAACATTGATGGTGGATCCACAGGTGACATTTGGCAAGAGCGCCTCCTACACTGGCAACAGAAAGAAAAGACAAGTCCTTATTGTTGATCAATCCCTTCTGAGGAGTGTGGAGAGGTAGTCATCTATTAAGTTAATATTGCCCAGAAAGAGGAAGACTTTCTTTCCCACACATGTACTTGGGATATGATAAGCTTGTCAAACTTGACAACCATTACTCATTTCTGGTAATTCATGTAGGGACAAATTATATTGCCAGAAGCAACTTAAAAAAGGATTTCTAGAGATCATGAAGTCCTTGGCAAGAAACTGAAGTTATCATGGGCACAATCATCGTCCTTATCACCTTTGATGATTGAGAGTAGGGGTTTCAGAAGAAAAAGGTATGATTTGGGAAGATGATGTTTGAGAACAAGATTTATACTTCTTAACTCTAGACTACTTAGAAATATATCTTCATTAGTGCTCTTGATCATAGATGTAGTACATCTAATGAGGCACACACTTAAAACACATGCTTAAAAATTTGATAAAACATTCTTTAAATTGAAAATTGAGAGGGGCAAGAGAAAACATCCATATAACATCTGTCATGCCAGATACCACAAAAAGTAGCAGAAATGATATTGTGGGTGGATTGTGAAGGAAAAGGAACAAACCTTTAAACACCCACCATGTGCCAGGTATTGTGCTAAGACAGTCTTCTTAAATAGGACTCCCTTCCACACACCCTACAACCTACCATACTGGCCTACTCACTCTTCCTAGCATACAGCATGACATCTCCCATCTCGATGTCTTTGCATTGTCTATAACTCATCCTTGACACAAAATCAGATCACTCTGTCTACTAGAATCCTTGGCTCAAATACCACCTTCTTCAGGAAATCCTTCAACTATTTCCTACCTATTCTGTATATATGTTGCTTATTTATAAGCAAATTATTTATAAGTTATTTATTTATATGTTGCTTCCCCATCTAGAATGTAAGTTCACTGGGATGTGATAGATATTTTAGTAATCGTCAACTATTTTAAGAATTGTTCCACTCTTCCAAAGTGGAATGAACTGGCTGCTTCAAGTGAGTTCCCCTGAATTTGAAATCCTCAAGCAAACAAGATGGCCACTTGTTGGGTGTGTTGTTATAGGAGTTAGATTATGATATTAGCTTATTTTCATTTGATGAGAAAGTATAGCTGGATTTCAACAAGACATTTGACAAAGTTTGTCATGACCTCCTCATGGACAAGATGGAAAGAAGAAGGACAATACAGTTAGATAAATTCAGAACTGCTTCAACTGATCAAACCTCAAGAGGAATCATTATTGGATCTATTTTGCCTTGAACAGGGATCTTTAATCTTTAATTGTAGTGGCAGAATTCTGTGGTTTTATCAGTGACTTTGATGAAAGCAAAGCCTGTATATTTATCAGGTCTGTAGATAACATAAAGACACTGACTCAGGCACCAAAAAGACTTCAACAGTCCATAAAGAAGATGAATGTAATAAGGATAAATGTAAAGTCTTACAATTAGGTGCAAAAAATCAATTTTACAAATACAAGATGAGGAAAAACTACATAACTATTCAAAAGTAGAATGAGTGTTTTTGGGGGAAACATTGTGTTCTCCATCACTGGAGATCTTCAGGTGGAAACTGAGATCCTCAGCATCTCAACACTTGCCATTTGTTTTCTTTTGTCTTATTGTTTCCCTTTCCTCACCACGTTGAGAGGAAGAGAACTAGGGATACTTGCATGTGACTGAAGATGGAGAATAGTTACACTCTGGAATGATAGGAAAGTTAAGAAATACTCCTGTTCTCCAGGCATAATTTTGTCCCTCACAAATAGCCACTTGTGTAGAACCAACTGCTCCGTGGTCATAGGCTGGACTTGATGACCTTTGGCAACTCTTCCAATGCTGAAATTCTAGAAAATAGTTATTTTTCTCTTTCCATCCTATTCCCTATTTGTTTACCACATCCCCCAAAACTCTACCCTAAATTCACCGCAAAACTCAAGAATCTAGTAAATTGGTTGTCAGTGTCTGTCTACGACTCTGAAGGAACAGCCCTTCTAGGAGGAGTGCTTGTTCCTAGGAATAGGGGATAAGCTGGGCTAATTAAATGAATGATCACTGATGGAGAAGTCTCTGCTATTAATTATTTTCTCCATAGTGTCCAGCCTCCTAAATTCCCAGGAGTCTTGTCCAGTGTATCTACTGAACTTGTCTTTGTCTTGGGCATTGGTTCTATAGGGCAATGAAGCCTCTAGAGGATTTAGTTAATAGAGTACTAGACTTGGAGTCAGAAGGGCCTGGGTTCAAATTCCATCTTAGATGTTTACTAACTATGTGGCCCTGGATAAATCATTTAATCACACTCAGACTCAGTTTCCTAATTTATGAACTGGAGATAATGATAGCATTTTAGGATGTTTTGAGAATCAAGTGAGGTTATACATATATATGTATATTTGTATACATACATATATGTATATATAGGTAGACCTACTATAGTATATATGTATATACATATTGCTTTATTTTTTAAAGCCTACATAAATACTAGCTATTATTATTTCCTAGTCTAGCTTTCTCCTTTCAACCTTCCTGTGCTCCTGTCCTACCCAAATCACAGGTGTGTTTCTGAGTCTTTCTTGGGAGCTCCAGGGAACTGGTAGTACAGTCCCTCTTGTGAAGTTCTGTTCATTTCTGTTGTGGAAGCAGGTACCCCAACCACTAACTTCATTATGTTTTTGAGACTCACTGATATCAATGGTGTATGATGAAGTTTCTCTGAGGAGCTGATGCTGGAAGCATCATCCATTGTGGGAGTCTGCCTAGATGCCTGGGGAAGCAGAAGCATAGGTTAAAGGAGTCCTTCTATAATTTATTTAAAGAATAGCCAGGTCCTCTCAAAATCTGGACCTCTTTTTCAGGCTTCTTATACCTATTCCTATTCATGTACACTATAATCCAGCCATATTGTCTTTCTGGATGTTCTTTATATCAGAACTTCATCTCCTGGATATTATACCTTTGCACTGGGTATCTCCCATGCATATTGACTGGCTATGTGACTGACTTTCCTTACTCTATAAAAATGTTGGGTCTGTTGAGTGGAATCGAATGCATACGTATATGTACGTAAGTGCCATCTTATAAGGTGAGAGGTATAAATATTTCAATTCAAAGTATCATTAGTAAACAATAATGTCCTCTCTTTCTCCCATCTTCTGTACTCTACCATCTCCAAGACCTATTTATTGCACTCTTCTGTCTCCTGTCTTTATTCTATCCTTGGAATGTCATTTTTCTCCCTCCTCTCCTTTGCCTGTTGAATTTCTACCCTTCTCTTCAAATTCCACTTCTCCCATGAAGCCTTCTCTAATCCTATGACTTGATGATGACCTTTTCCCTCATATTTCACACAACTTTCTGTTCCTGCCTCCTCTTGTATGTTGTTTTTCCACATTAGATTGTAAGCTCCTTGAGGTCAGGGACTATCTTTTCTATTTATTAATTGTAATCCCAGTGTTCAGTACAGTGCCTAGCACTTAGTAGGTGTTTAATAAATATTTATTGGATTTGACAGTTTTCTGCCTTTCTATTACACTTATGTAATATTGTTCCTTTTTGCTATTTGGGTCTAGGTCTTATTTCCTTCTTAGATTACAAACTCCATGAAGGCAGGGTCTGGGTCTTTCTTCAGTATTTAGAAAGGTATTTCTCACCGTGCTTAATACTGTACTTTGCTCAAAGAACCCAGTTTATCAGGGTTTTTGACTGAATGATGACCAGTATTTCTACAGACCTTTCTGAAAGTGGGAGGAAGGACAGACATCAAATTCCCTGTCTAGGCAAACAAAGGAAACGGTACTTAAAACGTTTTCTCCCCCAGGAGAGCTAGCTGCTCTCCCCCATCATCCTCTCCAGAGAATTAGAGATCATAGACATCCTAAACAAAAAGAGCACATCGAACCTCGTCTGTGAAATATACATTCCCTAATTGCTAATGTTTCCTTTTTGATAACTAAAAAGCCTGTGCACGTTAAATAAAAGGAGATTTAATTTCTAGTTTAAATACAGCTGCCGTAATTCTTATGCACCACACAGCTGTTCAGAGACCTGGCAATGGGCCACGTCTTATATGTCCTATCATGTCTCTCCCGGCATTGTCTTCCTGACAAACACACACAGAGAACATCTTTTACTGTTTAGGAAATATTTTTATTCATTTTCAGGTTGGCACAGCACTGCAGAGGGAAGTGCTTCAGTATCTCAACCCCTCCAAGCTTTGCACCTGTCAAACCACTTTATTTCTCCCTTCTTGGCTAAGCTGTTTATATAGAGAAAAATCATTTGTTTTACTGTGTCTTTTCTAATCCTATTCAGAGACAGACCCTATAGAGCAGAATGTTCCTTAGACTCTGTGCAAAAAGAAAAGAAGAGGAAAAAAAGCATGCAGCTCTCACATGTTTTTATTTTGGAAACCACAAGAGTGAAATTTTGAGGTTGGAGGCTTTAAGCGATGTTGTCAATCTGGCTGTCTCTTTGGGGGTGTGGGGTGGGGGTGGGGAGAAGAAGAAATCACTGCCAACTGGTTGTGTCGTTCTCAATTCATTTCAGAATGAAAATAATCTTAGGAGATATAGGAAAAAATGTAGAAAGATTAAAGTCTTCAAGGCCATCCTGACCACTTACTTTGATGTAGTCATTCTCTTTTAAAGAGGCCTGAAATATTTCCTGCTCACTTTCAATAAAAACATTGTTGTTATTGGATCATTGGGATGTAGCATTCACCAAAGCCCATATAGTGTCCTTATCTGAAGAGGATTGTTCCTACTTGTGTCTTTGAGGATTTAATGGTGGTAAGAGCTCCATGAGCAGACTTGACTTTACAAATTCAAATCGTGAAGATAGTTCAATCTTTCTTCCCACTGCCCTTTAAGATCATGCCAATCGCTCTTCTCCAATTTTCCCCAGACTCAGATATGTAAATCTATCCTATTATAGGCTAGTCTTCAGAAACAAAAATGCTATTGGCTCAACTTCAGTAGGGGAGGTACTTCAAACATTTCTCCCCAGTAGCAAGGATGGATTTGTTCTGAACTGTCTCCATTTCCTCACTTCGTATCCAAGTGACCAATGGAATGCATTTTTGAGAGTTGGTTGGTTCAAGGAATTTTAGTCAGTTTTTATGGAATAAAGCAAAGCTAGCTGGTCCAAAGGGAATTGGAACCATGCCCCAAGCTTTTTAGCAACGTACTTGAACCAACTGAGCAATAGATAACCAATGATCAATTATCATATTATCAAATGAAATACTATTTGTACAAAAAACAAAGAAGAAAATAAAGAGAAGGAAAAGGAGAAAGAAGAGAATGGGAAGGAAGAGGAAGAGAATTAGGAAGAGAAGAAGAAACAGAAGAAGGAAGAGGGGGAGGAGGAGAAAGAGAAGGAGGAAGAGGAGGTGAAGAAGAAGAAGAAGAGGAAGGAGAAAGACAGCATAGAGCCTGGCACATGACAGATGTTGTATAAATACGTATTCCCTCCCTCTCCTGTCACCATACAGCTCAGGACAGTACTGCAAGTTTGAGAATATAACTGGGGTGAATCCAATCTGGCCAAATCCAAGGCTTGCTTTATAACCCACTCTGTTGTCATGTAGTTACTCTGATTAGAGAGCTGGTTAAGTGTCAGACTGAAAGCCTGAAACCAAAGACAACAGGAACAGTGTGGGGTGGTAGAATGAACATTGTACTAAGAATTAGGAGACCTGGATTTCTGTACTGGCTCTTCTATTAACGTGATCGTGAGTAAAGCCTTAATCCCCATTCTGTAACCTTAGTTTCCTCACCTGTAAAATAATATCACTTGGGGTAGGTGGCTTCTAAAGTCCCATCCAGTTCTCAAAGTCTATTAGACCTAATTTTTTGATCTCTAGAATGAGGATAATAATATTTGCAGGAGCTCTTTTGCTGGACTATTGTAAGGATCCTTGGGAGAAGGGATTCCTGGACTCTTTGTACAAAGTAAAAGACTTTGCTGTTATTCAATCATTTTTCCATTGTGTCTCACTCTCTATGAGGCTGTGTGGGGTTTCCTTGGCAAAGCCACTGTAGCGGTTCATTATTTCCTTCTTCATTTCATTTTACAGATGAGGAACTGAGGCAAACAGGGTTAAGTGACTTGCCCAGGGTCACACAATTAAGAAGTATCTAAAGCCAGATCTGAACTCAGGAAGTTGAATATTCCTGACTTCAGGGGATGGCATTGTATCCACTCCGCCATGTACCTGTCTTCAAAAGACTTAGTGTGGCTTTAAGCTATCCTAAGAATTTAGAGCAGACTTTAGTCAGTCATACATGGGGGCCTGGCACATAGCGGGGATGCGTAATAAATGCTGGCTGACTGAACAATAAGGAAAGTGTTTTGAAAGCCATAAAGCACAATCAAAATGTGAGTTATCATAAAGACATTCTCAATACACTAAGATTTAGGCCTGACAAGGACCTCATTCCATTTCTACCAACTCTTTATAATAACTTATTCCGCAGTGTTTCCAGATATGGTAAAGAATCACTGAGTCAGTTAGCAGAGACTTCAACTTCTCCCCTAGCCCCACACCTTTCAGAGCAATGTAGACCTCATCCTTCCCTCCCTTTTGTTGTATTCTCCTGCTCCAAAACATACAGCTTTCACAGTGATGGCTTCTCTGCCAAGTGGGGAAGAACTACCTGTGCTGGAGCAGTTGGGATGCGATCTCTGGGTAGAGAACTCTTATGGGGGTTTCAGGGTCATGGTTGAGGATCAGAGGCAACACAGGCACTGGGGGACACCACAGCTTTGATTCTTACACCAATCACATGAATTAAATAATACAAATATCATTTTCTCCATGTTATCAACAAGGACACTGGGACTCAGAAAGGTGACAAGATTTTCCCAAAATGACAGTTAGTAAGGAGCAGAGACAATACTTAAACCTATTTCTTCTGAATCCAAATTCAGTGAAGTTTCCTCATTTCTCCAGGAAACTTCTCCCTAGAAGTCAACCTATTACCTGTATCTAGGCAGAAAATAAGAAAGAGACACACATTTGAGAAGAAAGTATGAGTCAGTGGTGAACCAGCTGGTGCTTTTTTAAATTTTTAAATTCTTGTTCTGAATATTTATACTTGAGAAATCAGTAAAGGCTAAAAATCCGGGCTTGATTTATTGTTTTACTATTTTCTTGACTTAAGAAAGTGATAGAAAAAGGTCAATGATGCAAATTAAACTTAAAAATGGGTCCTGTATGTATATTTTTTCCAGAGACGTTGGTGCTAAATGTTTGTCAGCATACCATTGGTAAGAGCCATAAACATTGAGGCAGCTAGATGGTACAGTGGATAGAGTGCTCAACCTAGAGTCAGGAAGATAAGAGTTCAAATCCAGCCTCAGATACTTACTAGCTGTGTAAGTCACTTCCTGGGCAAGTCACTGGACCTCTGTCTGCTTCCATTTCCTCATCAATAGAATGGGAATGATAATAGCACTTGCTCTCCATGTTTATTGTAAGGATAAAAAGCGATATTTGTAAAACACTTTGGAAACCTTAAGATGTTATTAAAAATTGGGAGAGTGGGGAGCTTTTACAAACTTTCTCATTTTCATTTGTGACAGGGCAACCAAAGTTGGCCCACTAAATAACAGTAACAGTAGACATCCCTTATATTTGTATAGGTCTCTATTTTTTAAAGTACTTTATATATACTCTCCCATCGGTCCTCAACACATGCCATGGGGAAGATAATTAGCTTCCTTTGACAGATAAAGAACTGGAAACTCAGAGAGGTTAAATGATTCTACCTACACAACACAAGTGGGTAGCAGAGCTGGGACACATGGATCACTTCCTTGGCCTCACCTCATGTTTTTGATGCAGATATACCATAGGAAGTAGGTTAGAATAGTGCTTGATGGCCAGTATATTCATGATATGAACTATAAATACAATAAAGGAAGAACAGTCCTCTCTTGGAACATATTAGGAATCTGAATCTTACTTACTCATCTTGCTTGGAGTACATAGGGTATTCAGGGAGGACTAGCACCTCTGGGGAGAGGGCTTGCTCAGCCCTTCTCAGGGATGTTAGGTGGCACAGTGGATGGAGAACCAGGCCTGGAGTCAGGAAGACTCACTCAACCTCCCTGAGTTCAAATCTGGCATTAAATACTTACGAGCTCTATGATCTGGACAAGTCATTTAACCCTGTTTGCCTCAATTTCGTCATCTGTGAAAGAGCTAGAGAAGGAAACCTCAAACTATTCCAATATCTTTTCCAAGAAAATCCCAAATGTTCCCCAACTGATAAATGGTCAAAGGATATGAACAGACAGTTTTCAGAAAAAGAAATTAAAGGTATCTATAGTCACATGAAAAAATGCTCTAAATCACTACTGATTAGAGAGATGCAAATGAAAACACCTCTGAGATACCACATCACACCTATCAGATTGGCTAACATGACAGAACAGGAAGTTGATAAATGTTGAAGATATGGGAGAGTTGGAACACTAATTCATTGTTGGTGAAGCTGTGAGCTGATCTGGAGAGCAATTTGGAACTATGCCCAAAGGGCTACAAAAATGTGCATACCCTTTGACCCAGAAATACTGCTTCTAGGACTGTATCCCCAAGAGAGCATAAAAATGAGAAAAAATGAGAAAATCCCACATGTACAAAAATATTTATAGCAGCACTCTTTTTGGTGGCCAAAAACTGGAAATCAAGGGGATGCCCATCAATTGGGGAATAGCTGAATAAATTATGGTATATGAATGTAATGGAATACTATTGTGCTATAAGAAATGATGAACAGGAAGACTTCAGAAAGGCCTGGAAAGACTTAAATGATCTGATGCTGAGCAAAAGGAACAAAACCAGGAGAACTTTGTATGCAGCAACAACCATAGTGTGCGAGGATTTTTTCTGGTAGACTTAGAACTTCATTGCAATGAAAGGACCTAAAAAATTTCCATTGGCTTTTTAAGGCAAAATGCCTTCCACATTCAGAGAAAGAACTATAGAATTCAACTGCAGAATGTAGCAGATCATCTTCTTTTGTATTACGTTTTTGTTTGTTATATGATTTCTCCCATTCATTTTAATTATTCTATGCAACATGACTATAGTGAAAATGCAATTAATAGGAATATATGTGTAGAACCTATATAAAATTTATGATGTCTCAGGAAGGGAGGGGTGAGGGAGAAGGGAAGGAGGGGGAGGGAGGGAAAAAATCTAAGTTATATGGTAGCAATTGTAGAACACTGAAAATAAAAAAAAAAGATTAAATTAAAAAAAGAAAAGAAAATCCCAAATGGGGTCACAAAGAGTCAGATATGACTGAAATAATTAAACAGCAACAAACGCCATCATCTACTCTTGGTTGTTCACTTGTCACCCAACACTCATTGGGGCTCCAAGAAGCTGTAGCATGCACAGTGACCACACTCCAGTAAAACCATCTTGATAGACAAGTGAAACCAGGTTGTGAGGGTAACTGACAGGACTCAAACCATTTGGTGAATTAATGGAATGTCTTCCTCAGGCATGTGAAGATTTCCCCCAGCAGAATGGGTAGATAAGAACAATTTTTTCCAACAGCCATGAAGGCAGCTGACACAGGTTACATGGAGTGCTTAGAGCTTAGTTAAACATGGAAGCTGCCAACGTCATCCACTGCATCCTGGGTCATCACAGTCGTCTTAATTTTTGTGTTATCACTGGATTTCAATGATTCCGAAAGAGTGAGGCTTACTTGTGCAACTCTGCCTCACATAAGTCCAATTGATGTGCAAGTCAAAACATTACCCATCATTCACTATTTTACTATCTTACCATTTTACTTACTTTGAAGTCTTGTGGTGACAGATAAGTGATGAAGCAGCAGGTGCATTTACACTGAGAGCTGTAATCACAACTCTGCATACAGGTGGCCTGGGGCATTGAGTCATCTTTTCACTGGACTAAAGCAGCAGTAGTATTCAGTAGCTTTTTTAAGCTCACCTCTTGGCACGAGGAAGGGTCTAGATAAAGTGTCCTACAAATTGTCTGTTTCACTCAATCTTCACTCAATCACTTACTGTAGCAGGTGGGGATCCACCTTGTGTCAAAACACAAGAAAAGTACAAAAATTTTTGTGGAGATGATTCCAGTCAATCGGGACATGGAATGTTATGTACACTCATAGATATCATGAAATCTAATAGATCTGAGAGATGAATAGCTCTTGTTGCGAGAAAACTTAGAAAGTACCACATCCAAATAGCAGCCCTGAGTGAAACAAGGCTGGCAAAGGCCAGCTTACTGAAGTCGAAGTTGGATACATGTTTTTCTGCAGTGTCTCCATAATGAGGAGCTTTCTGACTAGATTAGGTCTGACATGCTGGCTTCATGGTACTCCCCATTGCTGCAACCATTTCAGAAAAAATGTGTATCCAACTCTAACTTCCATAAGCTAGACTTCACTTACCAGTCTTGTTTTATTCAGGGCTGCTATTTGGATGCAAGCTCATATGCCTCCCAAAAGAAGTGACAATGTGACTGCCATTTGCAGGAAAGCGCCATGCCACCATCACCATGATGAACCCTGATGAGGTCAAAGTAATGTTCTATGAAGACCTGGAGACCCTCATAATCAGTGTGCTGAAAGAGGACAAATATGTAATCCTTGATGATTTTAATATCAGAGTAGGCATAGACTGACATGACAGAAAGTCTTTTGGAAGGAATGGAATCAGAAACATCCAGAGTCACTTATAACTTATGCATCTCATGACATCCTCATCACCAACACTGTCTTCTGCTTACTTACTCACAACAAAATATCATGGATGCACCCTCATAGCAAGCACTGGTATTTAATAGACTATGTCATTGTAAGGAGAAGAGATATGCAGGATGTGAGAATGATGATGGCAACATGTGGCACAGAGTGCTGGAGTGATCATAGACTCATTCTTTCTGACCTAAATATTTGTATTCAGCAAAAGTGATGGCCCCAAGGCAAGGCAACTGTCAGGAGGCTGTCAACAGATTAGAACACTTCTCCCCACATAAACAATTCGTTGCTGACCTGGAGGGAAAGCTGAGTCAGCACAGAATTAGCAACAGTGAAGCAGAAAGAAGTGGGCACCTTTCAGAGACTTGGTGCACAGCATCACATTTGCTCATCTGGGCCAGAACACTCGAAAATATCAGGACTGCATTGATGAAAGTGACAGGGGAAATTCAGAAGCTACTAAATAAGAAATGAGAACTCCATAGGGTTTACTAACAAGATAACTCATCTGTCTCCAAGAAAGCAGTGGTTAACTCCATCATAAGGAAAGTACAAGAAAAGCTCAGAGAAATGCAGGATTCTTGGCTCAGTAAGAAGGCAGATGAAATTCAATTTTACGCTGATGGTAACAATGCAAAATATTCCTATGATGTCCTGAAGACTATTTATGGACCAAAGACCTCTGGCGCATTTCAACTACTCAGCACTGATGAAGCCACACTGATTAGTGACAAGAAAATGATCCTGGAGAGACAGGCTGAACACTTTCATTGTGTTCTCAACAGAGCATCATTAACCAATGCTGACGCCACTGATCATATGCCTCAGGTTAAAGTCAATTCCTCTCTAGCTAAACTTCCAACTAAAGAAGAGTTAATTGAATGTCATCAGGTTCCTCTCAAGTGGCAAAGCTCCTGGTGCTGATTCCATCCTAGCAGAGACCTATAAGGGAGAGTCTGCTGCTCATGAAGCTGACTGAAATCTTCCAGATTGCATGGCAAGAGGAGGTTATCCCCCAGGCAGTTACGGATTCCTCCATTGCCCATCTCTATAAAGGAAAAGGAAACAGGCTGTCCTATAACAATCACTGAGGGATCTCTCTCTTATTGTCAACAAAATTCTTGCTAGCATCCTTCTAAATATGGTGATCCTTAACCTGGAAAATGGTCATCTGCCTGTGGCTTCAGAAAGGGCCAAGGAATGGTGTTTGCTGCCCAACAACTCCAGAAGAAATGCCAGGAGCAGAACAGAGGTCTGTATACAATGTTCACCAACCTGACCAAGGATTTTAATACTGTCATGAGGGCTTATGGAAGATCATGGAAATATTTGGTTGTCTGAAGAAATTAATGGTGCAGTGGATAGAACACCAGTGCAGGAGTCAGGAAGACCTGAGTTCAAATCTCACCTCAGACACTTGACACTTACTAGCTGTGTGAACTTGAGCAAGTCACTTAACCCCAACTGCCTCATCCTGGGTCATATCCAGTCATCCTGATGAATATCTGGTCACTGGATTCAGATGATTCTGGAGGAGAAGTGAGGCTGGTGACCTGCACAGCCTTCCCTCACTCAAAACAAAGTCGAGTGCAAGTCATGTCATCATTTCTCCGATGGCATGGTCTTCTTTGTCAACGAAGGATGAACACACACTCACACAACTCACATACATGTTCACATGGTTCTGAATAAAGGATCATGCTCTCACACTTTTCCAGTCACCAGTGGAGTGAAGCAGGGCTGTGTGCTTGCTCCCGTGCTTTTTAGCTTGATGCTTTCTGCAGTGTTGCCAGATGGCTTCAACAAAGATGAAAATGGCACCAAGGTCAGCTACTGTACTATTGAACTTGAAAAGGATACCAGTCAAGACCAAAGTGTAGAGTCTTTGTTATTATCAGTGAACAATAAGTTAGCACCTGCTGTTTACACAGCAGATGCAAAGAAATACAAGGCATGGTTCCTGCTCTTACAGCATTCTCACATTGTGGAGATAGTCTTCCCTTCCTCTTTGCCCTTGGATATTTACAATGGGGAGTGGGATCACCACTCCTTCCCTTCTCTCAAAGATCTCACAATACAGGGAAATAGAGATCCTCTCCCAAAACAGAGTTGAGATCTCTGCATTAAATCACTGCAAGGAAATAAAAAACATGTTTAGAAACAACAACGCCAACAAAAAGTTAGGGGTAAGGAGTAGGAAGGAAAGTTCTGCTCTGAAGAAAAGGTGAGAATCATCAAGCTCTTGGTTCAGCCACGACTTTTAATTGGATCATTATCCCTAAATTTAATATCTCATTTAGAACTAACATTTATCTAATGCTTTAAGGTTTACAAAGAGTGTTATCTATATTATCTCATGTGATCCTCAAAACAACTCAGTAAGGCAGGGCTATTATTATCTTCATTTTACAGATGAAGAAACTGAGGCTGAAAGACTGGTGAGTGACTTGTTGAATGAGAACAATTGAGTGACTTGCCCGGGGTCAGACAGTTCAGTGTCTGAGGCAGTATTAGAACTTAGTTCTTCCTGATTCCAAATCAACACTGCCTTTACTATGCCAAGTTACCTCTCAATTGATGTGGTTTTAGATTCTAACTTATGAGTTAATTGAACCAGGTCCTATTGGTCTTTTTGTTCTCACTCTCTAAACTATGTGTGTTTGTTAACATTTCCATCAGCATTTGAACAATATTCTGGAGAAGAAAGAGAAAACAAAACTGATCTTAGTCCATTTTGCTGTTTATTAATAATATCTATTGATGAGGTATTTTGAAGGTAATGGTTAAAGTGAAAAAAATAATTTTGGATTATCTGCAGATTTCAATTTTCTGTGCTATTATTATCTTCTTTTATTATGTATGACCAATTGACCATAGTTCAAAATAATGTTATATTACATTTTTGCTTCTCAGTTCATTCTTCTTCTCTCCTCAATTCCATTTCTTCCTTTATTTAAGGTTTTCTGAGCCAGGACTCATTATTTGAATTACATTCACTGAGTAGCAAAAGAAAAATCCATTTCAACTTGTCTAAGAATCATATAATTGAAAAAGATCAGAGCTGCAAAAGACCCCATATCATTAATTTTGCCAAAGGCGTAACTAGCATTAGATGAAGTGGTCTTTGCCCCAGAGTCTCATAATAAGGGTATTTAGTTCTTTCTCCCTATGGCAAAAATCATCTCTAGTCCTTATCTTAAAGTGCTTTGGTGGCCCATAGCACAATCAAACCTGACCACCAATGACAAGAGTCTCAGTGGAATGGTGCCCCCTATCTAGGGGCTACTTTCCCCTTGGTCTCTGAAGTGGTAAAAGCCATACTCTTCGGGGGATGTGTCTCTCCTTCTCTGAATAACTATGCATACTGGACTTGTCTTTTGTCCTCACTGCCCCCATTCTCCAACAACAAATGTTTTGGTCTTGAAAAAAAAATGGGAATCAGGAAGGTCTTAGCTAATCTATGACTTTTAACTGGTTCTTTATACTTCTATTTATATTCCTTCTCCAACTCATTTTTTCCCCCAGGTGCAATTCCAGTTGGTTATAAGAAATGTTTCTACTGTTTCTGTAACTTTTGAGTGCATGAGATCATCAGGAAGGAGTTGAAGCATCTATCAGTTCCATATTTTCTCCTCTTTTAAGGAGTCTTGCTCTACCATCTTTTGCTTCTGCAAGTCTTTGGTGATTTATCCTTTCTCTCATAGCCTATGTCACCTGGATTGTATACTAGTCATTTAACACTTGTCATATTGCCATGTTGCTCCTACTAGACAATAAGGTCTTGATAGTGTCTGAGACATCAGACATTTCTTTTGGCCTGCCAAAGCAACTTGCACAGAGTTTGAAGCAAAGTGGAACACAATATATGCTTCACAAAGTTACATAGTCTAAGAGTTGAGGGAACCTCAGAGATTATTTAATTCAATCCAATTCAAACACCATCTACTCTACAAGACTCCCAACAAGTTGTCATCTAGCTTTTATTTGAAGACTTCTGGTATCAGGGAACCGCTATCTTCCAAAACAGCTCATTCCACTTAAGATATCTCTAATTGGTGGGGAATTGTTTCTATATGTTAAGTTTATATCTTTCTCTCAATAACTGCTGACCATTTGGTCCCAGCATTGCTCTCCTTCACATGAGATCTCTTCAGATCCTTAAAGGTAGTCATCACCTTTCCCATCTCTTCTTCTCCAACCTAAATATTTCTGGTTCTTTTCACTGATCCTCATATGACAAGACCCTTCACCAGCCAGGTTTCTTCTTTTTAGATCATGGCTCTTAACCTTTTATGTGTCCTGGGCCCTTTTGGTAGTTTGATGAAGCCTATGGATCCCTTCTCAGAATACTCTTTCATTAAGTGTATCAACTGAAATACATAGGATTACAAAAGAAACCAATTATAATTGAAATAAAATTACCAAAATAATTTTGAAAAACAAGTCCATGGACCTTAAGTTAAGAATCCCTACTCTGAATGTTCCTCAGTTTAGCAAAGTCTTTCCAGCAATGTGGTACCCAGATCTGAGCACAATACTCCAAATTTGTGTTTCTCTAGGTACCAGAGTACAGTGGAATTCTCACCTCTCTAGCCTATGACACTATATTCCTCTCAATGTAGCTTAAGATCTCGCGATTGTTGATGTATTTCATGTCATACTGTTGACTCAGGTTGAATTTTAGTCCACTGCCATTGATTGATTGGGTGAATGGGGTGGATACATCACTGAAGAGTCAGACAAATGCTGCCCACCAGCTTGGGTGAAAGTTGCAGTCAGGAGCATTTGGCTGCTGTCTATATAGACAAACCTCAGGCTGACACCATCACAGTTCTCAGTTGGATTCTGGGCCAAGGGTCTAACTTCATCCTTTGAGCTAACTTCTCTTTTGCAGATTGCATCAAGTGGAAGTTGGGAAGCTTGACAGCCCAGTGCCCAAGCAGTCTCTGAGTGGCATAATACACAAGAGAAGTGATTGGATTGTTACAAGATCAATGCAAAACCGGCCCAATATGGGAGAACTGACAATAGAACAATGGGGCGCTGCAAAGAGCTAATCATGGGATGGCAGGGGCTTTAGCGCATCAGGGAATTGAGCAATTGAAACGAGATAGGCAATCGGAATTGCTAGAAATGGAGAAAATTAGGGATAGAAATGATTTGGCAGGTGCGGAAGCTAAGTGATGGCTTTTCAACATTCACCTTCAATTCCCTTTCTGTCTCTTCTGAAAAGTGACAAAGAACACACATTTTCATGCTAAAATGCCTGGGAGATCACCTATGCAGTTTAAGTGCTACTTTTAGAGATACATGATTGAATTGGCCACATGCTCTAACAATACAGCATCAGAAGCTAACTGTCAGGCTTCGATTGTGCTCTTGACAACCAGCACTCTTAAAGTGCACATCCTTATTTGATGCTGCTGGGCAGAGGAGCTTTTGATGCTAAGAGATGCCACTCAGCACAATGTCTGAATCTTCTCTATAGTACCAGTAAAAACAATAAAAAAGATTACTTGGAAAAATCTCCCTCAAACATTTTAGACTAAAATGGCAGTCATATTAAAATGGAAGTTCCATGGACTGAAGGCAACTGTTTTTGTTAACTTCCCTGCCCCTAATCCTCACTCTTGCCATTGCTACTCTTTGGAAAGTCCCCACACGACTTGCTCCAGAGTAGACACTGAGTCTTGGGTTGGCTTCCACCCCAGTTCTACAACTTTTCTTAAAAGCTCATCCCAAAAAATGGCCATCTGGTAAAGATGCTTAGAGGAAATTGGGCCTAAATTTTCACCTCTTTCCTGTTATTCTGCCTGGTCCTGGGATTTCCTAAGCATTTCCCTTTAAGTCTTTCCCTCATGCTTCTTCCACGTGCCTCCTCCTGTTCAACCTTAGCTAACTGCCAAGACACAACTAAAAAGACATTCTTCACTTAAGGACAATTTTAAATATATATATACATATATAAACATATATACATATACCTATATGTATATATTATATTGTATGTATAATATATGTGTATATATACACATATATGTATATATTATATGTATATTATATAAATGTGTGTATATATATGTGTGTGTATATATATATATATATATATATATATATATATATATATATATATATATATATATAAACAACCTTTATCTCCCAACATACCAGGAGCTATCCACAGCAGAGACCTCTTACTCCTCATTCTTCCTGTGTAGGTAAAGCCAGGGTTGCCTCACTGAACTCTAGCTCCTAAGCCTTTAAGGCAGAAACCATATTTCTGGCACACTCCTGGGTCCTGAAACTTGGTTTACCACCATGGTTCAACAAGTGGTAACACATATTAATAATTATACTCTCCCCCTTCTAGAAAACCCCAAACCACAAATGGAAAGGTTGGGAGGGCACGGTGTGTGGCCTGAAGCTCTCCCAGCCAGTTCTGGGACCACAGATCCTCACAGGTGTTATTCTCACCTTTGACATCACTCAGGTGCCTTCCTCTCTAATGCTCCCCAGGAGCATGACTGATGAGAAAGTATGGACCCCCGAACATTATTTCATTTTTCCCTTCCACTCCCAATGAAGTTCTTTTTGTAGACAGACCCTGAACTAAGCTAATACCAAAGACGTTGGGGTTCCAGTCCTTCAACTAACTCGCTATGAGTATTCAAGGAAGACTAGCACCTCTAGTATGAAGAAGGCTTGCCAAGTCCTTATCTGCCACTTTGTGGGACTGGTCATCTACTTTTGGTATCCACCTTTACCCAACTCTTGCCTATGGCTCCAAAAAACTATAGAAAGTTCAGTAGCCATATCACAGAGCATGACCCACAGGTTTCAAACCTATTGGTCAGTTAGGGGGATGTCTACCCTAAGCATGTGAAGACTTTTCCTGGCAAAATGGACAGATGAAAACAGCAGGCACTGTGGAGTGCTTAGAGCTTGGAAGACACCAAGATCATCCATTGCATTCTAGGTCATCACCAGCCGTCTTGACTGTCTTACCACCAGACTTCAGTGATTCTGGAAGAGAGAGTGAGGCTGACTAAGTTGTACAGCTCCACGTCACTGAACTCACATTCATGTACAAGTCAATCCATCACCCTGTGAGGTCTCTGGTCCTCTTCAGAGCAAAGGATCAACCACACAGTGTGAGACCTTGGGAAAGCAACGCTAACTCTCTGTTCCTCAGTTTCGTCCTAAGGAAAAAGAACAAGTGTTTGTCCTTTAAAGTAAAGATCGTGAATCCTGAGGCATCCTTTCCAGCTCTAATGAAAACAATAATGACCCAGCACTTAAACATTCGCAAGGCGTATTACACGCATTATCTCATTTGATCTTCGTAATGACCCTCTACTACAGGTAGTATTATCCCCATGTATAGAAGAGAAGACTGAGGCTCAGAGAAAGGAAGGGATCTATGCGCTGTACACTCAGGACAAATCAGCAGTGGGGTATGGCAGTCAGTATTAAGAGGCACTTTGTCTAGTTCTGTGGTAAATACATCTCCAGTTACCCACACTTTTTGAACAATCACTGACTCACCAGTCATATCTGCCAATTCCCTCAATATCTGAAAATGTGGTTCCTTGGGTCAAGCAGACTTCAAGTTATGAAGGGTTCCTTAAGTATCTCCTTATTTATTTGGGGCATCAACTTTCTAAAAGACTGGCGATGTTACTCTCTTGCTCAAAAATGTGGACTGAGGTCCAAGCGAATAAAATACAGCTTCCCCATTACTTACAGGAAAAGGTTCATGTCTTTTAGCTCAGTATTCTGGCCTCAATCTAAGACCTTTGCAGCCTTATCTTCCAACAGCAAAATCCTCTGCTTAAGCCATGTCTCCCAAATTTTTGTACCATTTTCTCCCCAGAGAGAATGGTGTATGGCCTGAAGTTCCCCCAGGCAGCTCTGGGACCATAGGTCCTCACAGGTATTATCTTCACTTTTCATACCACTTATCATTCAGTGTTACTTCCTGTCCCTAGACTATGTGCAACTTGAGAGAGGTTTTGCCTCTTTTGCCTTTCATTATATCCCCAACGTTTACCACAATCCCTGGCACATAGTAGCTGCTTTATCAGTATTTATTTACTATCTTCTCCTTGGGCAGCTAGGTGGCACGATGGATAGGGTTCTGAGCCTGAATTCAGAAGGACTCATCTTCCTGAGTTCAGATTCATTCTTAGACACTTGTTAGCTGTGTGACCCGGAGCATATCACTTCACCCTGTTTGCCTCAGTTTCTTCATCTGTAAAAATGAGCTGGAGAATGAAATGTTAAACCACTCCAGTATCTTTGGCAAGAAAATCCAAAATGGGGTCCCAAAGAGTCAGACACAGGTGAAACTACTCAACAACAACACATTTTCTCTTTAAGGTCCAGCTCGAGTCCAATTTATTCTAATCTCTTCACGGGAAACTTTCTGCAACCATGTCAGTCTACACTGGTTTCAGCCTTCTCTGCATTCCTTGTTGTTAGACTTCATAACTTTAATTTGGTAATTGATGATATGCAGTCATGACATTCTTTGTACTCTTATGTCACATATTACTAAACCTGTCATGTTTCTGGCCTTGTATCTAGAATGAGACTGAGATTAAAATGGTTTAAAAAATCAGAGAAACTGAGATTTAGAAGAGACCTTAGCAAAAATTTGTCTTATCAGTGGGGCTTCCAAAGCTGAGTGTTATTCCTGGATATAGAAAAGCCCCAAGGAACTCAAAGAACAAGAAACCATAGTTCAAAGACAATACAACTGGTCACAATGCCCAATTAGCTGTTGTCTCCATCAGAAACAGTATAGTTAATACTACATCAGCCAGCTTGGTGACCCGAGAAACAACTCTTCATGTTTGTTGGAGAATTATTACAGTGGGCACTGTGCATATAAAGTAGCTCATATTAAAATTGGTATCCTGAAGGACTTTGGTCCTGTGACATCTGGTAATTGGCCCAAACACCTATCAGTGTATCACTCTACAACCCATCAGGCATTACTCCAAAGAAAATGGCTCTAATCTTTTGTGCTCCCGGGAGATTAGAAACCTTTGCCAGAGCCCTGCCTGTTTGTTTTCTATCATGGCAAGAGGGATTTGGGAAGAATTAGCCCAAGCTGGCCAGGGTACTGGCAGTGCTAGCTGCAGGAGAACCTGCCAGACTCATATCCGAAAGGATGGTTCTGGTCCTTATCTCCAATAGCAAATGAAAACTATCAGGGTAAAGGCAACATTTTTCCCATCTAGACCTTCATTTTACTAATGACAAAACTAAAGCCGAGAGAGGTTAATTAGGTTGCTCAATGTCATATACCTAGTTAGAAGTGGTGTTGGGATTGCAATTCTGGTCTCCTGAATACCAAGTGGCATCTTGTTCTAGTATCAATGAGTGACATTCCTTCTCTTTTTCTTTATTCTGTTCAGGACTTCAGCCTCTACATACTTCATGGCCAGGAAATAAGTGCCAACTACAGAAACTTTATGTTGACATATCCCCTAGTTCATAGGATTTAGAGCAGAAAAGGACCACTGAGATCATATAACCAAATCCCCAGAATCTACAGATGAAACATCTGCGACCCAGACTGGTTAACTGACTTGTCCAAGTTACAAGGAGTAATAGCAGTGACGAGATTAGATCCCAGGTCACGGTATCCAATTTCAGTGTTCTTTCAAGACATTATACTATTTGGTGACTTCCATTTCTTCCCTTTATTATTTTTGGTCTCCCTCACCCCCAGATAGCTATATACTCCCCTTTCTTTTTTTTTTCTCCCGCTAGTTTTCCTTTCTTCCAAGTAGTATCAGAAAGGGAGAAAAATCTGACCCAATGAATTGTCAGTTCAATTGCCTGTTTGTGGACCAACGGAACGCAATGTGCCGTAGAAACAAATTAACATTCAACAAGCAAAGAGCAAAGGGAGATGAGAATGACAAAATGCTAAATAAGACATGGACCCTGCTTTTGAGGTAATAATAATAACAGTAACTGACCTTTATATAGCACTTTAAGTTTGTAAAGAGCTTGACATTCATTACCTTGTCTAATATATAGCTTGCCTAACAACCCATCTTCACTGCCCAGTTGTACTTCTTATTTTAATTAAATTCTTGTCATTCACCAATACCATGTGTCTAATTTTAAAGCCATTCAGTGGTATCTCTGTATGAGGACCAGTTCTTGCCCTAGATGATAAACAGCATCACTGCTTCCTGACTTAATTAGAACCATAGAATCTCAGAGTTGGAAGAAACCTCAGAGCTCATCATATCCAGTGGCTTGACGTCAAGCTAGTCTTTTGTCTCTTATTACTTCTGAACTTAACTAGAATGTATCAGTCGGTATGCTGCTGCTATAGAGTAGACCATGATCTTCTCCAGTGACTGCATTCTAATTCTTCACTAGCTGTATTCACAAGGACAGCAAGTGTAGGCTGCCTAGTGATCATTACCAAGCTCTTCTAACTCTTTAAATCACTTTTCTACTGGATCATCAGCTGTGCTATGTGCTTTAACCATGCATGCACTTCAAGGCTCTGTCCTGGTTCCTATTTTCTTTTTTCTCTATGCTCTCACTTGGTGACCACATTAGATTAAATTCTTGCCTGGAGTGGTCTAATAGCCTCCTAACTGGTCTCCCTACTTGGGGTCTCTCCTCACTTTAATCTGCCTTCCATACACATGCCAAAAATGATTTCCTAAAGTGTAGATTTGACCATGTCACTTCTCTACTTAATAAACTATGGAGAATGACCAACTGAAATGTATTCATATGAAGGGTCTGATAACTTATAAGTGCCTAGCATCATGTTTTTTTACAGTAAGTGCTTAATAAGTACAAGCATATCTCAGAGATATTGTGGATTTTGTTCCAGACTACTGTAAGAAAGTAAGTATCGCAATAAAGTGAGTCACATGAAACTTTTGGTTTCCCGTCGCATATGAAAGTTAGGTTTACACTATACCAAGGTCTATTAAGTACATAATAATATGTCTAAAAATAATATACATACTTAATTCAAAAATACTTTATTGTTAAAAAATGCTAACCATCAACTGAGCCTTAAGCAAGCTGTAATCTTTTTGCTGGTAGAGAGTCTTGCCTCAATGTTGATAGCTGCTGACTGATCAGGGTGGTAGTTGCTTAAAACAAGCAATAAATGAAGCTTGCCGCATTGTTTAACTCCTTCTTTCACTTGAACACTTAGAGGTCATTATAGGGTTATTAAATGGCCAAATTTCAATACTGTCGTGTCTCAAGGAATGGGAAGGTTCAAGGGGAGGGAAAGAGATGGGAATAGCCAGTCGGTGGAGCAGTCAGAAGAGACGCAACATTTATCTCTTAAGTTTGCTATCTTATATGGACACAGTTCATAGTGCCTCAGAATAATTATAGTAGTTAACATCAAGGATCACTCATCACAGATCACCATAACAGATATAATAATAATGAGAAAGTTGAAGTGTTACGAGACTTACCAAAATGTGACACAGACATGCACACATGCTGTTGGCAAAATGGAGCCAATAGACCTGCTCTACACAGGGTTGCCATAAACCTTCAATTTGTAAAAAATGCAGTATCTGCCAAGAACGATAAAGTAAGGTGTGCCTGTAGTCACTGAATGAGTGAGTGAACTGAAGGATCTGGGATTGTTTGACCTGGAGAAGAGAAGATTTAAGAAGACATTACAGGCAACTTCAAATATTTGAAGAAGGACCATGAATAAAAGGAAACGAACTTGTTCTGTGTTTCTCTAGAGAGGAAAATTAGAAAGTAACCTGGGGGCAGATTTTGGCTCATTATAAGGAAGGAATTGCTTACCACAGGAGCTGCCCAGCAATGGATGTTCAAGCAGTGACTGGATGACCTCTGGCAGGTGTATCATAGGAGGCTCTGCAGAAGGCAGGAAATTAGATTAAAGGACCTCTAAAATCCCTTCTCTTGCTCTACAATTCTATGATTCTTTTTTTTTAAACAGGTTTTCTGCTATCTCTGGGGAAAACATCAAAATGAGGATAATGACAATTTTTCTCCTCTTTCCAACCCCTGCAATACGAAGGCAGCTTCTCCGTGCAGATGTAGAACAAACTGAATGTCCTTTAGGGTCCTCTTAGTATTTGTCTGGTTGTTCTCCCAGCCCTAAGTGAACACTTTTGTTTCCCTATCTACAAGAAGAATAGGTTTCATTATTATTTTAGGCCAGAGGTTCTTAATATTTTTTTGTGTAATAGGCCCCTTTGGTGGTCTGGGGGTCTTATGGACCCTTTCTCAGAATATTTTTAAAAGCATAAAATATGAAGGATTACAAAAGAAAGCATATTGAAATACAGTTATCAATTTTTTTTAAAAAGTTCACAGACCTTCTTGCTCTAAATTATGTTGGGCCCTAATGTAATCGAACGTAATTCTAATCCTTATCAATGTGAGGTGAGCCAGCCTTTTTAATGCCTTCATGTTGTTTCCAGGCTTCAAAGAGATATACAGACTAATCACACACCTCCTGCTCACTGTCAAAGCAGGAAAGCACTACAGGTCCCAGTTACATTTCAAGTAGGAAAAAAAAGAAACTAGTGTAGGATTTGCATTTCTTGGAGTTCCTAGGGAGCAAAACATGTATTCACACATCAAGTAAACAAACCTATTCATAGAGATTATTGGCATTAACTGACAAGCTACACACATTTACATACAAACGAAGGAATTGAAATCCTATATCACAGAAATTTCTAAACAATGTTCTACAAATAGTTTGGGAAGTACTAAAATTCTGTAACTAATATTTTCAGGACTCCACAATGATAAAATTTGACAACAGTTTTCCATGCCTGTGGTTCCCCCTCTGGGATTCTATATGTCTCTGAACCAGCTCAGCAAGAGGCTCAAGGTCAAAGCCGCTTGAAGGCCAGTGACTCTCAACTCCAAGTGTGAAGATTGTTTTAGGATTTAACTGTAGGCCAACGAAGAACTCACATCAGTACGGTCTTTTAGGATTTGCAGTCTTCATATACATCACATCCTTTGATCCTCACAACAACCCTGTAAAATCAGGTGATGTTATTACTCCAGTTTTTCAGAGTTGGAAACAGATTTAGGAAGGGTCAGGCTTAGAATTACCTGCACTGACAATAAGTGTCTGAAGTGAGATCTGAGCTCCAGGCTTTCTGAGTACAAGGTCAGTTAGTGTCTCTCAGCTGGGTCGGGTACAAGTCTTGAGATTTTCATTTGATTATGCTTGGGAGGCAAATGTAAAAATGGGGTGGAGTGCAGAGGAAGATACAGGAGATAGGTGAATCAGTGGATAGAGCATGAACTCAGAAGACTCATCTTCATGAGTTCAAATCTGGCCTCATACACTTACTAGCTGTGTGACATTGGGCAAGTCATTTCACCCTGTTTGCCTCAGTTTCCCCAACTGGAAAATGAGCTGGGAGAAGGAAATAGCAAACCACTCCAGTAACTTTGCCAAGAAAATCCCAAATGGGGTTACAGAGAGTCAGACATGAGCAAAATCAAGCTCACTCAAACCAGTTCTGAGATAAATCCATCCACCAAATTAAAGGATGGGAAGGAATGTATAATGATTTTGTGTTTATTTATAAACATCAAAGATATGCAAGGATTGGCTTTTACTGGGACTGCCTCCTAAAGGATTCCCTTCAATAAACAGCTGTAAGCATAGAAATTATTTTAAAAATGGAAATAAGCTACCTGAGTATCATTAGATCATGGATTATATCACAGGATTAAAGATTTCAAGCTACTCTACCCCCTTAACTTTACACATGAGGAAAATAAGGTCCCTATAGGTATAATGCCTTGCCCAAGGTTGTACACCCATAACTGGCACAACTATGATTTGAAATCTATTCAAATGTTCTCTAACTGGAAATCCAACATTCTTTCTGCTATACCTCACTGCTTATTTTCCCTTATCTATAGCAGATAGGGGTTCAAAATTTACCCTAAGCTATGCTGAGAGTTTCAGTCCCCCTATTAGTGTTATCTATCTTCTTATGTATATATTATGTCTGCCCCACTATACTCTGGCCTTTTCTCAGGCATCCTTAATCTCCTGGAGGATAGCCTCCTCTTGTCATATAATCTGGAAGATTTCAGTCAGCTTCTGTATGAGCAGTGGATCACCTGACTTTTGCTCTCTGCTGGGATGGAATCAGCACCAGGAGCTTTACCACTCAAGAGGAGCCTAATGGCATCCAATAACTCTTCTTCAGCTGGAAGTTTGACTAGAGAGGGATTGCCTTTAACCTGAGGCACATGGTCAATGACTTCAGCATTGGTTGATGGGGAGGTGTGGTGAGAGTTTGGTAAAGATTGGGCTGTACTGAGTCCAGAGGCAGGCTCTCACAGGACCATTGCCAGCTCCATCCTTCTCTTCCCTCATTGCTCGAAGGTCATAGTGCCCAGAGTTTCAGTGATCTCTGTGATTATGTCCTTTCCTTGACTGCTTCTGCCTATCTCCTGCTCCAATATGCCTCACTTGTTTACATGAAGCATTTTCCATCCCTCCACCCCCACCCCAAATGTTCTACTACTGTCTTTTCTAAAACTCACCTTGCATCTATTTTGTTTTTGCAATCTATTTGCAGTCTATTCTATTATCTATATAACCTATATATGCATCTGTCATCTACAATAGGACTGTATGCTCCTTGACAACAGTGATGGTTCAGCTTCTTCCTGTCTTTGCATCCTCATCGTCTAGCAAAGTGCCTGAAACTTAGTTGATGCTTAACGAGTGCTTGTTGAAAGACAGATTTAGGTCTTGGGACCAGTAAGTGAATTATAACATTCTGTAATAAAAGTCTATCACCTTACATGTTCCTGTCCTTTCTATTTTGTGAAAAACCTCACAAAATAGACTGCTAGAATAGACTAGAAGCTCTCAAACATTCTTATCCTGTGGTATTGAGTATTACAGTTATCTCTGATTGGGTCTAATCCCTCTTCTAGACTGTAAAAGACCTTATCTAAACTCTGTGCCTCCCTCAGCAGTATATAAGAATTTAATAAATGTTTGTTGAAGAAACCACTATAATTCCACCACCTAGCATGGTGCACCAAATAGATGACCCATAAAGATTTTGTGAAGAATAAGAGGATGAGGATAAGGATGATGGCAGGCAAAGGGATGGGGTATCTGGTTGAATTGACTTCCCATCATTCTAGAGTGCCTGGGTGGCACAATACATAGAGCACTAGGCCTAGAGTCAAGAAGGTTCATCTTCCTGAGTTCAAATCCATCCTCAAACACTTACCAGTTGTGTATACCTGGGTAAGTCCCTTAACCCTATTTGCCTCAATTTCCTCATCTGTAAAATAAGCTGGAGAAGGAAATCACAAACTACTCCAGTTTCTTTACCAAGAAAACCCCAAACAGAGTCACGAAGAGTCAAACATGACTGAACAACATCTTTCTGATGAAGGTTTCAGGAGGTTACTTTAAGAGACAGTGGTTTTCAAAGTTGCCAGGCTGGGGAATATAAGATGACCAAATGCTACTCAAATAGTTGGTTTATGAACGTGACTAAATAGAGGTCACAAATGGCATTTGAGGCAGGAGGACTTAACTTGGTGTTAACTCAAACATCTCTGACTCTTTGAAGAGTGAAGCTACAACTTGCAGCTTCTCTAAAAATCGTGCCAGCTGTGAAATGAAAGGGATGTTGGCCGGCCTTATTTTCAAGATGATGCTCCTGTAACTAACCCGAGCTAAGAGATGAAATGAGATAATAGATGTGAGAGCAGTTTTGAAAAAAAGTTAAAAGCACACTATACAAATAGAAAGGATTATTACCGTTATCATTATTAGGGACCGACCTAAGACCAAAGCAGGTTCTAAAACTCTTTTGAATAGAGAGTTTAAATCTCCCCTTTTCATGTCCTTGGGGCATGAAGATGAGTGAGATCTCCTCCACCCACTTGCCAGGTTTTCATTTTTCAGTGGGGTGTATGTGTGTGTGTGTTTGCGTGTGTGTGTGTGTGTGTGCATGTGTGTGTGTGAGTGTGCATGTGTCCAGCCAAGGGCCTTTCTCCCTAACCAAACTCCAACATAAATCAACATTTGGCCTGTTTCTACATGGAAGAGACAATATGGCATCCTTGATAAGGTCTTAGAACTAAGAAGATCTGGGTTCAGCTCTGCCTCTGATACTTACTGTGTGACCCTGGACAAGTTCCTTAGACTTCCTAAAGCTCAGTTTCCTCAGCTATAAAATGGGGATTAGAATAACTACCTCTCAGGGCTATTGTGATGTTCAATGTTCAAATGAGACAATGTTGGTGGAACAGTGGCTAAAGTGTTGGACTCGGAGCCAGAACAACCTGAGCTCAAATCTGACCTCAGACAAATCACTTAACTGCTATATGCCTCAGTTTCCTCACCTGTAAATCTACCTCACAGAGTTCTTGTGAAGATCCAGTAGGATAATATATGTAAAGCACTTTGCAAACCTTAGATATTTATATAAATGCTAGCTATTATTATTAATAACCATGATTTAAAGAGCTCTAAAAATATCAGCTATTATTATCTATAATCCTATCAACACTATTCAGTCAATTCAACTTGATCCAGCTCCCTAGCAATCCACAGTCCAGGTCACCTTCAAACCCATTCACTGGTCATCAGTCAGAAAACATGCAATGAAGCCCAATAGGACCAGACTCAGTCTACTTGACCTGCTGAACCTTATTTCTAATCCCTGGTTTGAATCCCAGCTCTGTCACTTAGTAGGCATGTAACGTTGAAGTTACTTAACCTCTCTGGGCCTCTCTTCTTCATCTGTAAAAAAAGGAGAATAGACTCAATGGTCCCTGATATTCCTTCCAGCTCTGAGTTTGTCACCCTAGGATGCTGGATCGGCGGTCATACGATAATGGGAGAACATTCCATAACAGGGCCAAGAGACGCCACCATTAGGGTGTAATGGCAGTTGTAACTGTTTCAGAAATCCACGGTTTAACCTCAGCTTTCCATTTGAGAGCTTATAAATGTTATCTTTGGAAAGTTGAAGGAAACTGAATTCACAATCCATCCTGGTTCACATACTCAAGAACTACAGCCTTAAATGCCTGACTACCAGCTTCTCCTGGTGGAGTACACAAGCAAGGCAGCCATATCACCTTCAAAGGGCCAAACAGGAGGCAGAATACTCTATTTATAATTTGGGGGATTTTTGACATCATAACTCTTTCATTATAAAATGCCTTAAGCCCTCAGACACAGCAATCAAATACAGTAATATCCGGTGTCATTTTAAAAGTACCCTCTGGATTTTTTAAAAACATTATCAAAGAGCTTAAGTCTCAATGATGTTCACTGAAGGAGAACACATGACAGTGAAGAAGAATATTTATGACTAAGAGGTGCAAATATCCTTATCAATGGGGAGCACCAAAGTGGCTCAGAACTATGGATTACTTCACTATCAGGACCTTCCTTGATGTGATACCGTCTTTTAAAATTTTTTTTGACATAAGTTTATAGATACGTTCAAATGCCTCTGGTCTAACCTCTAATTTTCAAGTCAACCAGACATCCACTTTATGGAGTAATTCAGGATTTTTGTCTTTGAAATCCCCTCTTGCGACTTGAAAATCCAGTTTGTTACGTCTTTCTTCAAGGCTCAAAATAAACTAACATTGAATTGAAACATACACTGAGGTTAGTTAATGCACCAGCTTTTCCCCTGTAAAATATATTTTATATTCCTTTTAAAACCAATTCCAACTTGTTCCCAAACTATTCTAAACTATAACCTGGGGTAATTTAATAGCAATGTGTTTTAGTTTAATGGAATATATGATGTTACAGTTTTTGAAAGTTCCTCGAAAGCAGGGCAGGGACTGTATCATATAGTTTACTCCCCCCACAGTGCCTATCACAGTATCTTGTAGTCATTTTAATAAATATTTATTTCTTGATGTCATGTTTTAAAGCTCAAAGACTGTGCTACAGATGAAACAGGGTACAGAACAATCTTGAACCCTGAAGTTAGCATCTCTTTTTCTGTCTAATTCTTCCTAAACCTCTTCTTTTACCTCTACTCCACCCCTCCCTGTTTCTCTGGTCCATCACCTTTATTCTGAACCCCCTTCATAGACTGGACTTTACAGTTCACCGGCTCAACTAAGCTTGTCCTCTGCCTCTGAATCCCTCGGCTTCTTATCCTTCTGTCACCAGTACCCTGATAACCCTCATACTTATCTCTACGTCTACTCCCAAGTTGCTAAGGGTAATGAGAGCAGAAGTTCTAAGCTGGGGTCCACAGATGGAGTGCAAGGGGGTCTGTGGTCATTGTAATCATCGTGTTGTAATTGTGTCGTTGTTTCTTGACTCTGCTCCCTTCACTTTGCATCAGCTCAGGAAATCAGACTTCCTAAGCTTCTTGGAATTCTTCTTATTCATCATTTCAAATAATATAGAAAAATTCCATCAGATTTGTGGATCAATTTCTTTGGTCACTTTTCCAATTAATGGGCATCTACTTTGTTTCCTGTTCTTTGCTATTGCAAAAAAAATGTTACAGTGAATATATGTATACATGAATATATATATGTGAATATATATATATATATATATGTATGTATGTATGTATGCAGCCTTCATACCTTTCCATGAGTTCCTCTATATATTTGCAAATGTCAACTTGGGTTGGCTGCCTTGAAAAGGGCCCTACAAAGGGGTGGGGAACCTGCAGCCTTGAGACCACATGTGGTCCTCGATCCTCAACTGTGTGGCCTTGAGGCTGCACGTCTTCCCCCCACTCCCCTCACTCTCTCCCCTGCCTCCTCCGCCTAGATTTTAAAAGACCCTGAAAGCTGTATTTCTTCCTGGCTTGGGAAGAAAGGAAGTTATCGTGGGATCAAACTAGAGGGCAGGGTTTTCCAGTACAGTGATAATTTAACTTTTTTAAAAAAGTTCTCAGGAGAGAACACAGAAAAGGAGGGAGTGGGGGCTCTTACCCTCATCAGGTGGAATAGTAATGTTATGGTAGCAGCCAGAATAACATCACAGTTCCTGTCCTCAAACCCTCAAGGGAAATTGGAGATGTGAGAGCTCAAGAACAGGAGTTGTTTTTTTTTCTTTCTTAATAGCAGGCACTCACTCAGGTGATTGGAGAACTGAGGGAAAAAATAGCTATATTATGGGAAATGCAGAAGAATGTATGGTCCTTATCACTGTACGTGGGTAGGACTGGCACCCATTGCTAAACATGTTTATCCTTTATTTCACTGAAGATGGCATTTTTCTGATTTAATTTTGTTCCTCCTTAACGCAATGGTTGACCCTGCCTTTGCATCAACTTGTGTCTCATTGTTCACAGCATGAGAACATCGGATTGTTCTGGCAGCCATATGGGGATAGTGACCTTTCCTAGGGTATGGCTGGGATCCCATCCCTCTAAGCCCAATGTTGGAAAGTTTTATCTGATTAATTAGGGATATAATCATGACATTAATGTTTCATAACTATACTTCTAAAGGCAGAATTACTAGAAGCTGGGGTATTTCATACTGCCGCATCAGATTATGGGGCAGCTAGGTGGTACAGTGACTAGAACACTGAGCCTGGAGTCAGAAAGACTCGAGTACCAATTCAGACTCAGATACTGACTCTGTGATTCTGAGCAAGTCACTTACCATCTATTTGCCTCAGTTTCCTCAACTGTAAAAGGGAAGTAATAACAGTGTCTACCTTTAGGGGTTGTCATGACAATGAAACAAGATATTTTCAAATCACTTAGCACAGTGGCACATATAAGAAATATAAAAATGTTAGCTATTATTATTATGGGCATAAGTTATTGCTTCACCTAGTTTTACAAAAGTATGGACATTTTTATCAATTTTCTTGGCATAATTTAATGAATTATTTAAATAGTGACCATTCTCCCTGCCTTCCTCCCTCCCTCCCTTGAAAGCCTGGCATTCAAGGCCCTCCACATCCTAGCTCCAAACTATCCCTCCAGTCTTACATACCTTCAGATACTCTTTGTTTCAGTCCAACTCAGTTACTGTTTTAGGAAATAAATATGTACCATCTCCTGCCTGAGTTGTCTCCATACCTGGAAAGTCATCTGTTTTCACTGTCCTCCTTCTAAAAAAACTTCATCCTCCTCATCTCAACTGAGGTGCTACCTCTTCTGGGAAACCTCCCCTGTTCCCCTCCTCAATTGTTGGCCCTCTCTTTCTTTCTGAATTTAATTTTTTTCATGTTATTTCAGCCTACTAAAAATAAGCTCCTGAGGAGCAGATGCTGTTTTCTTTCTTGTCTTTGTACCACCAATGCCACTTCAAATATGGACTATTTGTGCCTGACCTGTGGGAGAATGTTCTGAGCTCATATTGGTCTGATCAGCCACAGTCGGACATACTGTACCTTGATGTCATTTTGGTGCTTTTCAAGAACAAAGGACAACATTCACCAGTCCACAGTGCCTAGCACACTGTAAATGTGTAAAAATTATTTAATAGATCAACATTTGATTCAGAAATCTTAGTATCTAAAGTGACATAAAGGCCAATTTCAATCCATCACAGGTTAAGAGAGTTTGTAACTAGATATGCAGTGCACGATTAAGTCACTTTATATGCTGTGCTGTGAGGGACACAAAGAGTGAGGCCTTGTTCCTGCTTTCCTGGAGCTTCCAATCTAATTGAGGAGGCATAAGAAAGAGATGGCAATTCAAGGCAACATATGGTAAGTGCCAAGGGAGTACAAGGTCAATTAGGTACTATGGGACTCCATGGAATGGAATGGAGTCTGGTCTGGGGGGCTGGTCAGAGAGCAGAAAGAAGGAGGATGGAATTTATCACCACAGATGGATAAATGAAAGACAGGTAGAATGGCACTGATAGGGGAAGAACGTCAAGTCAGCAAGTATTTGCCAAGGATCTCCCATGTGTCAGGTATGGCACTATTCACCGAGGAAACAAGAAAAGGGAAAAATAGTCCCTGTTTTCAAGGAGATCACATTCTAATGAGGGAGAAAACATAAACAATGATGTACAAGCAAGATATATACAGGACAAATTGGAGATGGAGCTTTGAGGGAAGGTTTTAAGTTTGGAAGGAATGAGAAAGACTTCTTACAGAAGGTGAGACTTTGGCCTAGAATAGAAGGGAGCCAGGAGGTGAAGCTGATAAAGGAGAGAGTTCTAGAAATGAGAGACAGCCAATGAAAATGCTCAGTCAGGAGATCTCCTGAGCTAAAAGCATAGATCCAAGTCACAGAGAGATGGAGGGCATGGTGTGGTTGGGGGAAACTGTGTAGCTCTCTACATGAATGAAAAGAGGAGGTGTCAAGGGCTTATTATGAGCAAAGAACTATGCTAAGCACTGGGGATATGCATAGAAAAGTAAGATGATCACTGCTCCAAAGAGCTCATTCTCTATAAGGCAACAACCATACAAGGAAGGTTTCAGCAGCCAGTCAGAAGGAAAGGCCCCATGGTCATTAGAGAGCAGCAGCAAAGGAAGTGGTCATGGCTCTTCTTTAATGAAATTTTCATGGATAAAATCCTATCAGTTTTTGATGTAGAACCATTTGACAGCACCAAGAACTCGAGGTCAAAGTTTTTTTTTTGTTTTTCTTTCTGCGTTTTCAGTAGCTGTGACTGTAAGACCTACAGGAGCAGGTGCCAGGCTGCATCCCCATAATGGTCATTCTTTCTAAGTATTCTAGTAGATGCAATAAGATGACCAAGGAAGCAGGTTGTGAGCATGTAATGCCATTTGGCAGTCTAGAACTCCGAACACTGTAAAACATGCCTTACCTTAGGCTAGGGAAAGTCCTGCTATTCTAGGTAATCTTGCTATCGGGAGAGTCGTTTCTGTCTTTGTTAAGTATCTGTCAACTGGTCAATCAATAGTCAACATGCATTTATTAAGCACTTTCAAAGTTACAGGCTCTGTGCTAAGTGTTATCTCTCCAGATGTTTCACTTGGGAATTCGGAAACTGTTTTGCAAGACTCTTAACCCAGATTCTTTTGGTGTACCTGGGAAAGTTGCATTTCCGTGAAGCTTGGCAAACTTTCAAGCAATTTTCAAGATGCCTCTTGTATGAGGGGAATCTTGATATGGTGATTAAGACAGATTTACGGGGTAGGAGAGTTACTATATTAGGGGGCTATCTGCATAAAGAAATTAGTCTCCTCTCCCTCCACCACCCCTCCCCCCAAAAAACCCATCCATCCAAAGTAACAACTAGCGAACATACTGCAAATGCAGAGACGCTAAGAGCTGGTCTGGGGAGGGGGGTGGGTGGTGAATTTGTTCATGCGAGAAAAACATGGAGCTTTTGTAGAAGCAGCTGATGTTTGTAGAAAATATAGCAAATTGTTACATTTCTTGGAACTCTGGCTGTTGCCAACTCCCGGCCAGATTTTTTTCACAGGGGGACTCCGACTCCACTCTCCTCCATCCTGCCCAGCTGAACATGCATCTCTTTGTCTTGTGCTGAATTGCACACCTGTTCGGCCATTTCTAAGGAGAAGAGCTCTTTTGGAAGAGGATTTAAGAGAACACAAAAGGCTGAAGTTTGATTTCCCTTCAAGATAGAAAAGCATTTTATGGGAGCAAGAAACCAAAAAGAAAATAGAATAATAACGTTTTAGAGCTAGGACCATACGGTTGATCTACTCCAACCCACTTCTTTTGCAGCGGAAGAGACAGAGACCCAGAGAGAGATAACATGATGGCCTAATGGTCATACAAGCTGGTTGGTGGAGGACGAGAACCGAAAATAGGGATTCCAATCTAGTATCCTTTCTTGAGACTCGCATGACCTTCATAGAGTAAATTATTGTTGTAACCCTGGTGATATTCATGCTTTAGAAAGAGAAATATACTGATGCAATTTAGAACATTGGGATGTGGTTTGTAGGCATCTATCTCATGATTCTGAGTATTTTCCCTGACTGCCCCTCATGCTTAGAATGCTCTCCCTTCTCTTCTCTGTTTCCTGGCTTCCTTCAAGCCTCCACTTAAATTCCACTTTCTATAAGAAGCCTATGCCAATCCCCCTTAATTCTGGTCCCTTCCCTCTGTTGATTATTTCCAATTTATCCTATTTATACCTTGTTTGTACATAGTTGTATGTTGTCTCTCCCTTTAGATTGTGAGCTCCTTGAGAGTTTACCTTTTTTGGCATACCCCAGAACTCAGCATAATGCCTGGCACATAGTAGGTTCCTAATAAATGCTTACTATCTGAATAACAGAGGATCATGGTCTGGGAGTCAGGAATATGGATTCTAATCCTGGCCCTGCCACCAAAGAGTTGCGTTACTTTGGACCAGTGACTTAATATTTCCAGACCCCAGGGCGTGTGGTCCCTAGTTGAATGCCTTCAGGATCTCTCCTTAACCTTGTTTAACATTTTATCTCTGATCTGGATGAAAACATAAGTGCCATGCTTGTCAAATCTACAAATTGCACAATACTAGAAAGAATAGTTAAACGTATTTGGATGACAGAATCTGAATCTCAAATAATCTTAACTTCACAAGTGCAAATGGGAACGGTATGGCTGGGCTACAGTTCATCTGACAAAGTTGAAGGTGTAGAAAGTTAGGGCAAATTTAATATGAGAGAGCATAGCATCTGTCAAAGCAAATATGCCCTTAGCTTGCATTGAGAGAGGCAAAAACCGAGAGTAAGAGAAGAGAAAGAACTACTGCTTTGTGCCTTCCTCAGATTATATATGGATGCCTGTGCCTTGTTCTGGGTACCATATTTCAGAAAGAAATGTGGCAGCCTGAAGAAGGGTGATTGATACAGTGAAGGGCCCCAAGATCGTGCTGTAAGAGGACAGTTTGAAGGAAGTGATGATGTTTATCCAGAGAAGAGAAGACATGGAAAACTTGGTAACTTCCTTGGAAAACCTAAAGGACAGGCATGTGTAAGAGCCTTTATTTAGACTTGTTCTGTTTGGTCCCAGAGGGCAAAAGATCAGAGCAATGGGCAGAAGGACAGAAAGGCAGACTTCATTGGATTTTAAGAAATAATTTTGTAACATTCTGGATCTTTGCCAAAGTAGAACAGGCTGCCTGAGATGGCAGCGGTTGCTCCTTCCCTTGAGCTCTTTCTTAAAATTTTGAAGAGATGTTTTAGAGGGGAATTCTTATGAAAATACAGGTCATACTAGATGGTCTCCAAGGCCCCCACCAACACTTTGAGATTATGTAATTATGTGATTCCCTTTGAGTATCAGTTCTCATCTCTAAAATGAGAATCGAGGATTTTTAAAGACTTTTTTAACTCTAAAATTCTGTGGTCAGGAGAGACACTTAAGACTTAGCCATAAGTCATGAGATCTTCACAATGTCATTCATCCTTCACCAAGTATTGCCTCTAATTGCTGTCAAGTGCCTTAGGTTTGGATGTAGTAACTAGTTACATTGAAAGCCCCCTCCTTCCAAAATTCCTCCCCCTCCCCCACATACACATACCTGTTACACAAATGCTTGAATTCCATGCTACTACTCTGGTTTAGAGCCTAAGGGCATTCATTAGAGTGCAAATGTTATCTATATTTTATATTAAGCTATTTTCTATCATTAACATCTTAGCTTCAATTAGAGTATAAAATTGTCTGAGGAAAAGAAGATAGGGGAGGATCACAATGAGCGAATTGGAAACTGGATGGGAAAGTTTTAATAAAAAAAGAAATAATTTTTTTAGATTAAAAAGCTAGAAAAGAACTTAGAAATTATCTGGCACAACTCCCTCATCTTGTAGGTGAGAAAAATGAGATAAACTCACAAAAATAGTTCCATCAAATCTAAATCTCCCAATTCTAAACCTGGTGCTCTTTCAACTGCTCTAAGTCTTCAGGGATGTTAGCTCATGGTGGAGGGATCTTGCTGGAACTGTGAAGACCTTGGACAGTACTACGGATGGTTGAAAGACAGCAACAGCCTGTGGGCTAAGGAGCACAGGATCAGGGTTTCTTTGAGAAGAGTCCCAAATGGGATGGCATAGAACTTCAAGAAGAATGAAGGGATGCTGCAAGGTAAGGAACTCGACTGAAGACAATGATGTACAAGGCCTGCCCTAAGAGGAGTACATGCTTTAAGTCAAAGGATCCCCAAAACTCATAAATGGAAAGGACATCAGGCATAACCTCAGCTACCTGAGACCTGAAGGAGTCTCCTCTATGACATTCCAATAAGTATTCATCCAACCACTGTTTTGAGGCCTCTGGTGATAGAGAATTCACTATTCAACAAGGCAGCCCTTTTCATTGAGGGGCCACACTAAGTGTTATAAAGTTAGTGGGTTTTTTTTTTACCATAAAATGCATTTAAATCTTGATTCTGAATCTTCTACCCATTTGTCCTAGTAAGATCCCTAAAAGATCAGGCAGAATAAATCTAATGTCTCTTCCAAAGGATGATTTCTCAAATGCTTGAAGAAACTTATCCTGTCCTTCCTAAGACTTTTCATTGCTAGGCTAAATGTATTCAGTTATTTTTTCAGTCATGTTTGACTTTTTATGACATCATTTGGAGTTTTCTTGGCAAAAATACTGGTTTGCCATTACCTTCTCCAGCTCATTTTCAAAGATGAGGAAGCTAAGGCAAATAGGATTAAGTGATTTGATCAGGGTCACACGGCCAGCAAGTGTCTGAGGTCAGATTTGAACTCAGGAAGATAGGTCTTCCTGATTCCAAGTCCAGCACTTTATCCACTGGGCCACCTAGCTGAGCAGACCCAGTTTAATTAACCATATGCAGTCTTGTATCATCTTTCGTCACCCTAGTCACCTTCCTCTGGAGTCAATTTCTAAAATATGATGGCCCAAACTAAACCCAGTGTTCCTGATGTGGCTTCAGCAGGGCACATCTGTTTTTGTTCTGTGCTGGACACCACTCCTCTCTTAAAGCAACCTACATCTTTTTTGGTTACCATCACATTGTACTGTGAATTCATACTGAATATAAGTACATTCAAATGCCCAAATCTTTTACAAATGAACTTAAAGATTAGCCAGGCCTCCTTCATCTTCTACCTGTGAGATATTTTTAACCCAAATAAAGGATTTTATATTTATCTCCTTTACATTTCATCTTATTTATATTGAGCTCACTGTCCTTGCCTGTGGAGGTCCTGAGATCCTGGATTCTACACCGGTCATATTTACTTACTCACCAGCAGAACAGCTGGGAAGGTGTTTTTCCTCTTTGTGAGTCTCACTTTGCCCAGGTGTTGAAGTCATCTAAAACCACCCCACAGGATATACTGAAGTGGTTGACTTCAATATGCACAGAGTGATGAAAGACCCTAGAGAAGTTCAAAGTTTTATGTAAAATGTAATTACTCTTTTAAGCAAAACACCTTTCAGAAGATCTGAAATGGCAAGTCTGTAAGTCTCTTTGGGCCTACAGATTCCACACCTGATCTTTAAGATGTTCTCAAGCTCGAAATCCTATGATCTATTAGCCTATGAGCCTCCTGGAATTAGGATATTGTACTATATGACTTCTGTGGTTCCCTCAAGGCCTAGGCCTACAGTTCTATGAGTCTTCTTAAAATACACATTTCTTCTCACACATGCAGATTCAACCCAAAACCAAGTTACAGATTGGCCTTAATACCACCTCTATCTTTAATAAAAAAAAAAAAAAGGATGACTCAAATCTTATGGGAAAGAGCCAGGGAAACCCTAACCTACATATGCAAAGCTCCTTCATCCTGGTGAGCTTGTTAAATCTAATGTTTTATGAAAGCAGACCACGAAATAGACTGCCAGGGCAGGGATGACTTTTGTCTACTTGTGAATCCCAAAGATAACAAGAAGTGAGGAAAGAGATTATGGATTGTTCATTGTGCAAAATCCTCCTCCTTAATGGTTTTTCTATAATTCCTTTCCTTAATCAGCCCATAAGCTTAGCACGTATTTCTGTTAACAAACAGTACGCATTTGATAAACAGTCCCCCAAATGCCTTGATTTGCACCTATTGTCCTTCTATTTGATTGAACAGTGTCAGTCAGCAAGCCTTTAATAAGCAGGCACTATGTACAAATAAGACACATAGGGGATAAATTGAGGGCAGTCTCAGAGGGAAGGTCCTGGGATTAGGAAAGGCTCCTTGGAGAAGGGTAGACTTCAGTAGGGACTTGAAGGAAGACAGAGAAGCCAGGAGGTGAATGGAGATGAGGAGGGAGAGCATTCCAGGTATGGGAGGACAGCTAGTGAAAATGCCTGGAGTTTGGAGCTGAAATGTCATCTTAGAGGAACTGCAAAGAGGCCAGTGTTACTTGACTAGAGTACGAGGAGAGGACTAAGTAGTAAGAAGACTGGAAAGATTGGAAGGGGTCAGGTCATGAAGGACTTTGAAAATCAAGCAGAGGATTTTAGGCTGATCTTGGTACTGGCATTTATTCAGTGGCTAAGAGGGGCCATGTGACATGGTCAGACCTGTGCTTCAGGAAGGTCAATCTGAGAGCTTGAGTGGAGGATAGAGTGAGGTGTGGAAAAGACTTGAAACACCATGGTGTCTAACCAACAGGTAATGGCAATAGTATAGGCTTGAGGTAATGAGGGACTTATTTTTGGATGAGGTACAGAGGAAATTCCTTACAGTTACAAAATTTGCTGAAAGATACAGATACTTTAAGATTTCATTGTGTTGATCATTTATAGTTTACAAAAAATCATTTTATTGAGTAAAGCAAAATGATGCTTTAAAGACTCATCTCTGATGAGATGTCTCATAGACACATATAAAGACCCTACCAGATCCCATTAAGGTTTTAGAAGTACTTTTACATGCATTATATTCAGATTGTGAGGAATTCCAGGTGATCCTGTTTGTAGGTGACATTGCGGTAACTCCTCTGCCAGTTCTGGAACACTTCAAGGCCTTAATAGAATTTGGCCCAACCATCCATCTAGGAAAAAACTCATAGAAGAGGACGGTGCATTGTCGGGACAAGTACAAACAGTCGGATAGACAATCTTTAGAGTTCATCAGTTTATACACATATCTTGTATGGATAAAGAAGATGGTCAATGAACTGAGCCCAGAAATGAATTGGAGGAAAAGAGAACACTGAGTTTCATGTGAGAAATTTCACTTTTAATGACCTTAAAGTCCTTCTTGAAACCAAGGTCATGTTCTCAACATCACTACTGATGCTATATGACTGCAGATCATGTAACACCAGTCTCCAGGTAATGACCATTTCAGGGTTCCTGAAGGGCCATGGAGAGAAATATGGTGGTTATGAATAGTCTGCAGCAGATTACCATGAATTACATGCACAAATTAGTATACAAAATATCATCAAAGAAATGAATGACTTGAAATGGGAGTGGACTTGTCTATAAAGAAAGAGGGGAAAAACAGATGGACAATCCAAGGACTGTATTAATGTCTATCAAATGAAGAGAGATCCAGAGGAAGACAGGTTCCTGGCCCATTTGCTATGCCTACTCCTTGAGAGGAATTATGGGAGGACATGGGCATGATTTACAAAGGACAGAAAATTCTGCATGGGTTTTAATCTGCCTGGCTAGAGGAGTACCCACACCACAGAGATCATACACCCATTGAAGTATTAAAATACATAGAGAAGAATGAAAAAGGTTCTATGAGAGTCAGGAATGAAGACGCAAGGAATCAGAGACACTTCATGGCAACCCTGAAGGATGGGTATGATGACAGAGAAGGAAAAATATGCCAGCCACAGGAAACAACATGGCCAAAGGTATGGAGGTGGAAAATCACAGAGGGCCTTGAATGCCTGCTACATACAATCTAGACTTAATATAAGCATTGGAGGTAGTTCTGCAGGAAATTAATGAGATGGAAGAGATATTGTTAGAAGAGAAACTAGGTACAGTATGTAGGATGAATATATATATATATATATGCATATATAAAAATGTGCATATCTCTCATATATATGTGAGATAGATGTACAAGATTTTAAAGTTGTATGTGTTTATGTATATTATATATATATACACATCCATATATGTAGTTTATATAATGTTAAATTAAGCCACTATGGGAAGACACTTTACATTCCCGGTTGTCCTCTGGGTATACCTGGGGCCAAGATCATGAAAAAAATACTCTAACAACCCTCTGATTATTGTTATTACTATTATTGATGATAATAATAACCATTAAGAATGATGATAATGATGGATTCTCAAATAATGATGATGCTTTGTAACTCCATATCCCCTTTCATCTGTAGATATCAAAGCACCTTGAAAATATTAATTAAGCCCTGGGTGGTAGGTGTTATTATCTCAATTTTATAAATGGGGAAACTGAGGCTAAACACTTTGTTATGGGTCACCCAAAGGCGAAATTCTGTGAATAGGGGAGGAACTATCTTGGGCATTATATTCCTAAATGCTACATTTTTGCCCATGACATGTTCGAAGTACATTAAAATAAGCACCTATTGTGTACTCAGAACTATGCTGAGGACTGAATTCAGACACGTTGCTGTCTTTAAGAAGGTGACCCCATGATGGGGGGTAGGAGGAGATATGCACACGAGCAAGTTGCATTATCAGATTTATATGCCACCCAGGCTTCCTATCCATTTTACAGATAACTCTGTCTCTCAAGTGACCTGCCAAAAGTCACACAACTAATAAGCTGGTCAGGATTCAAATTTAGGTCACCCGATTTCCAATGTAATGCCCTTTATTACCTACCCTTGACTGCATCTGCTAACTACGATATGACCATGAACCTGCTTTCTAAACTCTGATCTCAGTTTCCTCATCTGTAATACAGGGATGATACTGCACAGAGCTTTCAAGAGCATCAGGTGAGATAATATCTGCATGATAGTACTATTATGAACTGACTAAGCTAGATTATACCTACCATACTATTCTCCTTGAAGGGTTATTATTGATATATTAATGATTAACGATACTACCTTACATATAAAGCCTATTTCCCACTCTATCATACTAATCGTTGCCATGTTCCTTCCCTACCTGATGGAGGATGACCATCTGGTCAAGTAGAGGAGACATGCACACAGAACATGCTAACGGACATTTCAAGACAATGCACGGCAAGGGTCATGTGAGTGTTCCGAATAATCCTGGGTGTATGAATGACACTGTTTGGGGAACTGGGTTTGAAAGGAAGCACACTGTCAGACAAGGACATCTACTGAGGCTGGTGGCGTTTTTACCCAATGAGTGCACCCGAGCAGCCCAAGGACCTGAGCCAAACGGGAGCCCAAGATGGAAAGTAAGTACTTTGACTCTGACACTTCCCACCCCTCAGGGAATACCCCCTCCCACTACCTTAGTCATTCTTCTCACCCTGACCACCTGCCCTCTGACTCATTCTTATTTTTAGCTTCCTGTTGGTTAATGGTTAATACCTGCTGAGGCGCTAATTGAGATCTCAGTTTTTAGTTGGTAATTACTTACAGAGTGACCTAGTCTCTGCTGCTTTGACTTTTGAAATGGGGGGGTCCTGATTTTAGGAATGGAGGAATAGGTAATAGCTGTGAGAGTTTTACTTTGGGGCAGGGACCTTCTGCCAGCCTCCCCTTAAAATGGCACTTCTTATAGGAGCCTCTATTTCCTCATTGATGCAATGGGAATAATGAGTCTTTAGCTCCTTATCTTACCTGGCTGGGGTGGGAAAGTCCATTGTAAGCCCACAAGACTTAAAGGGGAGCTATTATTTCTCAAAAGTCCAGGCCTCCAAAGCTTAGAACTCATCACCAAGCCTGAGGCCCAACAGCCCTCAATCCAGACACCTGGATGGAGATTTCATAGGCCTGAAAGTCTCTGTCAGATCCTAGCAGCCGCAGTGCCAGTACATCCTCTGTGGTTTCCCTCTTCCTTTTGGCTCAACCTCTTTCGTGAACAGCTCAGCCGGTTGGTCTCCTCAGCTGGCTCACTGATAGGATCTACATTCCCCCAGTCCAAGTATTTTTATTCCCTTTCATATGTGGTGGCTGTAGGCAATCACCATCAGCTTAATGATGTTGCAGAAACATTTCAAAGCTGAAGCCTGTATGGTTGCTTTGTGCTTTTCTGGAATAATTAAAAAGAAATTCAAATCACAGATAACTTCTACTTTTCTGGTGGTCAGGCTTCCAGCTTCCTCAACCACCAAATAACATTGTTGGTTACATGGTGACCTGGAAGTAAGGAGGAAAAGAGGAGTCCAAGAGTGAGGAAAAGAGTGGCCACAAAGCTCATGTACTTTACTTCCCAGCAAGGTACAGCAATACCCTCAAGGTAGACTCTATTGACTTAAGTAAATTAAAGTTACTAATTTACTAAACTTGTATAATTTATTTTCCTATTCCTAATGAATTACAATGGAAATCAGACTGAAGCTACAAAGTGAGAGTTGGGGGCAGGGGGCCGGGACAAGGAAGATCAGGTTAGAAGGACTCCAAGCAACTCACTGAAAAGTGAAAATCAAAACCCATTCCTGGAAAGCCTGCCTACCCTCATCCTCTTTTGCCTGGTGAATTTCTACCCATCTTTGAAAGCCCAAACTCAGATGTCACCTCCTCCAGAAAATCTTCCCTGATTGAAGTACTTAGTCGGGTTAGCTCTTTATTGCATTTATTATATAATGTTGTATATTAGAACTTTCTGTACTGCTGTTCTAATTCCCTACTAGACTGAGAGCTCCTGAATGTCAGAGACTACATGTTATTTCATCTTCTATCTCCTCCAAAGGTTGACATATAATGCTTTGCTTCCTGTAGGTGCTTATGAGACATTTTCTGTATTGTACTGGTGTATAGCAAAGTCCCATTGACCCTATACACTCATCAATATGGGTCAATCATGAAGAAAATTCACATCCTGTAGGCATGCTTTTAAGGATGCAGGAATATACATACATGCATATATATATATATATATATATATATATATATATATGTCTTGGGAAAATTTCTATCAATAATAGTTTAAAACTTCATTTCACATTGAACCAATGATTTGTCAACCCTTTGAGATGAATGATTAGAAAAGCCTGACTGGAGAAAAGTGGGAATTGAGTAGGACCTTTAAAAGTGTCTTGATACAGTTTAAGGAGGAAGGAAGGAATCATTTGCCTAGCACTTACTATGTGCTAAAGCACTTTGGAAACAGTATCTCATTTAATCCTTGTAACAACCCAGAGAGATAAGTGCTGTCATTACCTTCATTCTACAGTTGAGAAAACTGAGGCAAACAAGTTAAGGGACTTGCCCAGGATCACAGTAAGTGTCTAAGTAATTGGATTTGAACTCAGGTCTTCTGCTCTATCCACTGCCCCACCTAGCTGTACGAAAATGGATAGAGAGAAGGAAGAAGAGTTTTCCAAGTAGGAGAGGATGTGAAACACAAGCAAATACATAGAGATGGCCCTGACAGGGCAGGTAATAAGGGAGTCAGATGAGATGATTTCTGTGCTATCACACATCCTTGGTATTTTGAGACTTTTCGATTCTAGATCTGAAGAAGAATGAAGTTGGTCCACAGAGTAAAGTTTCAGGTTGGGCGGGGCTGGGGAAAGAGTGGGGCAGGACTAGAGGAATATGGACTTTTAGGCTACAGGCAATCTAGGGTCCCTCAAGATTTTTGAGACTTCATATGTAGTACTAAGAACAATGAAAATAAACAATAGTTACCATTTAAGGTTTTCAAAGCACTTCACATGTTATTTCATTTGATCCTCACTGCAATCCTGGGAGGTAGGTGTTATTATCCTCATTTTACAGATGGAGGAAACTGAGGCAAACTGTTACATTACTTGCCCAGTGTCACATGGCTGGTAAGTGTCTGAGGCAGGAGATGAACTCAAGTCTTCTTGATTCTCTGTCCAGCACTCTATTCACTTGACCGCTTTTCATGAAGCAGAATGACAGGGCCCTAAATTGACTGGCATGCTTGTCTATGAGCCCTGGGTATAGTATATAATTATCACAGATGAACAAAGAGGAGGATAATGGGAAGAACCAAAGAGAAGCTTCATGAAGCCCAAACTCTGGGTCTTGTCAGGAGACCTCCGTTATGCCCCACTCCCAGGGTAGAGTCCCCACAGCACTACATGGTCTTCTAGGACTAGGAGAAAGCCATCTCCAGAATTAACCTGGTCCAGTCAACATGAAAATAAAAACTGGTGATCACAGTAACACTAATACAATAATACCATCTTGCTTTATGTGTAACCAGTTTTGGTTTTTCTTTGGAAGATCTCCAGGCTCAAGAATACCAGATAGCCCAGGGGCTGTAAGAAGTGATCCTACCCTCAACAAAGGATACAATTCAAGAGAGCAGGTTCCCAGGGGTGATTTTCCTCATTAACCCTTTCTACTGGAAAATATTAGGCTAGGAGAAAGAAAAGTAGAATACATGAGGAAGTGTCCTGATTTGGTCCTGGGTAATAGTCAGGGGTTCCTCTGACAGGCTACATTACAGGATCCCTTACCAGGCAACTCAAGTCAGAGTCAAGGACCTAAAGGCTTTAGTAAACCTAAGCCTGGAAGGGACTTAAGAGGCTTGGATGAGACAGATCAGACTGGCTGCCATAATTCACCTCTTCTGGCTTTCTCCTTTCCTACTTGGCCCACACTAGCCAATCACTACCAGATCACAGGGGTTGGTTTAACACAAGAGACCACTGTCTTCTAAGATACGAACTATGGTCATCTTAGGAGTTAGGATATAAAGAGCAGGAAGGAAACTTCACCTGTCCTATCCCCATCTCAGCATTGTATTTTGTCAGATAAATTCTGACATTAAAAGTATGACAGTACATTTCACCTTCAACTCAACAGCTGGCACTCACTCTTACATTTTCACTCAGTCTTTCAAGCACAGATTAGAAGGGTTTAAAAAGAAATGTCTTCTACAAAATACTTCAACCAGAATCAGAAAAATTGTGGAAAACATCTAATTAACTGTGTCATAATAGAGATTTACACAGATATCTGGCTGGGATGTTAATGACTCCCTGGATCCTTCTTCCCTATACTTCCTCAAGCAAACTCTGCCCCTCTGTGACTGTCATCCCTTTTCACTGTCCCTGTTGAACCCCACTCCATTGTTAACAAACTGTTCTTCAGTTAGACTTCTTCTTCTCATGTTCTTTCCATGTTTTTGCAGTCACAGAAATACAGTTCTCTTCAGAAGATACTGAAACCCTGGCCAACCTATCCAGCTTGGAAGCTCCTCTGATTGAAAGCCTCCACATGTTGGATCAGGAGGAAGACTAGACCTGCTCCTTGTTCCTTCCTACTATACTTTTCCACTATCACTCAGCAACATCTTTTCCTTCAAGAGCCATCCCATCCATATTTATCCCCTCATTCATATCCTGAGAGCACTTGTCTACTGCCTCCCAGATCCCTCTCACCTTTCTCAAAGAGTTCAATAACTAGTTCATGGTCTTCTTCTCTGGCTAAAACCTGGCCCCCAAATTATGTGTGTAACTAGGAAAAAAAATCTTTGCACTAATTTTCTCTGACAAATGTATCATCTCCAAGATATAGAAAATATCCCAACAGTCTTGGGGCAATGTTAAGACACTGAAGATTAAATACAGAGTATTTTTAAAGCCATTTAATATTTTAACCTAAATTTAAACTACTTTTAAACTGAAATTATTTTAGTATTTAAGTTATTAAAGCTTAAAACTCCACTAAGATCCTTAAACAAGCTATCCTGTATAAGGAACTGATTCAAATTTATAAGATCAAGAGTCATTTCCCAATAGATGATTGCTCAAAAGATATAAAGAGGAAAAAAACCTAAGTTATTAAGAATCATTTTAAAAAAATCTTATACCACTAATAATTAGAGACATGCAAGTTAAAACAACTTTGAGGATCTGTCTCACACCTATCGGACAGGCAAAAGTGATAAAAGAGGAAAAGGACAAATGTTGGAACGGCTATAGGAAAACAGGTACACTGATGGAGAAGCTGTAAATTGGACCAATCCTTTTGGTCTGCCCCATTACTCCCCTGTTCAAGATGCTTCTTTCTTGCCTCTGGGGAAAAAATACAAATTTCTCTGTCTGGTATTTAAGTCCTTTATAATGTGGCTCCCACTCTCTAGACCCATCACACATTTCTGCCTTTTATGCATTTGGGCCTACTACAGTTTCCCATACACATCAAAACACCTCCCATCTCTTTGCCTTTGCCCAGGCTGACCTCCATGCCTAAAATGTTCTACTTCCTCAGTGCCACCTAATAGAAGCCCTACCTTTCTTTCAAATACAAGTCATGTGTCATTTTCCTATAGGAGGCCTTTTCTGATTTCCCTGCATTCTTGGTGTTCTCCCCACTATTCCACTCTCCTGAAACTGGTTTCTCTTTCTTCTCTACGTACTATGTAAATTCTTAAGTGTGCTCATGATTTTTTTCCTCCAGTAGAATGAAGGTACCTTGTGGGCAAGGACCATTTCATTTTTCTTTGTAGCCCTGGTGCCTGACACATAGTAGGTCCTCAACTAATGCTTTCTAAATTGAATTGAGGTGAGTTGAGGAGGGTAAAGGATAGTTTGCATGACTGCAGAGTCAGATTCAGGAGTTAATCATGCATTTACGCCACAATAATAAATGCAAGAATGGGAGTAATGTCAAAAAATTATAAAAAGGTAGTTTGAGTTCTAATTTTGTTAGATTTTAAGTGCCAAGTTGAGGAGTCTGTTTTTTATTAAACACCCACTGTGCATAAAGCACTGTGTGAGGTGCTGGAGAAGATACAGTGGTTTTTTTTAAAATTATTGTTTATTTTTCATATTCTTTTCTTTTTAAAAGTTGAGTTCCAAATTCTCTCACTTCCTCCCACACCTCCCTCACCCTCTGAGAAGGTAAACAATATGATATCAATTATACCTGTGAAATCATGCAAAACCTATTTCCATATTAGCCATATCATAAAAAATAAAGCAACAAAGAAAATTATACTTCAATTTGCACTCAAGAGTTCATTAGTTCTTCCCTCTTTGAACCAATTCTAATGAGTTAGATTCAAGCATTGCCAGCCACTCCCACCCCCATCTCCTCCTCTACTGTAAAAGCCCTTCCTTGAGTACCTCTTTTATATGAGAAAAATTTACCCATTCTACCTCTCCCTTCTCCTCTCTTCTAGTGCATCCCTCTTCCTCATCCTACATTTTTTTGGAGATCATCCCAACATAATCATTTCACATCCATGCACTCTGTCAATGTAGACTCCTAATTGCTCTAATAATGAATAAGTTCTTAGGAGTTACATGTATCATCTTTCCATATAGAAATGTAAACAGTTTAACTCCTTTGAATACCTTATGATTATTCTTCCATGTTTACCTTTTCATTTTCTCTCCAATCTTCTGTTTGAATGTTGAATTTTCTATTAAGCCCTGATCTTTTCATCAGGAATGCTTAGAAATCTTCTATTAAAATTCATTTTCCCCCTGAAGGATTTTACTCAATTTTGCTGGATTTGGATCTTGTGGATCTTGTTGACCCTTAGTATAGTTCTTCATATATCTCTGATAAAAGCCACCACATCCCCAGAAATGTCTTCAATTCTCAGTAATTCTTCAAATATGGTCACATGGTCAGTACTTCTATCTTCTCAAGATCAGGGGTCATTAAAAGCACTGGGAAGTTTTCCAAATGTTAACCTGATCTTATCTCTTCCTATTCAATACTGAGTGAAGATCACTGTCCACCTTCAATATCTGTCCAAGACATACACAAAGATCAGCTGATATTATGGCCTGTCTATTCCACTGCATTGGTACAGCTAGGTGGTGCAATGGATAGAGTGCTGGACCTGTAGTCAGGAACACTCATCTTCCTGAGTTCAAATCTGGCCTCAGATACTTATCAGCTGTGTAACCCTGGGCAAGTTACTTAACCCTTTTTGACTCAGTTTCCTCACTTGGCTGGAGAAGGAAATGCCAAGAAAACCCCAAATCATATTACAAAGAGTCAGATACAACTGAAATGACTGAATAACAACAAATCCTACTGTATGCTATATGGTATGCATTCTTTATCCACTGGACTTTTCTTGTATAGACAGGCTGAACTAAAGTGAATACAACTCTCATTTAGGAGGCTCTGTAATGGGCCAAGGATAGGTTTATTCAACACAATGCCACCTGAGAATTGTAGCCTCTGGGGCACCTTGCTATCTATAGGAAAGTCCTCTTCCATTTGGGTTCCACTGGAAATTCTCCAAGATAGCCATAAGCATCTTTAGGAAACATAGTCTCCTTGTTTTTATTCCTTATTTTATCAAGTCATTGTTGAACAAAGTTATCTCTGTTTTAGTTTTTGAAAGACTTTTTCAAGATTTTTTAGCAAGTATATGGGAACCCGCTTGCTGAAGGAGACAATTGAAAGTGGTGTTTTGCTTCCAGAAAATGAAATGAGGTTTAAATAGAGGGATATTGAATTTTCTGTTACTTGCAGTCAACTGTGTGACTATAACGATGTGATCTGTGGATGAGTATCACTAGAAAAACTCAACCTATTTCCTTCTTATGCCTCTGACAAAGAAGACCTGGTTATGTTTGTAGATTATTCTTGTAAGAATTTTATGGAAATAGCAAAGTATGTGTGATTGGTAGGTACTGCTATTTTCTCAATAGTAGTAATAATGTCCTTGATGTTTTCCAGGTGTTTAATAACCTCCCCTCTTTGAGCTATCTTGAGAATCAAATCCCTAAAGCCCTGAAAATGTTGTCCCTTTCAGCACAGTCTTCTTCTATACATTCTTCATCTAGTGCAGCTAGCTCTACAACATCTTTGACAAATGATTTTACAGCCTTTGCTTGAAGACCACCAATGAAGAGAAGCCTGCGATTGCCCAAGGCAGTCCATTCCACTCTTGAAGAGCTCTAATTATTAGGAAATTTCTCCTTCCATAAAACCTCAATTTGCCTCTTTGCAGCTTCAACCCATTGCTCACAGTTCTGCCTTCTGGGGACAAATAGATCAAGTCTAACCCTTTCAAATGACAGCTGTCCAAATACTTAAAGACAGACAGTTAAGGCTTTTTCTCTCAGGATTCAACATCCCCAGTTCTTTCCATGATCTGTATGGCATGATTTTGAACCTTTTCACTCTCTTGTTTAGCCCTCTCTTGAATATCACTCAAGTATTTATTAACCATCTTCTATGTGCCAGGTACTATGCTAGGCACCAGGAATACAACTGTAAATAATAAAATGGTGCCTTCTGGCAAAGGCCCCTTCCATTCTAATGGGGAAGACAATAAGTGCGTATTAAAATGTATGCAGCATAAATGCAAGGTTAAGTTACACCAATCAAGATACCAAAAATTATTTTCTAGAGCTAGAAAAAATAATAAAATTCATCTGGAAGAATAAAAGGTCCAGAATATCAAGGGAATTAATGAAAAAAAATGCTAGGGAATGTAGCCTAGGTACATCAGATCTTAAATTATATGATAAGGCAGCAATCATCAAAACTTCTTGTTACTGGCTAAGAAAGACAGGGGTGGATCAGTGGAATAGGTTAAGTACACAAGACACAGCAGTCAATGACTGTAGTAATCTACTATTTGGTAAACCTCAAAACTCCAGCTTCTGGGATAGGAACTTACCATTTGACAAAAACTGCCAGGAAAACTAGAAAACTGTATGCAGAAACTGGGCATAAACCTACATCTTACACCATGTATCAAAATGTAGTCAAAATGTGTAATGATTTAGATATAAAGGCCAATACTATAAGCAAACTGGGAGAGGAAAGAATTGTTTACCTATCAGATTTATGGAGAAAAAAAGAATTTATGCCCAAACAAGAGCTAGACAACATTATGAAATGCAAAATGGATAATTCTGATTACATTAAATTGAAAAGTTTTTCCACAATTAAAGCCAATGCAACAAAGATCAGGAGGGAAGCAGAAAACTGGGAAAGACTTTTATAGCCAGTGTCTCTGATAAAAGTCTCATTTCTAAAACATGTAAAGAACTGAGTCAAATTTATATACAAGTCATTCTCCAATTGATAAATGGTCACAGGATATGAACAGGCATTTTTTAGAGGAAGAAATGAAAGCCGGAGGAGCCAAGATGGTGGAGTAGAAAGACTCACGTGTGCTAGCTCCAAATCCACAGCCCATAAATTTCCTGTAAAAAGAACTCCCCACAAATTCTGGAGCAGTGCAAGCCGCACAGCAATGCAGTGGAAGAGATTTCCATTCCAGAAACCCTGAAAAACCAGCACCTAAGGTCCGTCACACCCTGGACATTGGAGCCCACCCCTGGCCACGTGGCCCCGAGATGAGCAGATCCGAGCAGGCTTCAGAGACGGAACCTCCAGCGGCCGCAAAGGTCCCTCCACCCACAGGTGCTATAGGTCAGTGAGAGAGACTTCTGGCTGGCCAAGAGGGGAGCGGGGTGTCTCCGTGACTCGGGCCCCCTCGGGAGGCAGCAGCAGAGCAGTGGAAGCCTGGAACTCCCAGAGCAGACAGGGGCTCTGGTCCATTACTAAAGATCTCTGCATAAATCCCCTGAGGGAACTGAGCCTGGGAGGCAGCCATGCCCCAACCTGAGCACAGAACTTAAGCTCACATTGAATAGCAGCCATGCTTGCCCCTGAAAGCCCTGAGGCTGGGGGGCAGCATTTGAATCTCAGACCCCAAGCACTAGCTGCGCAGATCTTGGCAGGAGTGGAGAGGAATCTCAGAACTCAAGTAACTGGCTGGGAAAATGCCCAGAAAAGGAAAGAAAAATAAGACCATAGAAAGCTACTTTCTTGGAGAACTGATGTTCTGGCCTTTAATTTCTGAGGACGAGGAACAATGCTTACCATCAGGGATAGATGTGGAGGTCGGGGCCTCTGTATCCCAGACATCCGAGGTGGATGTCCGGTGGGCTCAGGCCATAGAAGAGCTCAAAAAGGATTTTGAAAAGCAAGTTAGACAGGTGGAGGAAAAACTGGGAAGAGAAATGAGATGCAAGAAAAGCATGAAAAACGGGTCAACACCTTGCTAAAGGAGACCCAAAAAAATGCTGAAGAAAATAACACCTTGAAAAATAGGCTAACTCAATTGGCAAAAGAGGTTCAAAAAACCAATGAGGAGAAGAATGCTTTCAAAAGCAGAATTAGCCAAATGGAAAAAGAGGTTCAAAAGCTCACTGAAGAGAATAGTTCTCTCAAAATTAGAATGGAACAGATGGAGGCTAATGACTTTCTGAGAAACCAAGAAATCACAAAACAAAACCAAAACAATGAAAAAATAGAAGGGAATGTGAAATATTTCATTAGAAAAACAACTGACCTGGAAAATAGATCCAGGAGAGACAATTTAAAAATTATGAGACTACCTGAAAGCCATGATCAAAAAAAGAGCCTAGACATCATCTTTCATGAAATTATCAAGGAAAACTTGCCCTGAGATTCTGGAACCAGAGGGCAAAATAAGTATTGAAGGAATCCATCAATCACCACCTGAAAGAGATCCAAAAAGAGAAACTCCTAGGAACATTGTGGCCAAATTCCAGAATTCGCAGGTCAAGGAGAAAATATTGTAAGCAACTAGAAAGAAACAATTCCAGTACTGTGGAAATACAATCAGGATAACACAAGATCTAGCAGCTTCTACATTAAGGGATCAAAGGGCATGGAATATGATATTCCAGAAGTCAAAGGAACTAGGACTAAAACCAAGAATCACCCAGCCAGCTAAACTGAGTATAATACTTCAGGGGAAAATATGGTCTTTCAATGAAACAGAGGATTTTCGAGCATTCTTGATGAAAAGACCACAGCTGAAAAGAAAATTTGACTTTCAAACACAAGAATGAGAAGAAGCATGAAAAAGTAAACAGCAAAGAGAAGTCATAAGGGACTTACCAAAAGTGAACTGTTTACATTCATACATGGAAAGACAATATTTGTAACTCTTAAAACTTTTCAGTATCTGGGTAGTTGGTGGGACCACACACACACACACACACACACATGCACGCACATACGGAGACAGAGAGCACAGAGTGAATTGAATAGGATGGGACCATATCTTAAAAGAAATTAAGGTAAATGGTGAGAGAGAAATGTAGTGGAAGGAGAGAGGGTAAAATGGAATGGGGTAAATTATATCTCATTCAAGAAGCAAGCAGAGACTTTTTAGTGGAGGGAAAAAGAGGAGAGCTGAGGAAAAAACATGAAGTTTACCCTTATCACATTCGACTAAAGGAAGGAATAAAATGCACACTCATTTTGGTATGAAAACCTATCTTACAATACAGGAAAGTGGGGGAGAAGGAGATAAGCAAGGGGGGGAGGTGGATGATGGTAGGGAGGGCAATGGGAGGAGGGAGCAATTTGAAGTCAACACTTGGGGAGGGCCAGGATCAAAAGACAGAAGAGAAACAATGGGGGGCAGGATAGGATGGAGGGAAAGTTAGTCTTACACAACACGACTATTATCAAAGTCATTTGCAAAACTACACAGATATGTCCCATAATGAATTGCCTGCCTTCCCAAAGGGAATGGGTGGGGAGCGAGGGATGGGGAGAATTTGGAACTCAAAGTTTTAGGAACAACTGTTTAGTATTGTTCTTGCTACTAGGAAATAAGAAATACAGTTAATGGGGAATAGAAAGTCATCTGGCCCTACAGGACAAAAGAGAAGATGGGGACAAAAGAAGGGAGGGATGATAGAAGAGAGGGCAGTTTGGTGATAGGGAAATTTAGAATGCTCAGTGTATTGGGGTGGGGGTAGGGGAAAAATGGGGAGAAAATTTGGAACCCAAAATTTTGTGAAAATCAATGTAAAATGTTAAATAAATAAATTTATATTAAAAAAAAAAAGAAATGAAAACCATCTATACCCATATGAAAAAATGCTCTAAACCACTACTGATTAGAGAAATATAAATCAAAACTACTCTTAGGTACCACATAACAACTACCAGATTGGCTAACATGACAGAATAGGAAAATTATAAATGTTGGAGAAGATGTGGGAAAATTGGAACACTAATGCTTTGTTGGCAGAGTTGTGAACTGATTCAACCATTTGCAATTGGAACTATACCCAAAGGGTTACAAAAATGTGCATACCCTTTCACCCAGCAACACCACTTCTAGAGGTGTATTCCAAAGAGATAGGGAAAAAAGGGGAAAGGACTCATGTGTACAAAAATATTTATAGCTGCTCTTTTTATGGTGGCCAATAATTGGAAATTGAGGGGATGCCCATCAATTGGGGGATGGCTGAATAGGTTGTGGTATATAGAGTAATGGAATACTATTGTGGTATAAGAAATGATTAGCAGAAAAATCTGGAAAGACTTCTATGAACTGATGCTGAGTGAGGGGAGCAGAAATAAGAGAATACTGTTCACAGTAACAGCCACATTGTGAGTCGGCTGACTATGATAGACTTAGCTCTTCTCAGCAATGCAAGGATCTAAGACAACTCCAGAAGACTCAAGATGGAAAATGCTGTCCACATCCTGAGAAAGAACTATGGAGTCTTCAAGAACAAAGCATACTATTTGCTCTCTCTCTTTTTCTTGTTTTGTTTTTTCTTTCCTGTGTTTTTTTTCCCATTCATTCTAATTCTTCTTTATAACATGACTAATGTGAAAATATGTAAAATAAGAACATAAATGTAGAACCTTTATCAGATTGCACACTGTCTTGTGGAGAGGGGAAGGGAAGGACACAAAAAATCTGAAACTTATGGAAGTGAATGTTGAAAACTAAAAATAAATTAACTTAAAGAAAAAATAATAAATGCAAAGTTAATATAAATGTAGCCTGGGGCTCAAGACTAGGCATTTACAAAAGACTTTCCAAATTAATGAAGACAATGATCACTCCACCACTCTTTGAGAGGACATTCCTTCTGTCTTCTAGTTTCAAGAGAGGGCACAAGATTCCAAAGCTCTCTCTTCAGGAGGAGGTCCCTGAAGGACATAGAAAGACCTCAGAAAGAAACTAATATCTATAGCAGCCAGTCCTCCTTTATGCCCCTATTTCCAATTTGCTCTGCACTACAGACTTTCCCTCTTGTTGGAGATTGGAAGCTCTCTCTCTCTCTCTCTCTCTCTCTCTCTCTCTCTCTCTCTCTCTCTCTCTGTCTCTCTCTCTCTCCCTCTCTCTCTCCCTCCCTCTCTCTCTCTCTCCCTTTCTCTTCCTCTCTCTCTCCCTCTCTCTCTTTCTCTCCCTCTCTTTCTCTCTCTCTTTCTCCCTCTATCTCTGTCTCTCTCTGACTCTGTCCCTGTCTCTACATCTCTTATCTCCTCCTCCTCTCTTTCTCTCAGAGATCTCATTCCCAGTGCTAGAATTTGTTCACTCTTTGTATTGCTGGCATATTCTAATATACTGGCTTGAATGAATAGTTTTATTTGCTATTCACTCCTCTGGATGACTTTGTGTAACTAGGATTTGTTAGGGAGGACAGAGTACTCTTTAGATATAACTGGGGAATATTCTTTCTCTGATAAATGACAGGGACCAAGAAAAGCAGCATGAGTTCAAAAATTATTTCCTGTAAACTAGTAATAATTATAAGGGAAGCCAGATATAATTCTAGCTCCCTAAATAGAGCAGAGAGCCCCCACCGGAGGTCTCAAACTCTTGTTCTACTCTTGGCTGGATTAAAAGTCTCTAATGAAGAGTTGGGTAAGTATGCAGAGAGATCTGTTTATACGCCACCCCTGAGAGCCACACAGCACAAATCCATGTGGACAAACACATAACCTACGTGGGCAACACACATACATACATACCTTCTACACATATTTACAAAATAATTAAATACAAGGTAGTTTGGGAGGGAGAAAACTAACAGTTGAAAGGATCAGGAAAGATTTTATGCAAGTGACACTAGAACTGAGTTTTAAAGACAAGAATGACTCTTTGAGGAAGTTCTAAGAAAGGAGTTCATTTCAGGCAGTAGGGATGGTCGATGCAAAGGCACTGAAATAGGAGATGGGGTGTCCAGTGTTGGAAACAGAATAAAATCACTTGCCTGCATCACAGAGGTCCATAAGGGGGAGAGATATCCAATGAGGTCAGACTATGAAAAGCTTTAATAACAAAGCAAAGAAATTGATGCTTTATCTTAGAGACAGGATAGAATAGGAAGCTACTGGATTGGACTGAGTATAGTCATCATATAATGAGATATATGTTTAGGGAGCCATGTGTAGCACGGATTGGAGTGGTAAGAGACTCAAGTCAGGAATACCAATTAGGAGGCTGTAGCAATAATTTAGTTGTGAGATGCTGATCTAAAGCTGCAGATATGTGAGTAAAGAGAACAGGTCAGACGTGAGAGATGCTGGGAAAGTCCAAATAGGAAGATTTGGCAACTGAGTATACATTTGGGGTGAGAAAGAGACAGTGAAGGGTCCAGGATAATGTAAGCCTGAGAAAAAATGGATTGTACACTTTAGGCAAAGCCATTCTGTGAAAAACTGGATCACGCCCTAAGGAATTTGCATAAAATTTGTATAAAAGGAAGAAACTAGAGACTGAACCACCATGCATTGTTGACTTCTATTGAGTTTTCAAGCTACAAAGATGCTCAGATCTTTTTCACATTGTTATCTAGTTCCTCCTCATGATATACTTATAAAATTGATTTCTGAACCCAAGTGTAAGACTTTACATTCTTCCTCATTCAATTTCATTATTTGATTATTAGATTTTGTCCAATGTTCTAGCTTGGCAAGGTCTTTTTGGATCCCAACTCTGCCCTCCAGTGTTAGCTATCAGTTCCAGCTTGGTGTCATTGGCAAACTTAGTAAGCATATGCTCCATACTTTTATCCAAGTCCTTAAAAAAATTTAAATTGTACGGGGACAAACACAGTTCCCTGGGGTCTAGAGACAATCATGCAAGGACAATCAAATACAAATCAATCAAGGACATCCACATTTGCAAGCAAGCAATGGTCTTGGAAAGTTACCAGTAGATCACTGACAACAAACAGTATATAAAGTACATGTTGATTGAATTTGGAAGGTGTTATCAAGTTCATAGGATTTCTCATTCTCTGTAATAGATGTTGGTATATAAACTGCAATTAACTTCACGGTAGTAGTTTTGCAATGTTCTTCATGAGCACTGAAAGATGAGGTCAGTGTTCCATAGGTTTTTCTTTTTTCCCTTGGACACAAGATTATGTTAACGCTGCCAAATCCTTATTTTTTTCATATTGGCTTCTTGGAGGAGGTCCTATGAGCCATCCTTCTGTGTAGCTGAGACATTCTTTTGTCTTTATGGTTTCACTTATAATGAGTATGTCAATATTGATATGATTCACTTCCTCTAGGAGCATGTCTAAGCATTTTTCATAGACTCACTTATTTATAGTACCTACAGCTAAAAACGCCATGGCTGTCAGTAAATTTTCCCAACTTTCTGCCATGTTCACTGTGGAAATGAAAGGAGTTTGCAAAAGATTCAGGAGCATTTTAAAAATATTTGTTTCATGGGTTGCCCTTATCAGAGTGGCCAACCGCCTGGGCTATCTTATGATGGAGGAGTAGCTGGAGGCAGAAATTTGGGAGTTACTAGGGGGCAGAGGGGAATCTCAAGTCAAACCGGAAACTGCAGGATGGTACTGAAAAATAGCAGCAGTACCAAAAAAATTGGTGGTGGAATTGGATAGATGTTGGCAATGGTGACCCAGAAATGAGGTAAAAGTAGCAAACATCAGAACCAACATAGGGCAAACTATCAGAGAAGGGGAAACCAGCTAAAACTGAACCTGCTGTGGGGGCCTACATTAGGCACTCATTTGATTAACTCCCTAGGTAAGGAAGAAGGAATGATCTTCACAGGAAAGTGGGCTATAACTGTTGTCTCATTCATCAGGCTAGGATATTGGTTCCTACTTTGTTTTTTGTCATTTGTCATTCAGTCATGTCTAACTCTTTCAGATCCCTTTTTGGGGGAGGGGGTTTCTTGGTAAAAGATAATGGAGTGATTTGCCATTTCCTTCTCCAGTTCATTTTATAGATGAGACAAATGGAGTTAAAGTGACTTGCCTAGGAACACACAGTTACTACGTGCCTGAGGCTGGATTCGAACTTATGGTGAGTCTTCCTGATTCCAAGCCCAGTGCTCTGGCCACTGGGCTACCCAGCTGCCCTTTCTTCTTTAAATAAGTGCATGCTATTCCCCTTGCATTTGTTCACCGGGATTGTTTGCAGGGATCCGGGGAAGGGAGGTAAGGCATGGAACATTAGAGACTGTATGCCACAGCGATGAGAATGTTAGCCTTGTCCTCAGGAAGACGTCCATTCAGGTCTTGCCCCCAGCAAGACCAAGAACAAGTCACAAACTCTCAGCATCCCAGACCACGTTCTTAAGACAGTAAATGACAAAATGTCAAATTGGTGGAGCAAATTTCCTAAACTTAAAAAATCACAGGTCCAGACAAGAAAAGCAAAACATAACAAAATCAAATAACTATTCTTAAAAGCTTTTTTTTTTTTTGCTTAAAATGCATATAGAAAAATGGGGAGGGGAACAGGAAGGGTCTGAGAAGAAACTAGCCAAAATCTGTTACCAGGATTTACCTGAGTGGTGACATGAGTCAAAGATTTGTAGTATTGAGAGGTTTCCAAAGACTAAACCCAACCTAGGTGAGGTCAGTGCTTCAAAAATGAGCTACAAGTTAAATACAATGATACATAATGAATGCCTAGGCATATCAGAGAGGCAAATGCCATGGAATATGCAAAGGAGGAAAGGAAGGTCAGTACTATTTATTGACTTTCTAGAGCAGGGATTTTTAACCCTGGGGTTCATAATTTTTAAAAAATATTTTCATAACTTTCGATATAATTAATTTCCATCTAATGTATTAATTTTCTTCATGTAAAACATAATTCTATGTATTTTATTTTACACATGTAAAAATATCATTATGAGACAGTCCCTGGGCTGCCCCCAGACGGCTGAAGGGGTCCATGACATGAAAGAGGTTAGGAACTCCTATCCTAAAGGAAGGAGCATTGGAGATGACTTTTAACAGGAGTGTGTGATATAGTAAAAACAGCACTAAATTGAGAGCAGATGACCCTGTGTTCAAATTCTGCTACTTCTTCTCAGTGTGACTCTCTCTAGACCTAAATTTCCCTAGTACAATGAAAGATTTGGAATAGAAGGCCCCCAACTTCCTCTGCAGCTCTAAGTCTATGACCCAAAGATACCAAATTAGTATACAAGATTAGAGATGCTTGGGGACAGGGGCAGGGAGGGTGCTATTTTAGACATCATTTTCAGAGTGTCTGGTTTGGTTGTTGTTCCTTTTGTACTGATGGGATAGTCTTAGAATAGAAGACAGTGTTTGCCTGAACTGTGTGAGTTCAGCAAATGACCCTATCTATCATTGGTCATCCTGTGAATGAAAACTAAAATGAGTATATTTTTCCCCTGTGCCCAAACCTGAATTCTGGATGTGAGTACCCGGCTCCCTAATCCCTGCGAGTGTGCTAGCATTCTCTGTGCAGGAAGCACTCTTTTTCCCTTGCCAATCTGTCAAGACTTTGAGACATCCCTCTTCCCCATCTCCACCCCCCTGCCCTGCCCTTCCTCATCTCCTTTCTGAGGGAGAGCTCAGACTTCGGGCTGTTAGCTTCTCCCTAACCAGTGGAACCTTTTGGTTATTTTGCAACATAAAACCCCCTTTACCTTTCTCCTCCAACACCTTCCATATGTTTGTGCAATATTTCTTCTGGCAGCCACTCTCCATAGTGCCAGTCATTTTGTGCCAATGGCTTCTGATGCAGATCCTCATGAGTTTGGTTGTTGCTTAAAAAAAAAATATGATGTGGGAAATGGTGGTCCCTGGAAGCTGACCAATTTCTCACTTATTTATCACACCTGGCTCCCTTCCTAGGACAGTGTAAAAACACCGTCTGTTCTTGTCGATTGCTCAACAAACCATGTCAGGAGACGGTCTGTTCACTGGTCTGGGCATGGCGTCCCTTTCTGAGGCATGCTATCTCTGCCATGCCAGTCATCATCTTAAACGTGGTCCTCAAACCAGCTTTTTCCCCCAGGCTCTCCCCACATCATATGCTGCTTGGAATGTCTTTTTGCTCTGCCTGGGGTTGTTTCTTTCAATTTTCAAATATTTCCCTTTAATCTTTCCCACTTCCCTCTTGGGCTTTGCAGCAGTAGCCAAACTGTACATGTAAACTTTCTTTGAATGTCCTTGATTTACAAGTAACTGCACCTTCTTGTGGCTTTCAGCAACAATTGGTTCTCAAATTCCTGGTTCTGAGCCCTCTGGGAATAGATGTAAGTTTCTGATTTGGCCTTTCCCACCTACCAGCTAGGTGATGTTCATCAAGTCATTTTACTTCCCTACATCTCAGTTTCCTCATTTATAAAATGGTAGTGATATACCAAGATTACCTCCCTCTAAGGGATATGAAGAATACCTCTAGAAAGGACAGGTGATTTTGCATCAAACAGAACTCCCTGTAAAATGTTCCAGGATTAGTGATCATCTGATTTTGGTGCTAAGTATTAAGGAGTTGCCTGCAGCTCAGGAAAGTGAGGTGACTTGGCCATGGGAACATACATCTGAACTGAAGGCTTCCTAATTTCATACCTGGCCAGAATCATCACTGAGCTATAGAGACAGTCCTGGCTCTAGAGTCAGAGGTCCTGGAGCTAAACCCTGTCTTGAATTCTCACTAGTTTATGCCCTTGGGCAAACGACTTCCCATCAGAGCCTCAGTATCACCATCTATAAGACAACTACTTGGCTTCTGCTATCCTCCTTTCTAGCTCCACTGGAAAGTCCGAAGGCCATGGGTAGATACAGTAAAAGTAGCAATTTGGAGATGGGAGTTCTGACTGCAGTTCTACCTCTTATTCCAGGACCTATATGATTTATTCCCGCCAATTAATCTCATCAGCTCACAATTCCTTCCACTGTAAAATAAAGTGGTTGGGCTATATGGTTTCTCCTTGTTTTATACTGAATATTGTAAATGTGAGCTCTTGTTATTTTACCACACGTCCATTCCACTTTGAGAGTCAGTGCAGTACAAATGAATTTGGAGTTGACTTGGCTTCAGGAAGACCTGGGTTCTTTTCCCACGCCAGAAACTTATTAACTGTGGGTCCCTGGGAAATTCATCTAACATCTCTGAGTCTCAGTTTCTTAATCTGTAAAATGAAGTATTAATTCAGTCACCTCTCAGGTTCCTTTCAGTTCTAAATCTATAAACCTATTGTAGCCCATATGTAGTCATTCTTCCACCCGCAATTTGCACTAGCAGGTTAGGTCAGAGCTCAGTCACTTCTTGTCACTTTAGAGTTTAGGTAGACCTGAAGGGCTGGGAGTGTCTTTGTAATGCTGTAGCTCATAAGTGCCCTATACACACACACACACACACACACACACGTATATATGTATATGTATGTACATTATATATACACATATAAATGTATCACATAGACATAGATATATGCACAAGAGCTCACCAGTGTGCTTCCAGAGGAAATACAGTTGTCCAAATATTCCTCCAAAAGTCTGTCCCACATTCTTCTACCAAAATACAGAAACCAGGGGAAAGTTTGCTTGAACTTAGAGACTGCATGTGGCAAGGGTTACCTCATGGTTCCTGGAAGGTCTTTTGTCCAGGCCCTCAGGATGGTGCAGTTTTCCGGCTGGGCTCTTTGTAGAACCTCGACTCTGCCTTTCCTCCTCGGTGCAGTCTGTTCTCTGCTCTAAACACAGCATTGCCACTGGATGCTACTGATCTGGGGAAGCTGCTAGGATACTGACAGAAAAGTTCAAGTCCTCTGCTCCCTCCGTTGCTCACCAGGTGCTCCTCTGGACAAGGTTGAGGTGACCTTCTCTCACCCTAACCCCTGCCCCTAGGGATTTCTTCTCAAGGGTTTAGCGGAAAGGTTCCAGTTTAAGCTTCCATATGCTTCAATCTCTTGGGTTCCAAGTTAGTTCTTGATTTGATCCAAGCTCCCAGGGCATCACCAAATCAGAACAGTCTTCCTATTAATGTCACATTGCTTCTCCCAATGATGTTCAAGGACTTTTTGCACTTAGTCCAAAGTAATCATATGTGACTGAGGTACATTCTCATCTAATATTTTACCACTTTCTTTTAAGTGTAATATTGTAATTATCTAGTCTGACCCCCCACCCTTTCACCATGATTCTATGAATATACTTGGTTGCTTTTTGCCATAGTTTAAATGCTAAAAGGAAGAAAGGATTCATTTTTCATTGTTCTTTATACTTACACAGAGGGGGAATGAGTGGCTTTGAGAGTTGCAGGGAAAGCCACACTCCCAACTACAATCAGTCTGGGTTAAACCCCAGCTCACTCCAGACCGGATCATAATGTCTGAGAGACCCAGATTACTCTGTTTTTTGGGTGAAGGTATTATAGGCCTCTATTTAAAATACATACATGTGAATATATGTATATATGTGTATGTAGGCATATATCTCTGTGTATATATATCACATTTATGTGTGTATAATGTCCATGTATATACACATATATATGTGTAGCGATACAATTCAGTCATCATTAACCATTGCTACTTTCCTTGGAATTGCATATCTGTGAAATTATTTCTTCTTCCAAAAGGATGTGAGTCCCTTAAGATCAGGGATGAGTTCACTTCTGTATTATTATGCCAAACTAGCACAGTGCTTGGCACCCAGGTAGAAGTTCATAAATGCTCATCAACTTATTGTTTGGATCACAGAATTAGCCTGTCAGACCTTAAGGAAACCAGGCATTGCCTGGCAATATGAGAGGTATCCTGGCTATTGGGGGACAATGTGGGGAAAGTGGGCATTTTGTAGGTATGGAGATGAGGCACAGAAAAACAAAATAAAACCCAAAACTAATTTCGACTACTTTGCAGTTTTATAAAGAGCCAGTTCCACCTTTAAGCCTTAGAACTGACATTTTTTTCAATCTATATTCATTAGGGAAACCAAATTAAAACTCAGGAAATATTTTCTACTTTCTAGAAATCAGCTGATTTCTTCCTCCCTATTCCTACTCAAATGCAGGTCAGCATTAAAACCATTCAAAGACAGATAGCCAGAAACGGCGGTCTACAAAATTTCACCATGTCTATCTTCAACAGTCTGGATTTTTGCCCAGGCAATCACTCATCTGCATCCTAATCCACTGCGATTCACCCATCCTGTTCTGGAGTGGCCTATCTCAAATCTTTAAAATCAGTGTTTATCTTGCACACATTTTCTCCAAACAGCCCACCACAAAGATTATACGCAACAAAAGTTTCAAATGTTTCCTACCTACAATCTTCCTTTAGCTGGTTTCAACATGGCTCTGGAAGAGAGGTGGAGGCTGAGGAGAAAGGAGATACTAGGAGAACAAAAAAAATTTCTCTTTCCAAATAACTGAAATAGTTTAGTATTTCCTCCTGTATATATCAGGTCCTGTATGACCTGAGAGATCATAGATTGAAAGCTGGATGGAACCTTAGAGATCAGCTAGTCTAACCTCCACATTTTACAGATGAGGAAACAGCGATGTAGAACAAAAGGACTTGCCCAAGGCCATACAGTTAATGACTATGTCAAGCATTCAAGTTCAAGTCCATTGATCTTTCAATCCCATAGATTAAAATCAGACTTACACATCTCTCAAAACAACATACTTTGCAGCTGAGTTTCCACATACAGTTTTTAACACCATCAAGATCCTCATTTTTAAATACAAGGATACAATGTCTCTGAACAGGGCTTGATCTCAGTTTTCAGGGGAAACAGAAAGATCTCAATTAGAGTCTCATCAGGCATGCAGCAGGCAGCTGATTCTGCAAAGACTTGTCTCATCACTACAATCTTTTCCTGGTATCTACTCTCCCTAGTCTCTACTCTGCTTGCATTTACAATGGAAAGACAAATAACCCTTCCATGGCCCCCGAAAAGTATTCACATTAGGACTTCCTTTAGAATTAGAGGGTGCTACAGAGAGGCACTGAGGACTTACATTATCCCACAATAAGAATGGGAACCAGGAGCTTCAAGCACAATCTCGATCACATTGACTTGGCACTTATATACTTCTAGGATGTACAGAAAAAGGGCCCAGATAACGGACCCTCAGATGGCAAGCCAATTCTAGTAGAGAATGAGAGAGTAATGACACTCTCAGTTCTCTGCTTCCTTCTATGCCTAAGATCATCTAGAGGCATAGGGTCCCTGATTAAATGGTACCACTGTAGTAGGTACAGACCAGACCATTTTGGAGGATTGTGTCTAATTCTAGATACCATGTTTAAGAGGCATATGTAGTGTATCCAATGGAGAGAAATTAATGTCATAATATCAGACTGAAGTATCTTTGAGGGTTTCTAAGCTATCTCCCACCAATTCTCATTTTATAGATGAGAAAATGAGTCTGAGAGGGTTTAACTGACTTACCAAGGCAACATAGGTAACAGAACTGGGGTCTGAACCAAGTTCTTCTGACTCCAAATCCAGAAGAGCTTTAAAACAAAGTCATAAGAGGAATAGTTAGAGTAGCTGAGGTAGTTTAGTCTAAAGAAGAAAGGTATGAGCCTCATTCATGTAAACGACTTGTGATGAATGAATGAATGAATGAATGCTATCTTTAAACATTTGAAGGGTTGTCATGAAGGAGAGGGAAGATGTTCTGTGTTGCTCATGTGGCAAGAATTAAGAGCAATGGGTAGAAGCTGTATTGGAGCAGATTTTGATTCAACATAAAAAAGCAGTTTCCCAATAAAGATGTCCTGTATGGAAAGTCTGTTGTATGAGGAAAGAAGATCCTTCTTGATGACCAAGAAAAGATGAATGAGCATATATCCAGGATGTTGGAGAGATTGCTAAACTGGAAAAGAGAATAGACTAGATGGTTACTTTGTTTCTTTGTGACCTTAAAGTGGTATTATTATTCTTTGTTGTGGAATAACTAACTACCTTTCCTTCCCTAAAGGTTGGTCCCAGGTAGGAGGAAGGAAGCTAAAGTAGATGTGTGGATGTGTCTGTGAATGGAACCTTAGAGATCTCAGAGCTCATCTTTTCCAACTTCCTCATTTGAGGAAGTTGCACAATGAGCCCCAGAGGAGTTAAATGCATGGTGTCATGGCAAGACCACTGTATCTAGGATCAGAAAATGTGGCTTCAAATACAAATCCTGTTGTTACTTTTTACCATGCAATCTTGGGTTAGTCACTTTTCTGAAACAGTTTCCTTGTATATAAAATGAAGGACTGGGATAGAGGTATCATGGACAATTCCACAAATAGATTTTTAAAGAATGGGAGAGTTTTGTCAGTTACAAATTGGACTAACCCACTGAAACATAACTAAAGGCATTTAGTTTCTTTCCATTTTTGATAGAAGGTAAATTCAACATATTCTATGGCCTGGGTAGCGGAGTTTTTTCTCACAGAATGCAGTGGATCAATGCTTAAAATTTGTTCATTAATACTTTAGTAAATCAAATTATATTTCTCCACTGAGTTCGTTGTAGAAATAAGTCTTACATTATTTTTATGTAAAGTTAGTGGTGCCTCCAAACACTTTTAAATTCTCTCCTTTCAGCTCCTGTTAAATAACTAATGATCCTTAACCAGACACTTAAAGACATAAGCAGATATTAAGGGAAGCCCTCTGGGGAGAAAAAGCACTCTTTATTTTTCTTTCTGCTCCCAGGCTCTTTGCTTCTGGGAACTGGAAGCAAGATAAGATGTGTCCCTTGTTTCTGTGGAAGAATGGGGTGGCGGGGTCATATTCTACTTGAGCCTAGGGAGCGAATGAAGACCAAAGTGGTACAAGGAGGTAGTTAAGTTACAAGGAGGCAGTCAAGACTTGGGGGTGGAGAAGTATGCCAAGAAAGATAGTAGGGAACAATAAATGATTTTTGAGGACCCTTCCAATGCTGAGATTATAGGAATATAAATCTAGAGCTAGAATATTTTAGAGTTCTTCAAGTTCAAAGTTTTTATTGTGCAGATGAGAAATATGAGGCTGAGAAAGCTTAAGTTCTTTGCCCAAGAGCACAAAGCTTGAACTATAAGGCCAGAATTGAACCCAACTCCTCTTGACTTCAAGTCCATTGTGCCATCTTTGGGCATGAGATGTCTCTCCCAAAGATACATGTATGAACTAGGAAATTAACCCATCCTTCTAGTTTTAAATTGCTTAGCAATTCTGTTTCCTCCAGAAGGGGATAGTGATCTTTGCAGTAACTACCTACAAGGCTCTTGGGAGAAGATCTAAATGTGAGGTTTTATTAGTCATGAGACAGCCAAGTGTGGTCTCTCCATTCAAGCAGAGGATAGGGAAAAGTTTTGCAAAGGGTGCGTTGATTGAGTGCCAAAGAATTTACAGGAGCCATCACATGCACACATCTATCTCCTGACCCTCCAGTCTCCCCAACTGTCTGTTTCAGTTCCTTACTACAAAGAATAATATTGTGCCTTGAGCATGCAAAGTTTGAGAACTACCAAGATGGTGAGTGATCGTTGAGGGAGCTCTGACTGGGTCTGACACACACTAGCTAGGTGATCCAGCTAGAACACCATCTTCTACAGGAAGCCTTTGCTAACTCCTCTTAGTTCTAGTGCCTTCCCTTTATTGATTATTTCCTAATTATGCTGTATAGAACTTGTTTATACATAGTTGTTTGCACCTTGTCTCCCCCTTTACATTATGAGCCCCATGAGAATAGGAATGTCTTTTGCCTTTCTTCAAATCACCAAAATCTAGCACAGTTTCTGGCACATGGTATGCATTTAATAAATGTTTATTGCCTGAATGACTGACCCTGAGCAAATCACTGAATGTCTCAGTACCCAGGATACTCTAAGACTGTAAGTTTCAGAGAAGGTTCTGACCTGCTTTGATAGAGTGGATATCTATCTGCACCTAAGAATTTCCTATACCAATGCAATGACAAGCCTGGTCTAAAATTATAGTTAGTGGGTGGAGTCAAGATGTCAGAGTAGAAAGACTCACGTATGCTAGCTCCGAACCCACAGCCCATGGATTTAATGTAAGAAGAGCTCCCCACAAGTTCTGGATCACTGCAAGGTGCGCAGAAACACAGTGGAAGAGATTTCCATTCCAGAGAGCCCTGGAGAGCGGTCCCCAGGGGTCCGTTGCGCCCCGGAAAGCGGAGCCCACCCCTGCCCTGCTCTGGCTTGGTGGCCCCAGAGGGGCCCCAGATCCAAGCAAGGTTCAGGGACGGAACTTCCGGTGGCCGGGAAGGTCCCTCTGCCCACAGACACTACAGGTCAGTGAGAGAGACGTCTGGGCTGGCTGAGAGGGGAGCGGGGTGTCTCCATGACTCGGGCCCCTCGGGAGGAAGCAGCAGAGGCAGAGGCAGGGGCAGGAAGCGGCGGAGGCAGCAGTGGAGGCAGCAGCTGCGGCCCGGGACTCCCTGAGCAGCAGGCAGGATCTTCATTACTGAAGGTCTCTGCATAAACCACCTGAAGGAGCTGAGCCTGGGAGATGGCCCTGCCCCCCACCTGCTCCATTACTTAAAGTCTCTGCATAAAGCCTCTGAGGGAACTGAGCCAGGAGGCAGCCCTGCCCCCACCCAAGCACCAGAACTTAAGCTGACATTGAATAGCAGCCGCGCCTGCCGCAGAAAGCCCATTTGAATCTCAGACCCCAAGCACTAGCTGGGTGGATCTAGGTGGGGGTGGACAGGAATCTCAGAAGTCAAGTTTCCCAAGGCTGGGAAAATGCCCAGAAAAGGGAAGAAAAATAAGACTATAGAGAGCTTCTTTCAGCGGGTGCAAATGTTCCCGCCTTTCAATTCTGATGACGAGGAAATATTCTTACCATCAGGGAAAGAGACATCCCAGGGGGATGTTGGGTGGGCTCAGGCCTTGGAAGAGCTCAAAAAGGATTTTGAAAAGCAAGTTAGACAGGGGGAGGAAAAACTGGGAAGAGAAATGAGAGAGATGCAAGAAAAGCATGAAAAACGGGTCAACACCTTGCTAAAGGAGACCCAAAAAAATGCTGAAGAAAATAACACCTTGAAAAATAGGCTAACTCAATTGGCAAAAGAGGTTCAAAAAACCAATGAGGAGAAGAATGCTTTCAAAAGCAGAATTAGCCAAATGGAAAAAGAGGTTCAAAAGCTCACTGAAGAGAATAGTTCTCTCAAAATTAGAATGGAACAGATGGAGTCCAATGACTTTCTGAGAAACCAAGAAATCACCAAACAAAACCAAAAGAATGAAAAAATGGAAGAGAATGTGAAATAGCTCATGGGAAAAACAACTGACCTGGAAAATAGATCCAGGAGAGACAATTTAAAAATTATGGGACTACCTGAAAGTCATGATCAAAAAAAGAGCCTAGACATCATCTTCCAAGAAATTATCAAGGAAAACTGCCCTGACATTCTAGAACCAGAGGGCAAAATAAGTATTGAAAGAATCCATCAATCACTGCCTGAAAGAGATCCAAAAAGAGAAACTCCTAGGAACATTGTAGCCAAATTCCAGAACTCCCAGGTCAAGGAGAAAATCTTGCAAGCAGCTAGAAAGAAACAATTCCAGTATTGTGGAAACAAAATCAGGATAGCTCAAGATCTAGCAGCTTCTACATTAAGGGATCAAAGGGCCTGGAATAGGATATTCCAGAAGTCAAAGGAACTAGGACTCAAACCAAGAATCACCTACCCAGCAAAACTGAGTATAATACTTCAGGGGAAAATATGGTCTTTCAATGAAACAGAGGACTTTCAAGCATTCTTGATGAAAAGACCAGAGCTGAAAAGAAAATTTGACTTTCAAACACAAGAATGAGAAGAAGCATGAAAAAGTAAACAGCAAAGAGAAGTCAGAAGGGACTTACCAAAAGTGAACTGTTTACATTCCTACATGGAAAGGCAATATTTGTAACTCTTAAAACTTTTCAGTATCTGGATAGTTGGTGGGATCACACACACACATACACACACACACGTACACCCGTGCATGCACACACGCATACACACATGCACGCACATACAGAGACAGAGAGCACAGAGTGAATTGAATAGGATGGGACCATATCTTAAAAGAAATTAAGGTAAATGGTGAGAGAGAAAGGTAGGGGGAGGAAAGAGGGTGAAATGGAATGGGGTAAATTCTATGTCATTTAAGAGGCAAGCAGGAGACTTTTTAGTAGAGGGAAAAAGAGGAGAGCTGAGAAACAAAACAAGAAGTTTACCCTCATCACATTTGACTAAAGGAAGGAATAAATGCACACTCATTTTGGTATGAAAACCTATCTTACAGTACAGGAAAGTGGGAGAGAAGGAGATAAGCAAGGGCAGGGGGATAATGGAAGGGAGGGCAAAGGGAGGAGGGAGCAATTTGAAGTCAACACTTGGGGAGGGACAGGATCAAAAGACAGAAGAGAAACAATGAGGGGCAGGTTAGGAGGGATGGTAATCCAGTTAGTCTTACACAACACAACTATCAGGGAGGTCATTGGCAAAACTACACAGATATGGCCTATATTGAATTGCCTGCCGTCCCAAAGGGAATGGGTGGGGAGGGAGGGATGAGGAGAATTTGGAACTCAAAATTTTAGGAACAACTGTTTAGTATTGTTGTTGCAACTAGGAAAGAAGACATACAGTTAAGGAGGAATAGAAAGTCATCTGGCCCTACAGGAGAAAAGAGAAGATGGAGACAAGAGAAGGGAGAGATGACAGAAGAGAGGGCAGATTGGAGATAGGGAAAATTAGATTGCTCGGTGTATTGGGGTGGGGGAGGGGAGAAAAGGGGAGAAAATTTGGAACCCAAAATTTTGTGAAAATAAATGTAAAAATTTAAATAAATAAAAAAAATAAAATTATAGTTAGTAGCTGAGTAAGAAGTCAAATATTAGTCCTTATTCCCCAAGCCAGTATTTCTTCCTACTTTTTTCATTTAGTGGATATTTTCCTTAGACAAATGCAAAAAAACCCTTAACTAACCAGTTTTTTAAGTTAAGAGAAAAGAACACAAACATTTAATACTCAAATGCAACAAATATTAACAAAGATGTTTCTGTTCCATATTATGACTGAGGGGTTAGATTAGGAGAGAAAGAGAGAGAGAGAGAGAGAGAGAGAGAGAGAGAGAGAGAGAGAGAGAGAGAGAGAGAGAGAAAGAGAGAGAGAGACAGAGACAGAGAGAGAGACAGAGAGAGAGAGATTAGAGATTAGAGACAGACATAGATAAGAGGAGGCAAAGAGAATAACGGGGTTAGAGAGAAAGTCGGCAAGATTGACAGGGGCAAGAGGACTGACAGAAAAGGAAAGAGGGGCAGAGAAGAGACAAAAGTAGAGAAATTCATAAAAGAAGAGAAAGGAGAAAAGAGGGAGGAAGAGTAAGAGATAGAGGTCAGCAGAGGGCCAGATGATCATTAGATTCTGGGATTTGGACCATAATACGGGTCCACTTGGGCTTTTGGTTTCAGAGTCTGATCACTGGATATCTACTGGCTTTGAAAAGTCACTTAGTTGATTACCACAGATCTTCCAAGTGCTTTCCTCCTAAAACCTCTAAATTACCCTTTTGGGAAATGGCAGTATTGGCTGAACTATGATAATGATGGCCAGAGTAGGATCTCTATGAGGGTTCTATAATCCAGCCTGGGGACTGAGGGCCAGGTCTCTTGTTTCTTATCCTTGTGGTACATAATGCCAACATTTCCAATAGCAGGACATGTGGTGTCATTTGGATAAAACATTTGGTTGAAGGGGTGAACTTTTCATATTTTATCCAGGTGTTCAAGTTATGAGGAAGAGTGGCTATTTACACCTAGACTGTGGCTTGCACTATGGGAGAACCCAGCTTGTCTGGGAGCCAAATACGAAGGTGACTTTTTAAGGGTTGCTTAGTAACCTGGGTTTAGCTAATTCTTTCTTCCTGCTCTTGTGTGTAGCATTGCCTGGTTTATCTTCTAAATTTGCTTCTTTCAGAAAGAAAATTAATATAAAATGCCTATTTTTCAAAATGAGAAAATAATGGACAACCACATGAGAAATTGTCTTTCCGGTGCTTGTGGTCATCATGTCAAAGCAACAAATGCTGAAAGCCTTCAAAAAACCCTGATCTCAGGAGGTGTTCAGCCTGCTCGCCTGACCAAGGGGATGTGGGAGAAGGGAGGTAGCTGGGCTTTTGGAGGATGGAGGTATCTGACCATTAGCTCCAGCCAGATGCAATCAGCTGAGATTTCAGTGTCGAGCCTTTCTTAGTTACATGAAAATCACATCTAATAAAATGGGAATTAGAAGGAGAATCTCATTGAGCTTCAGAGATGTGCCAACATCATTTTACCCAACAAAAAGGACACAAAACTCAGGTGCAGTCTGCTCAGATCCTGAAAACTCGGTCTCTTCTCTAGTAATTGATCTCAAGGTAAGACAACACATGGTGTAAGTCATAAGATCTGTGCTCTAATCCTGGGTCTACCACTGGTCTGTTTCAACCTTGAAAGCTTTGGTTTCCTCAGCTGCAAAATGAACATCAGACTACCTGTTGTACATGGCAGACTTGTTGTAAAGAAAGCCCTTTATAAGTGCTGATAAAGGGCAAAATAAATGTGAGCTATTATCAATAATGATACATCAATACCAATAAAGTGTTCTTCATTGTTGTTCTTTCTCTGTTCTGAATCTCCTCATTTGTCAAATAAGGTCTGTAATACCTTCCTTACCAATATCACAGGGCTATGGCAAGTCTTAAATCATAAAGAGGATGTGAAAAAGCTTTAGAAAGATTTATTAAGCATTTGTGCAAACGCAGAAGATTAAAGATGAAACTTTTGCCATTAACTAGCTGTGTGACCTTTAGCACACAGTTAAACTCTCTGGGTTTCATTTCTGAAAAGGAAAGGGTTATACTGATGATCGCTAGTGTCTGAGCTCCAGTAATCTTCTGGTTTTTTTTTTTTTTACTGGGAGCAGGAAGAGCATTAGGTTCACTACCTCTGTGAACTGTGACTTCCTCCCCGGAACAAAAAGAAAATATGTTATCAACTTTAAAACCAACTCCTATATTGTGGTTATATGAAATTGAAATTAAATTCAGAACCTTGTAGTAGGGAGGGAGAGAAAGTGGTATGAAAATTTTGTTGTCTAGTGGTAGATTCTGACATTGGGGGTTTTAATGAAATAAGCTTAAAAAAATTTTAAGTGTCTTGGAGATTACAAGGCTGTTACAAAATAACACTCTGATAAATTAAGTATAAATGATTTTGAAACATCAAAAAATTAAGGAAAATATTGCTTGGCAAAATTTACTATGAGTTTTTAATTAAACCTCAAATGTTTGAGACATTTCATTGGCCCTGGCTAGGACTGTATATGTTTATAGAGTCACAGAATAACATTGCTGGAAGAGACCATACTATTAAGGCTGCGATTCCAACTGCCTCATTTGACATATGAGAATAAGTGATGTGGCTAGAGTTGCACAATTAGTGGTAGAATTGGAATTAGAATCCTGGACTTCTGACTCTTAGTCCAGAGCTTTAAAAAAATAATATTGCCTCTTCTCTTTATACTAGTTTCAATGGATTCTATCCTGAGATTACTATGAATAATGTTAATAATTTTTTAAAAATTTCTCTATTTCAATTCTTCAGAAAAATCCATGATTTCATCCTTTTTTTATATTCCATCAACTGATACTGACTGAAACAACTTCATCCCTTAGCAGACTTCTTATGAATTGTTGTAGTTAAAAAAAACATGGATCACCTAGACGCTAACTAGGTGGAGAGCATCCCTAAATAGAGCTTCCTGTCACCTCCATGGGCCTAGAAAAATGTGTTAACACTCATTACCTCCCTTCTTCACCTTTTTCTCTCTCTCCAACATTCTCTGCCTCTGTCTTTCTGTCTCTCTGTCTCTGTCTCTTTTCCTGTCTCTCACTCTCTCTCCCTCTCTCCCTCCCTCTCTCCTTTCTCTTTCTCCATATATATATGAAATGTACAAATGTGCATGTACATATACACATGTGTGTATATATATATATGTACACAACATGTATCTAGTATTTGCTTAACTGTATATATGGCAGAAAGTGAATTAGAATTAAAAAAACCTCGTGATGAGGGTGAAAGAGGAGAGTGTAAAAACTGGCTTAAAGCTTAAGATAAAAAAACAAAGATCTTGCAAACTGTTCCAATCACTCCCTGGCAAATAGAGGGAGAATAAATAAATGGAAGCAGTGCCAGATTTTATGTCCTTTGGCTCAAAGGTCACTGCAGGTGGTGACTGAACATATGAAATTAAAAGGAACTTGCTCCACTGAAGGAAAGCTACAGCAAATATGAAAAGCTTACTAAAAAGCAGAGACATCACCTTGCTGACACAGGTCCATGTAATCAAAGCTATGGTTCTTCCAGGAGCTGTGAGAGTTGGACTATAAGGAAAGCTGAGTGCCACAGAACTGATGCTTTCAATTGTGGTGCTGGAGAAGAATTTTAAGAATCTCTTGGAGAGCAAATTAGTCAAGATTTAAAGAAATTAATTCAGGGTATTCACTGGAAGGTCAAATATCGAAACTGCAGCTTAAATGCTCTGGTCACATAACGAGATGATACGACTCATTGGAAAAGACCCTGATTATTGGGAAAGATTGAAGGCAAAAGGAAAAGGGGATGGCAAAGGATAGGTAGTGTCATAGAAATAATGAACATAAACTTGGACAGGCTTTGGAAGATGGTGGGGGATAGAAGAGTCTGGTGTGTTATAGTCCATTGGGTCATGAAGAGCCAGACACAACTGAACAACCATAGCATGTTGTAACAATAACAAATATGTTCTTTCCCCCTGCTTCCAAGGTCCCAGCAGCTACCCTCTTCTGGACTGGGGAGGAGCATAGTGCCTTGTCCCTGCCTCTACTGGGTCCATTGCTTCCTCATTAATTCTCGTACACCACAGGTAGCACAGGCTCAAAGACAGTGAGATGCTGAGAAGCCAGTCATGCCGGGAGCTGTTGTTATACAGCCTCAAAACTTCAACTGCATGTAGAATTAGAAGATTGGTTTTTAAAAGTATAGTCCAAAAGAAAGATCTGCAAGATCTGCCTAAGGACTTCCCCCTCTATTCCTACTTCCTTTTCCCATTGTAGAGTTTCTTTCAGGTCCTCCATTTTGGGATTAGGTCCAGATTAGCCATGCTTCATTCCTCTCCTGACTCTGCTGCTGCTGACTCTCTCTGGACTTCTCTCACCCAACCACCGCTCTTTTTCAGTTCCCTTTTCTTTATGGTCTTCCCCATTGGAATAAGGCATCTAGGTGGTACAGCAGATAGAGTCCTGGTCCTGGAGTCAGGAAGATTTGAGCTTAAATCTGGCCTCAGATACTTACTAGCTGTGTTACCCTAGCCAAGTCACATAACCCTGTTTCCCTCAGTTTCCTCACCTGTAAAATGAGCTAGTGAAGGAAGTGGCAAACCATTCCAGTATCTTTGTCAAGAAAACCCCAAATGGAATCATGGCCTGACAAGACGGAAAGGACCGGACAACAACAATTACGATATAGACTCCTCGAGGGAAGGTGTGTCTTTCATTGTGCTTGTGTTTGTAGCCCAATACTTAGCCCAGTGTCTGGTGCATAGTGAATACCTAAGAAGTGCTCATTGCCTGTTGTCTATCTTGTTTACTAAATGAACAAGTGGCAAACATCTTCAAAGTTAGCTAGGCTGGTTTTCAGACAATAGACTATTTCCAAGAGTATATTCAAAGCCTTTTGAACTTGGAGGACTTGCCAGAGCCTGCCCTCCAGTAGTATAACTTTCAAAAACCCAGAGTCATCTTTACTACACCATGATGAAGAATCTGAATAGGACTTTAGTGGATATTTGTTTAAAATAATCAAAGAAATTCCCAAGTTTCCAGAAATAAATTGTAGGGAGAATTTTTTTCTTAAAAGAAGCTTTATTGTGAACTAAGCAAAACTCAACAAACATGAACATTTCAATGTACAAAGAAAAGAAAGAATGATTATATATGAAACCATGCTCTTCGGTTCCAAAATATTTTAAAGTAGATTAAAATTAACCTAGTAGTAACAAAATCACCCTACTTGTCTGTGCTCGCTTCTAAACTGCCTTCTGTACTCTTCTATGTATGCTTTTTAATGTTTCATCAAAGCTCTCATCTTTCTTTTCTTCTTTTTTCGACTAGATTTAAGGGGATGAAGAAGAGTGACAAGTCGATGATAAGGTGGAGGTTGTGAACTGGATGACTGGCAAGATAGTGGTACCTTCAATGATAATAGGAACATTTGGGAAGAGAAGTGGGGGAAACTAATGATTTGTTTTGAACATGTTGAATTTGGGATACTTTTCAGACATCTAGTTTGAAATGTATATGTCTAGACAGAGAGAAGTTTGAGAATCATTTCCATGAAGATAATTAAATCCATGGCACCTGATGAACACTAGCACCACAGTCAGTGGATCCGAATTCAGATCCTGCCTTTGATGAATATCATATGTTTGAATTCCACCATTAAAATGATGGAATTGAAAAAGATGGCCTGAGTTTCCTTTCAGTTTTAGTTTTGTGATGCTGTGGTTAGTTTTGTTTTGTGTGTTGCCTCTTTCCTATCCCATTCCCTAATAGTTCCACACCCATCCTGGTTAATGTCCCAGTTCCCTTGGAAGCATTCTTGGATATCGTCATGCTATGCCCTGACTTCCTAGGGAGTCCCACTGTAGAAATCTAGCTATGCTTGCCCTAGCTGGCCATTCCCAGTGCTCTGGATCTTTCCTAAATCCTACCATCAAAACATACCTGTCTCATATTCAATCCCTGTGCTTTGTTAAAGTGGATGCAACAAATCAATTTAAGCACATGTATGTACTAAACTTACCGATAACCTCTGCTTGTTTTTATTTATTTTTATTTGCATTTTTACAAAGAATGATTAATGGTGAGAATTTTGAGGAACCTGGCAGCCAACTGGAAAAGAGCTTTTGGGGGAAGTAGTCACTTTGTTTAGCCCCTAAAATAATGCTATGTATATAGATGGCTACTCTGTCTATGCAGGAATTTGATATCTTGCCCTTTTCTCCATTGCAGGAGGAGAGGGAGTGGGGGATAGAAAAGATCAGAAAAGGAGGAATTATTGCCTTCTGGTACATGTAGACTCCTGGGGCCCAGGAGTGGGAGATCTGTCCCTAGAATATGATTTATGATTCATGCAGTTGGCACTTGCCAAAAGTTGGGCCCATCCCAGATGCCAAGTAAAAGTGCCCTAGACCAAGAGCTAAGTAAGTACCTCCCTTCTTCCTTGTTACATGGACTGGGAGGGAGGGAACTATCTTGGGGCAAACCATCTACAAAACTGTGAAAGTTTCAATTTGAGCTGTCCTACTTCATTTTTCTGTGCTGTCATTGCATCCACACCCTTACTCCAGGCACCCATTGCCCTCATGTTCCCTCCTCCCTCACCTTTAGCTAAACCTTTCAGGTGGCAACAAGTCCTATGAATGAAATCACAGAGAGATATAAATAAATGGCTTAGAATCCTAGAATCTGAGAGGTAGGAATGGATCTAGATGTCATCTGATTCAACTCCCCTTCCCCCACAGAGTAAACCTCTATAACACCCCCTGAAAGTGGACATTTGGCCTTCATTTGAACTGTATTAAATGAATGAATGAAGACATACATAAATATATAACCACTCCTGACAAGGGATTGGCAGACCACAAAACTCTCTGAGATTTGTACGTCTTGCCAGTTTGGGAAGAAATGAAACTAACAGGAGTGGAGCTTGGTGGTGAGACAGAGGAACAAAGTACAGGGAAGAGGGAAAGAAAAGGGAGAGGTGCCAGTTATCTTAGGGCAGCAGTCTAGCAGCTGTTGTCTGCCACATCTGCAGCATCCTGTCTGTAAAACCATAAGAGATGGTATCTCTCAAAATGGACAATCTGGGAGGTGTGTGTGTGCGCGTGCGCACGTGTGCCTGTGTGTCTTTTGTCCTGGCTTCCTTCAAGTTCACACAAAAATCTTATCTTCTACAGGAGATGTTTCCCAACCCCTCTTAATTCGAATGCTTTCCCTCTTTTAATTGTTTCCTATTCATCCTGTATATAGCTTGTTTGTACCGATTTGTTTGCTTGCTTCTCCCACTAGATTGTGAGTTCCTTAAAGCAGGGACCATCTTTTGGCTCTTTTGGTATCTCTGGTTCTTAGCACCAGTGCCTAGCACAGAGCAGGCACTTAATAAATGTTAATCAACTGGCTGAACTGGCAGAGGTAAAAGGCAGTCTGGACTCAGGGAAAAAGGCATGACTTTGGTGCCCCAGGCTCCATGGCCATAGGCTTACATACTGGCCAATACAGAGATGAGAGTCTCATGTTTTCTTGTTATTGTTCATCCTTCTTTCTCAAAAAGGACCAATAACATCATGAGGGTGATGCCTTAACTTGTACGTGAAGTGGATTTCAGTGAGGCAGATTTTTACAAGTATGTGGATCAGGTACATAAAACTGCTAAAGAATCTGTCAATATTGAAGATGGAGGAGTAACAGCACACACTTTCTAGAGCACTGCTCCCAAGCCCAGCCAAATACCTGTAAAAAATGACTCTAAACAAATTCTGGAGCTGCAGAACCCACAGAATGACAGAGTGAAGCAAATCTCCAGCACAAGACATCCTGAAAGGTTGCTGGGAAGTGTCTATAGCATCACACAAGGGGCAGGGCACAGATAGGACCTGAGCAGGCCTTGGGGAGACTGAATCTCTCACACCTGTGGTGGTTTCCAGACATTAGGATCCCAAAACACTGAAGACAAATTGGAAAGTCAGTAGAAAAAGTCTGTGGGACCAGTGCAGGAGAGTGGAGTGGTCCAGCCCCAGCCCCAGGGAGGCAAAAGGGGAAGGGAGTGGAGGAAACAGCAGCAACTACAGCAGTAGAGGAGCCAGAGACAGTGACTATTTCTGGAGCTCTAGGTCTGCAGATTGTGGGGGAATCTAGTGGCTAAAAGTATACCCCTCACCCCTATTGGAATCTACCTTGAGAAAGATCTCAAAAGAAAAGTAAATGACTGGAAAAATGAGCAAAAAACAAAAAAAAAAAGAATCAGACTATAGAATCTTACTTTGGTGACAAGGAAGAACAAAACATGCAAATAGAAGACAACAAAGTCAAAGTTCCTCCATCCAAAACCTCCAAGAAAATATGAATTGGTCTCAGGCCATGGAAGAGATCCAAAAGGATTTTGAAAATCAAGTAAGAGAAGTAGAGCAAAAACTGGGAAGAGAAATTAGAGTGATGCAAGAAAAATATGAAAAATGAGTCAACTACTTGTTAAAGGAGACCCAAAAAAGTGCTGAAGAATATAACACTGTAAAACATGGACTAACCCAAATGACAAAAGAGCCAATGAAAAGAAGAATGCCCTAAAAAGCATAATTGTAAAGATGGATAAGGAGATCCAAAAGCTCACTGAAGAAAATAATTCCTTAAAGATTAGAATGGAGCATAAAGAAGACTTTATGAAAAATTAAGAAATTATAAAACAAAACCAAAGGAATAAACAAAATAGAAGTCAATGTGAAATATCTCACTGGAAAAACAACTGACCTGGAAAATAAATCCAGGAGAGGCAATTTAAAAATTATGGGACTACCTGAAAGTCATGATAAAAAAAAGCCTAGGCATCATCTTTCAAGAAATTATCAAGGAAAACTGCCCTGATAGTCTAGAACCAGAGGGTAAAATAAATATTGAAAGAATCCACCAATCACCTCCTGAAAGAGATCTTAAAAGGAAAACTCCTAGGAATATTGTAGCCAAATTACAGAGCTCCCAGCTAAAGGAGAAAATATTGCAAGCAATCAGAAAGAAACAATTTGAGTATTATGGAAATACAATCAGGATAACACAAGATCTAGCAGCTTCTACATTAAAGGATCATAGGACTTGTATTATGATATTCCAGAAGTCAAAGGAACTAGGATTAAAACCAAGAATCACCTACCCAGCAAAACTGAGTATAATACTTCAGGGGAAAAACTGTCATTCAATGAAATAGAGGACTTTCAAGCATTCTTGTTGAAAATACCAGAGCTGAATAGAAAATTTGACTTTCAAACACAAGAATCAAGAGAAGCATGAAAAGGTAAACAGGAAAGAGAAGTCACAAGGGATTTACTAAAGTTGAAATGTTTATATTCTTACATGGAAAGAAAACATTTGTAACTTTTGAGACTTTTCTCAGTATTTGGGTGGTTGGAGGGATTATATACATATAGACAGAGGGCACAGGGTGAGTTGAATAGGAAGAGATGATATCTAAAAAAATAAAATTAAGGGGTGAGAGAGGAATATATTGGGAGGAAAAAGAGAAAAACAGAATGGGGAAAACTATCTCTCACATAAAAGAGGGAAGAAAAAGCTTTTTCAATAGAAGGGAAGAGAGGGGAGGTGAGAGGGAAAAAGTGAAACTTTCATTATATTTGGCTTAAGGAGGGAATGACATCAATACTCAATTTGCTATGAAAATCTATCTTACACTATAGGAGAGTAGGGAAGTAGGGGAGAAGAGGATAAGTGAGGGGTGAGGGATCATAGAAGGGAGGGCAAATGGGAGGAGAGTGTGATTAGAAGTAAATACTTCTGAGGAGGGATAGTATCAAAAGAGAGAATAGAATAAATGGGGAGCATGATAGGATGGAGGGAAATATAGTTAGTCTTTCACAGTATGACTTTTATGTAAGTTTTTTCCTTACTACAGATGTATAACACATATAGAACTACTTGCCTTCTCAGTGAGGCTGGGTGGGGAGGAAGGGAGAGAAGTTGAAACTCAAAGTTTTAAAAATGAATGTTAAATATTGTTTTTACATGCAACTGGGAAATAAGACATGCAAGCAATAGGGTACAGAAGTCTATCTTATCCTCCAAGAAAATAGAAGAGATGGGGATAAAAGAAGGGAGGGGCATGATAGAAGGGAAAGTAGGGGTATTGGGGGGGGAAGGGGTAATGCTGTCTTGGAGTGGGTGGAGGGGAGAGATAGGGAGAAAATTTGGAACTCAAAATCTTGTGGAAGTGAATGTTGAAAACTAAAAGAAATAAATAAATTAGAAAAAAAAGAATCTGTCAATATCTACTATGATATCATATACAAAAGGAGAGGAGAGTTGGATAGATCCATTCTCGAACCCAGAGTTTCTTTAACATGATAGGAAATGTCTTTTCAGAACAAGAAGCCCTCAATGAGGTTTTTGAAATATTGTCTTTCACTGATTTCTAGATCAGTGTGTTTTAAGTTGACAGTCCCTCCACAAGCATGGTTAGGTTGTGTTAGCAACCTAATTAATCCTTGTTGTGACCTGTGGAACTGTGAGGTCTGAGAGAGGTAAGCAATACCATTATGACTAGCACTTCCTATTGACATCACAAGCTACCATTGACATCATAGAGTAGCCTAAAAATCCCTGCTTCCATTTCCAGGATTGGTTGAGCTAGTCTTGGTAATACTTGAGTCTCCTTCTTGGCCCAAAGGTGAGAGAGAGAGAGTGTGGATAAAGTTGGCCAGGAAGACGGTCCTGCCTCTAACTCATACCGTCTTTGTGGACAGAGACATACACCCTCTCTGTGCTCTAGACAGCTTTCCAAGGCTATAAGATGTTCAGAAGGAGCTAATTTACATTAGAAAACAGACTGTTCTCATCCAGAAGTTCCACAAACAAATAGAGCATAGGTTCACTTCTATTTTGACCCAACGACAACTAGAAGGCACAGTGGATGGAGCGCCAGGCCTGAAGTCAGAAAGATTCATCTTCCTGAATTAAATAAATCTGACCTTATACACTTCCTAGTTGTGTAACCCAAGGTAAGTCATGTAACCCTATTTGCCTCAGTTTCCTCATCTGTAAAAGGAACTGGAGAAGGAAATGGAAAACTACTCCAGTATACTTGCCAAGAAAACCCCAAATGGGGTCACAGAGAGTCAGAAGTGACTGAATGACAATTTTTACCTAAATAAGCCAACATTCTTTCTCTAAAACATGTGAAATCCATGTAGGAGATCTTATACAGCTGTACAAAGTTTTGCAGTGGGTCTGACACGTGTAGATTCTATGCAGTTGGACACAGTAGAGACAAACAGTAGATATGTGTTGTCTTTAATGCATACCATATGACCCAATTATGAGGTGCTTTTTCTCCATTTTTTCTTGTAATTATTCTTGATTCCATGCATGTCTTATCTCCCCAATCTGATTATATGGTCCTCGAGGTCAGGCACAGGAATTGGTCAGACAGTTTCTCCCAAATCCATTGGACATGTCCTTTGGAATGAAGTAAAAAGAGGAGGACTTGACTAGTGTCTCTGATAAGAATAACAGGAAGTTGAAAAGGTGTGAAAACTGAATTCCTTTCTAGGAGGTGGTATAGACTGATGAGAAGAAGCAGAAGTGAGAAGACCTTGTTCCAAGTCTCAGATCTGCCATGTAGAGCTGTGCGACCCCAGAGAATTCATTTCACTTTTCACTTGTAAAGGGAATATACCTGACAACCTCACAGGGGTGGGGGAAGATGGGATGAATGAGATAAGGCCACAGGCATTCAGTTCAGCAAGCAGTCATTAAACACCTACTATGTATGTGCCAGGCACAAAGACACAAAGACATCCCTCACCCCAAATGAAATCAATCAATGCCTACCTTTGAAGGCACAGGAGAGTATAGGACTTGGAGTCAGGAAGACCTGAGTTCAAATCTAGCATCAGACATGTATTAGCTGTGTGACCCTCAGCAAGTGGCTCCACTTCTCTCACCCCTTAGTTTCCTCATCTGTAAAAGGGGGATAATAATAGCATCTATCCCCCAAGATGATTGTGAGGAATAAATGAGATAATATTTGTACTTAGGAAACTTTAAAGTGTCACATATAAATGTTACCTATTACTAGGAGGGTACAACATTTAGAGAGACCGATAAACAATACAATTTGAAGAAGGAGAAAGCAGTAACTGAGAGAATGGGAAAAGTTTCTAGTGGGAGCATTCTGATCTTTAAGGAAAATAAATAAACGATGACTGTGTAATTTGTTAACCCCTTTTCTGAATTTTCAGGTAAATGTATCTGAAAATAATCACACAATATTTCTTCTAAAAATTCTATAGTTCGTATGTGCCGTAATTCATAAGGAATATATAAGGATATTGGGAAGAGTAAAACAATATATAAATATAATTATCATTAGGGTTTTTCCCTTCTTAAATACAATGAAATACATGTTTTGTTTGTGTATCTAAGCTGCCTTTTCCGCTGCTCCTCTCCAAATCATATCTATCCACTTTCCTTTCTTCCTCCCTGAAGCCTTTGGGGTTCACTGTAGGTCAGACCAATTTTCCTTCTTCTGATGTGTTTAGAGCACACAGTTTGGTACTGTTTCAGCCTTTGGGTGATTATTCCCTCCACCAAAGTAGATCACAGCCTACCTGTAACATGGTAGATAAATCCTAGAGTTATCAGAGGTATTCAATGACTTTAGCCCAAGGCCTTGGGTTCCAAGGCAGGTCCAAGGGATTTGCCTAAGGTCATTCTTCCAGTGTCAGAATCCGAATTTGAACCCAGATCTCTCTGATTCCAAGTCCAGCAACCTTGAATTTCTTGCTGCACAATGTGAGTCACTTGATCTGTGGTGTAGAAGTGAATTCCCTAATCTCTATATAAGTAAATAGCCCTGTTAATTTTACACCTGTGCCTTAACAAACCCCTTTGGCAAATTCATTTCCGATTCTTCACAATTCCTAAGTGATCTCCTGCTTGTTCTCAAACATAGTTTTCCTGGAGGCTTCCGGACCAAACATCGAAATGCTTTCTATTTGTCTTTCCTCCCTCACCCATCATTACCCTCACCTCAACCCTCCTGCCACCCCCACTTTCTGTGCAGTAAAAATGCTCAACTCCAGCACTGTGAATTAAAAGGCAGAGCAGGTCTAGAGAATTCCTTCTTTGTAATAAGTTATCCATTAAATACCACTTAAGCTTTTCTTGTTTTAAAATGTATGTCAACATAATCTCAAATACTTTTTATAAAGTACTAGTAGTAAGACATTAAAAATGACAAAAATGTCTTTAATCTGCAAAAAAAAAATTTTAATCAACTGAGATATCGCTTGCCACGCAACAAAACAAATAATGGCCTAGACTGGTCTATCCAGTGGCTACTCCCATGGGGAAGTAAGATGGGAGATGATTTTCTAATAGAACATCAATAATATTTGCATCTCTTTCCTCCTTACCAAGTGAAATGCTTGCCAATCTAGTGGTTGTTCAAGGGGAATATATGTTCAGCACTTTGGCAGCAAAGTTCATTTTTTTAAAATGAACTTTTCTGCATTAAAAGGAAGTACTAAACTATTTTTAAAAGAAAAAGAAGAATGTCCAATGTTTGAAATTCATGTTACTCTAACTCCCATTTATCTACCAAATGGAGGCCTAAGATCTTCCTCAGATCAATTGAACAAATATTTAACAAGCATTTACCATGTGCCCAACCCTGTGGTAGAATCATAAGATCACAGGAGTAAAGAGGAGAAAAGGTTCTCTGAGATCATCTGGTTCAACCCTCATTCATTTTACAAATGAGGAAATAGACCCAGAGAACATAAATCACCTGCCTAAAGTCATACAGGTAGTAAATAGAAGATCTAGAACTTGAATCCAGGTCCCTTAACTCAAAACCAAATATTGTGGGAGATACAGATGTAATGGGGGGTTTAGAAGAATGAGTCCCAGAAGCTAACAAACTAGAGGCTGAGATACTGATTTACAAAAGAAAAGATAACTAACAAAACCAAGCAGTATGTAAGTGACCACAGACTAGAAGAGATGCTGAGGGCTAAGGGATTTTGGAGGAGGGATAGATCACTGCAGGATGGCCATTGTTATGGAAAGCTCTGTTAACCACTGTGTGACTTCAAAAAGGGCTGAGGAATGGTCAATACATGTGTTGCCCAACAACGCAAGGAGAAAAGCCAGGAGCAGAACAGAGGTCTGTATATAACTTTCGTACATCTGACCAAGGCCTTTGATACCATCAGTTGTGATGGATTATGGAAAATTATGTCAAAATTTGGTTGCTTGGAGACGTTCATTAGCATCATATGTCAATTTCATGATGGCATGCTTGCCCAGGTTCTGGATAATGGAAGTACTCTTGGGCTTTCCCAGTCACCAATGAAGTGAAACAGGGCTGTGTATTTGCCCCCATACTTTTTAGCATGAGGTTTTTCAGTCATGTTGTTAAATGTCTTCAATGAGGATGAACACAGCATCAAGGTCACCTACCATGTTGATGATAAATTCTTCAATTTGAAAAGGTTACAAGCCAAGACCAAAGTGGAGGGAGTGTTGGTGCCTTATTGAAAAGATGCTAACTGGCATTGGTCAAGTGATATGGAGGGATAGACCAATTGATATGGAGGGAAGCGTAAAAACAATAGCATTAGACAGAGACTCAAGCCCTTCAGGATTATCCCCAAGAACTTGGAGAAGGAAAGAAGTAGTAGCCTTGCTTTAGGGACCTGGCATGCCAGTATTAGTAAGGGGTAGGGTAAAGGGGAGCCCAGAGTCTGTATGTGCTACCTGACAATCCATACAAAATACTATATGTAATAATTTTACCTTTTGGTTATATGAAATACAGTAATAGTCCCTGGTCTTATGACTCTCTGTAGGGTTCCTAGCAGTTCAGTCAGTCACTCACAAGCCATAGAAACTTGAAGTAAAAAATTCTGCAGCATCAGGTTCCAGGTTCACTTTCAATTAAAATCTGGGTGCAGGCCCAGGCCACAACAGAGCCCTGCTGAAATCAGAACAAGCCAGAACTTTCCCAGTTACTCTAGGGCAGGCCATGGGAAAATTATCTGGGAGGTATGGAAGACTAAGGTACACAATAACTCAAACTTTGTAAGATCCCCAGTTCATGTTGAAGTCACGGCTTCATAAGAACTCATGGAAGACAATTTGCAGCCTTTAGATCACTCATTCTAACCCATTCATTCATCAATGAGAAACCGAAAACCCTAAAATGTAAATTTTGTGATTTGCCTCAAAGCTCTCAAGTAGTAAAGGAGACATTCAAACCCAGCTCCTGACTCCCTCAGTTGTTTTTTAATCATCGTTCTTAGAGCTAGAAACAGAAGCTAGAAGGTTAGGGGTGTCCAAGACAAGTTTTGTCTACTTCACAACTGTGTTGCTGTCCTTCACCTCTGCCTCTTGGAATCCCCAGCTTCCTTCAGGCTTCAGCCCATGTACAAGCTCCAGCATCAAGGCTTTTACTAAGCTCCTCTGCCCTTCCCATATGTCTCTGGCATCTAATAAATGCCTGTTTAAACAGCACTAAACTGCATTGCCAAGGAATGATGCTACTTGGTACAGAGAACTGCTAGGGTGTGATTAACTGGCTGGCTGAGGTTGGACAGCCATGGGAGGCAATAACTAGCCCATTGAAGGCATTCTGGGAAGAGCAGATTGCAAAACTGCTTAATTCTGATCATCATTCTGCTCGTGTTGCCCTAACTTCTGAGACCTCTGGAGCTGGGGGCAGGGGGATGGTTCTTATCCACAGTCATCAGTATATAAGACCCAGTGATACAGGGTCATTTGAGTGAATGCTTCCGGTGGAGTACAAGGCACTCCACTGAAATTTGCCTTTTTAATGTTCAACCATTTTTTTACATCTTTTCTGTTGGTTGGTTGTGTGTTGTCCTTCATCTTCCAAGAGGACCAGAATGACATCACCATCGTAAAGTGAAATTTCAGTGTGTCTGACTGTGGCTGATCAGACCAATATGAGCTCAGAACACTCTACCACAGATTGGACACAGACAGTCCGTATAAATATGTGGGGTGGATATCCCAAATTTGCGCATCCTGCATTTACTTTGTGCTGTCTCAATTCTGGTTTGCTCAAAGAGCACAGCACTGTTTCTGATGTGGGCATGTCATGCCGACTGGTCCTGTGCCAGTGTCTCCCATGTTGCACAGTCAAATCCAAAGTTCTTGAGAGAAACTTTGAGAGTGTAGTTGTATCGTTTCTTCTGGCCAGCATGTGATCACCTGCCGCATGCAAGTTCTTTATAAAATAGTCTTTTTGGCAAGCATACATTTTGTATTCGAATAACATGGCCAGCCCATCAGAGTTGCGCTCTCTGAAACATAGTTTGAATGCTTGGCAGTTCAGCTCAGGCAAGGACTTCAGTATCTGGTACCTTATCCTGTCAGGTGATCCTCAGACTCTTCCTAAGACAGTTCAAATGGAAGCAATTCAGTTTCCTGGAATGGCACTGGTAGACTGTCCATGTTTCACAAGCATATAACAATGAGTTCAGCACAACAGTTCTGTAGACCTTCAATCTGGCAGTCAGTCTAATACCTCTTCTCTCCCAAACCTTTCTTCAGAGCCTCCCAAACACTGAGCTAGCTCTGGCAATGCATGCTTCAACCTCATTGTCAATGTGTACATCCCTGGAAAGTACACTACCAAGGTAAATGAACTTATCCACAGCAAAAATCCTCTGCCTGAGTGCACTGCCCATTCCTCTGTCTGCGATGCCTCCTACTTCTATAACGTAAGCTCACTGATCAGGGTTAATGCTGTAAAATGGCAGGTTTTTAATGCAAAGTAGATATGGCAAGTTGTGGCATTGTTTCCTCAGGACGTTTTTTCATAATAAAGCATAAGGATATATGACTGGGACAGTCTGAAAATTCAATGTAGTAGAAATGACAAAGATTTGTTTTCTATTCCAGACTTTTCAGATTTGAAAAAGGACTGTATTTTTTATGGTGTCTCTCCCAATACTCCAACATAAAAAAAAACAGGCTCCAAATTTCTGAAACTAAAGAGATCTACTAGGATGCATTAATAATGGTTATTTTATGCTCCATCAAAAGATGTAAAATGTATTTTTATGTGTATCCTCCAAAGCATTTGTTGTCAGACTATCAGTCTGGGCATTTTGGTCAATGACACCACTATTGTTCGGGGTCTAGTCCTTACTCTACTTGCTTAACATTTTTTCATTGCTATCTTTATCACATTAATTTCTGAATATATCCTTCCTCCTTTTCTTTAAAGGGAAAAAATAAGAACAACTGATGCATAGACCCTTCCCTTCCCTTCCCTTCCCTTCCCTTCCCTTCCCTTCCCTTCCCTTCCCTTCCCTTCCCTTCCCTTCCCTTCCCTTCCCAACTTACCTTACCTTACCTTACATTCCTTTCCCCCTACTGCACTCTGAAGCTCAGATACCATGGGGCCCCTGCCCCCTGCCTAAAGGCTCTCTTCTGGACCCTCCTGTCTTCAGAGTGATTATCAATAGTAACTGTTGCTGTTTCCATCCCAGCCTAATGCCTTTCTTGACCTCATTAAAGGGATCATGCCCTGACTACTTATTAAACAGGTCTGTTCAGTGAATGGGCGTTAACTCACCCTAAGTAAGTACCTATATAGACCTTGGCCTAAAGGGGCCAAGGTCTCCCAGTGCATCCTGGGTCATCTCCAGTCATTCTGAGGAATATCAGGTCACTGGATTCAGATGGTTCTGGAGGAGAAGTGAGGCTGGTAACCTTGAACAGCCTCCCTCACTCAAAACAAAGTCAAGCGCAAGTCATGTCATCATTTCTCTGATGGCATGGTCTTCTTCGCCAATGAAGGACAAATACAACCTACAAAGTCATGTCTTCTAACAAAGAATTTAAAAAGAGACTTTTTAAAACAGCTCCAAAGAAAAACCAACCTGAGTATATGTAATATTCCAAATTCATCATTCTCCAACTTTGAAATAATGGGCATATATTATATATAAGCAATGTGAACAATGCATGCCATAGGAAGAAGCAATAGTTTGAGTAAAAGTAAAGAAAGATGATTATGAGTAGGCATGGTCATCATACTAGGCTGTAAGAACTGAAATCCTAAGCTTCATTTAAGGAGCATTTGGAATTCTAATTCCTCCTTGAACACCCCCATTCATGATCACCTAGTATTATTTGATAACTTCTGCTTTTGTCAGTTTCTTACTTCCCTAACAAGACTGTAAGCTCCTTGAGAGTTGGAATGATTTCTTAAATTTTTGTGTCCCCTCCACAGTGTGCAGCCCAAGACTGGGCTGTGGACACTCAAAATAACTGTCAATCAACAGACTGGTTTGAATCGGTGATGTGATGATAGAGAGGGAGGGCAGAAAAAGACAAGGAATACTTCCAGAGCCCTTTCCATTGATCCAAGGACATAGTATTGGGAGTTTCTTCCTGTTTCTCTGTCGCTTCACTATTCATCACTACCCAACCATGGCCACACCAGATCATAAATGTGGCAGTCAAAAGAATGCCGATAGATTCAAATGTAGAACAAAAATAAATGATAAAATCTAATGGGGTTATATATACAATATACACTTAGACTTTTAAAAATAACAACTGTCCAAATACAGGGTGGGAGAGATCTGGTTTGACAATCATTTATATGAAAAAAATTTGGGTTTTTAGATGCACCTAACCATGATCAGAGCCAACACTGAAAATCAACTGCTTAAAACCAAGAAGGGGATGTAAAGGAGGAAGCAACACAATCTTATGCTGCCTGCTTTAGGGGACATTCAGTTTCCAGATCTCAAAAGCAATAATCTCACTCTTTACTCATCAGAGAACATCTTTAGCATTGTGTTTTATGTTGGGTATAATTTTTGAAAAAGGTTATTGGCAAACTGGAGAATGACCAAGATATGTGAGGCAAGGTGATATTGAAGAAAGACAGACTGGATTTGGTGTCTGGGTACCCAGTTTCAAATCCCAAAGCGCTTCGCCTTTGGATTTCACCTCTACCACACAGGGCTTACAACTTCCAGGGTTCTTTCCATTTCTTAATGTATGATTAAGACAGAGAAGAATCACACAACAAGGAGAGGTAGCTGGTTGGTACACAGAAAAGAGCATAGGACTGGGAGTCATGAATACCTGGGCTCAAAATCTGCCTCATAGTAGCTGTGTGGCCCTGCTCAAGTCACTTACCTTCTGCCTCAGTTTTCTCTTTTGTGAAATGGAAATAATAACAACCCCTACCTGACAGGGTCACTATCAGGATCAAATGAGTTAATATATGTAAAAAGTGCCTTGCAGAACTTTAAAGGAAGGGGAGGGAAGAGAGTGAGCATTTACTTAATAATTTACTTAATAAACACCTACTATGTGCAAGACATTGCATGAGGTGCTTCACAAATATTATCTCATTTGATCCTCACAATAATCCTTAGAAGTAGGTGGTGTTATTATCTCCATGTCACAGATCAGAAAACTGAGGAAGAAGAAGAAAAAAATGAGAAGGAGAAGGAAGAGAAGAAGGAGGAGTAGAAATAAAAGAAGGAAGAGTGAAAAGAAAAGGAGAAGGAGGAGGAGAAGGAGAAGGAGGAGAAGGGGAAGGAGAAGAAGGAGAAGGGGAAGGAAAAGGAGAAGGAGAAGGAGGAGAAGGGGAAGGAGAAGAAGGAGAAGAAGGAGAAGGAGAAGAAAGATTAACCTTAGGAGGGAAAGCTTTAGCAGCTAGAGAAAGTCAGGGAAGACCGCCTGAAGAATGACATATATCTCAATATTAATAATCTCAATATAATATCTTGAATAAGATAATATTTCTAGAAAGTGCTTAGCATAGTGCCTGGCACATAACTAAAGGTATATAAATGCTTGTTTCCTTTCCTTCTTTTCCCAGAGACTACTCTATAGATGAGTAATCTGTGAAGGATGAGTCCTGATACCTGTCACCACCTCTCTACAGCACACCCCAAGGGCAGAGGCTCAAAGCTTGCCAGTGAGCATGAGGGACTTTTTCAGGAAGTTGGTGAGTGGTAGGTTAGTGCCCAGTGAAGAGTGATATTTCTTCCACATTTGTTGAATACCTAAACACTCAGCAAATAGATTGGTCAAAATTGCATTATTTTTCAATATTTACAGAATCACAGAATTTTTGAGTTGGAAGGGATCTCATCCAAGTCAGATCCAAAGTAATTCCTTCTTTAACAGCCCTGACAAGTGGGTATAATGCCTGTGCTTGAAGCCCTCCAAGGATCAGTCCACTTATTGTCACTTGAGGCAGCACTTTTGAAGAACTCTTCAAAATTAATAATATTTTTCATGTTGATGACCCTAAATTTGCAATTTCTGTGAACCGTCCCCTTCCTTTTTCTAAGAAAGGGAACCTGGCATTGGGGATACAGAAAGCACTGAACTCGGACTCAGGGAAGATCAGGATTTAAATCCCACCTCAGACCCATAGTAGCTATGTGATTCTGGGCAAGTCACTTTATCTCTCTTGGTTTCAGGTGTAGAAAATGAGGAGCTGGACCAAACAAATGGTCCCTAAGGTCTTCCTGGTCTTACACAGGACAAACTTTTGAAAACTTTAATGTGGGCATCATGTTCTGTCCCCTACCCCTGCCAAGTCTTTTCTCTTACAGACAGACTGGAATTCTTGGGTGCCTTCAGCTAATCCTCAAGGACATGGAATTCTTCACCATCCTGAGTGCTCCGCTTTGAATGCCCTCTGGCTTAGCCGAGTCCTTCTAAAATCTCGGTGTGCAGACTAAAGACAATAGTCCCTACATGAATTGGCCAGCACAAGGACGTGATCGTATCTCTTTATTCCAAGGGAATTCATCCATTTAAGAAAATGCAGTGGTGCACTATGTTACAATCCCATTTTAAAATGTATTGCTTAACTTCAATTACATAACACCAAATAAAGTTTGAGGTGGCATGATCGAATAACGGGCAGTTAGGTGTATGGAACACCAGATCTGAAGTTAGGAAGACACTAGTTGTGTGACTCTGGTTGTCACTTAACCTTTATCTGCCTCAGTTTCCTGGCCTGTAAAATGAGGATAACAACAGCATATACCACCCAGGGTTCAATGAAATAACATTAAATCAATATATAAAATCCATAACAAACTCAAAAGTGCCATACAAATGCCAGTAATAGTCTTTTAAAGGTTCCTTTGGAACCATATAACCCTGCCCACATCAGACTGAACTCCCCAAGAATAGGGGGACTGGCTTTTGCCTTTCTTTGTATCGCCAGGACTTCATGAAGTGCCTGGCACATAACAGGTGCTTAGTAAATGTTTAGTGACTATCACCCTCATTTTACAGATGGGTAAACTGAGGGTCAAAAAAGTCAAAAGGCTTGTCATGTGTCCTGGCTGCTAGCTCTGACCTTGGTATTCATGAGTTTTGTGATCCTGAGCAAATTATTTTACCTTTTTGAGATTGTGAACCTCTTTGGGTTTTCGTTCCATCATCTATAAAATGGGGCTAGTTATACTTTTCTCACAGAGCTGTTGTGAGGAAGGTATTTTATAAAACATAAAACACAAAATACAGTTAAAAAGCTGAGTATCGTTATTATGAGTGCCAAGATTACATAGCTACTTCAATGGTAGAATTTAGTCCAGAGCCCAGGCCTGACTTGAGCCTGCCAGTGCACTTTCCAGGACTTGCTCATACAGAGAGCTCTCAACTTCTGTAACCTGACCACTACATAATGATAGTGAGCATTTAGAGCTTTACAATTTACAAAATACTTTTTATCTCTCATTTTATCCTCATCACAATCTAGGGAGCTAGGTGGTGTTATTAGCCCCATTTTACAGATGAGGAAATCAAGACTAGCAGAGCCTAAGTGACATATCAGGAGTCACGTGTCCAGCACATATCTGAGGGTGGATGTGAATTTTGGTGGTCCTAATTCCAAGATGAGTAACCTACCTCCCTCGGCAGTTAAAATAACTGGTCAGCTCATAGTTTCAAATGGGAGGAAAAGATCCAATTCATAGAATTTTGAGTTGTCAAGTCTAATTCATGATGATATTTAATAAATAATCTGATATCAAATCTAATGACTGATCTTTGGGGTTTGGGGATAGGAGTTGGTTTCACCATTCTATATTTAAATCATCTTTTTAAAATTTCCATTTTGAAAAGGTTCAAAAATATTACATGTTGCTAATACAATCTGAAAGAGATGGTCAGTTGTTCAAAGGCAAAGATTTCAGAATGAGAGCTGATTTTCTTACATTGCATATTTCAAAGTTCCTATTTAATGTTTCCTAATGCTTATTTTAATGTCATTTCACAACTGTGGTCCAGTACCCAATTTAAGTAGCATATATGAACACTTGCAAAAAAGGTTAGGTTTTACATATACACAAACACAAATGCAAATACCACAGATATGTGTTATAGTGCTACACAATTTTAAAATAAATTTTGGGGGTTAGTTGGGTTTCCCAGATGATTATTAAGGAGGAATTTTAATGGGGTTAGTTTTTTTTTTTCTTTCCCCAAACAATTCAAAGGCAACATTTTTGACATTTTTGTTGTTGTTAAAAAAAAAAATCTTCCCAGGAATTGTGGTTGAGTTTTTTTTTTCCTTTCCCTTAATCACTTATTCAGAGAGAGGGTGTCATCCAGATCTGGCCATGCTGGGATCAAGACATGTACAAAAGATGTCTTAATAGAATCAGGGTAACATGGATATTTCTCACCTTTGGACCAGAGGGGATGGAAAAGTTTCTTTTTTTTTTTTAAAGCAAATCTGTCCAAACTATTCAGCCCCTAATTTCATTATAAATTGAACTTGTACAAATCCTTACAAGTATGGTCACCCTTTGACAGTTTTCCCTGCCTCCGCCTTAGAATGGCAGTGGGAATGGAGCTCTTCATCCCAGCAGGAATGCATTTATGATCATACATTGCTCCAGTCTGTTTTTATTTCTAGTTTTATGGAAAATGCAGTGGTAATCCCTTTAGAATTCCCCTCAGCTTAAATCTCAGAGACTGTTCAAGACGGCCTCTTAATGTCTCAAGAGCACTTCAAGCTGCATAAGCCCCATATTCAACAGGTAAAGCCCACTTTGTTCTACAGAGATGGCTGGAAATAATGTGAAATTAAAGATTTAATCTTCTGGGGGTAACTCAGCCTGTCCTCAGTCAGACACAAAGAAACTCAAAAAGCTGCTAACTTTTCAGTAAGTAGAAAAAAAGTCTTTGATTGGCAGGGGGGCCTACTGCATTGATCCCCCAAACTATGCTGCTAGAAATTTTATTAATACAATCAAGCAAGGAGACTTATTGCACTGTTCAAAGATGTTGCAAGGATTTCATTTCATGATGAAGTTTCCTCTTTTTATGACCCTAATTGACAGGATTTAAGGGAAGTGAAGGAAAAAAAAGGATCAAGCATTTGGGACAAATTAAGTGCTCCTTTTTTTTCCGGCACAAAATCCCCAACCTACCAACGTGAATAAGCGTGGTAGTCAAAGCAACGTCGATATGAGCTGGAGGGATTAGATGATTGGAGATTATCGTCAGCTGAATGTACTCTTTGTTGATGACCCTGGGTTCTTGAAAGCTACAGCCAAGGGAACACAAGCTTGGGTAGGTCCCAAGCAAGCTCTGGAAAGGCTTTGAGTTCAGGCCCAGTAAAAGGCCGTGTGTCTTATCTGAAGACCAATTCGGCTAAATTCAGGAAGGCTCATCCGTGGGTGACTGACCACAAGATGCTGAACTTCTCAGCCATAACAGCTCATGAAATATTGACTGCATCCATGTCAGTAGAGAGAGACATACCAAGAAAATCAGTGAGGCTTCAAAGCATTTGAATATGAAAATAACAAATTTTTCCTTTTGAAAAAAACCGAATGTTCCATATCTACATTCAAATTTGAAGTGCTTTAATTTTTTGTGGTTTTTATAAAAATGGATTCTATTAAAAAATCAAGAACATACCTCATTCTTTTTTCCCTAGAACACTGGTGTAAAAACAAAACAAATGCTGATAATAGTAATAAACACTCTCCAGAATGTTTTCACACTAGCTAGCTATTTAGAATAATTTCCAAATCATGTCTCACATCTGCCTGCCACTAAACAATCATCAAGAAAAGGAAAAGCCCTCTTTAGCTACCAATGTACCCCTCTTCCCAAGATTACTGATTCCTCTGCAGTCAGTCCATAGACATTTATTCAGTGCCTACTACGTGCCAGGCACTTTCCTAAAGGCACCAAGGAGACAAGGGATGGTAAAAGACGGTCCTTAGTCTCACAGCCTAATGGGGAAGACAACATACCACAAACCACATACAAACAAGATTGAGGCAGAATAAATTAGAAGTAATTAATGGAGGGAATACATTAGCATTAAGAGACACTGGGAAAGGTACATAGAGAAGATGAGGTTTTAGGTGAGACCTGAAGGAATTTAGGAAAGTCATGGTTGTATTTGACAGTGATTTATGTAGTTCAGTGGAAAGACCATTGAGTTTGGAGTCTGAGAATCTGATTATAAATCTCATCTCTGCTATTTTTTAAATAGGTCACTTTGGATTCATTTTTGGACACCTGACCTATCTGGGCCTCAGTTTTCCCATCTTTAAAAGTTGGGAAAAGGACCAAATGATCTCTAAAGTCTCTAACTCCTACAATAAACTAATTCAGTCAATGCTTCAGCAAAATTCCCCTTCCAAAGAAATGGACAGTAATTTCCTCCAATGGGATCTAAGCCTTTCCTTGCTTCTGTTCAGGATCAGATGATCTCAGGATTGAAGAGGCAAATCCTATGTAACTGAGATTTGTGGTTTCCTGTGCAATACTCCATTCTTGTTCTTCTTTGAATATGGAAGCACTTGTGGGGTTTTTTTAGTGTTTGTCGTTTGGAATAACAAAAAATAAAAACTGATTTTTTTTTTAAAAGAAAGAAATTGGACAAATTGGCTTATGCAATCCCTTTAGTTCTAGCACTATTAATCCAATAATCCTCCTATCTTGTGAGTTACTATGACTTTAAAATATCACAAAGAATATCTATGAAAGAGAGATGGCGAAGGGGATGTTGGTAGTGACCAGCCTACATACTTACTTACCTCACCACTTCTGGAAAAATCTTTATGAGAATTAGTTGTTCCTGATTTTATGAAAATAAAAAAAAAGGGAACAGGTAGGATTTTGTAAATATCTTTAAAGCTACACAAATGACTGAAAAGATGAAAAGAATACAAGATCACACTGTGTTATTATTTCTTAACTACAAAAACATATTTGATTTAGATGCTGGAGTAGAAGCAGTGACTCGCTAGAGCTCTCCCCGCAAACCCCTCAAAAAAACTGTAAAAAAAATGACTCTAAAGAAATTCTAGAGCAGCAGAAGCCACAAAATGCCAAACTGAAGCAAATTTCCAGCCCAAGATAATCTGGAAGGTTGAAATGAAGGGTCTATCATACCAGGCTGGGCGCAGTTCAGTATGGACCATGCCTACACAGATGGAGCTAGAGAAGGCCTTAGAAGACTGAATGACTGGTGACTGCTGCAGTTTAAAGAATTCTCCACCCACAAACACCAAAGACAGCTTCAAAGGTCAGTGGAAAAGGTCTCTCATCTGGCTGAAAGGGGAGTGTGGTTCAGCCCCAGTCCCAGTCCCTGTTCCAAACCCAGCCCATACAGGCCACAGCCCCAGGGCAGCAGCAGCCACTGCTGAAGTGAAGGCTGCTTCTGGAGCCCTAAGAACTCAAAAGTCAAGTAATTGTCTGGGAAAATGAGTAAAGGAGAAAAAAAGAAACAGATTATATGTTTCTTACTTTCTTGGTGAAGAGAGATCTTCTTATGTCATTGGTGATAAGGAAGATCAAAATATAGAACCAGAAGACAACAAAGCAAAACTCCTCTAAGAAAAATATGAATTGGTGTCAGGTCATGAAAAAACTCAAAAAAGATTGTGAAAATCAAGTATAAGAGAAGTAGAGGAAAAATTGGCAAGAGAAATGAGAGGGATGCAAAACACTTCATGAAAAATGAGTCAACAGCTTGCTAAAGAAAAGCCAAAAAATGATGATGAAAATAACAGCTTGAAAATTAGACTAACCCAAATGGCAAAAGAGGTCCAAAAAGCAAACGAGAAGAAAACCTTAAAAAGTAGAATGTGCCAAATGGAAAATGAGGTCCCAAAGTTCACTGAAGAAAATAATTCCTTAAAAATTAGAATTGAACAAATAGAAGCTAATGACTTTACAAGAAATTATAAAAACAGAACCAAAAAAAAAGGAAAAAACAAGATAATGTGAAGTATAAAACAATTGACCTAGAAAATGGATCCAGGAGAGATAATTTAAAAATTATTGGACCACTTGAAAGTCATGATCAAAAAAAGAGCCTAGACATCATCTTTCAAGAAATTATCAAGGAAAACGATTCTGATATTCTAAAACTGGGGGTGAAATAGAAGTGGAGAGAATCTACCAATCACCTCCTAAAAGAGATCCCAAAAGGAAATCTCCTAGAAATATTGTAGGCAAATTCCAGAGTTCCCAGATCAAGGAGAAAATATTGCAAGTAGCCTCAAAGAAACAATTCAAGTATTGTGGAAACACAATCAGGATAACACAAGATCTAGCAGCTTCTACACTGAGGGGTCAGAGGGCTTGGAATATGATATTCCAGAAGTCAAAGGAGATAGGATTAAAACCAAGAATCACTTTTCCAGAAAAACTGAGTATACTATTTCAGGGGAAAAATGGAATTTCAATGAAATAGAGGACTCCCAAGCGTTCTTGTTAAAAAGACAAGAGCTAAATAGAAAGTTTGACTTTCAAATACAAAAATCGAGAGAAGCATGGAAAGGTCAATGGTAAAGAGAAACCATAAGGGACTTATTAAAGTTCAACTGTTTACATTCCTACATGGAAAATAATATTTGTAACTCATGAGACCTTTCTCAGTATTAGGATAGTTGGAAGGAATACACACACACATATATACACACATAGATGTACATACATGTATATACACATGTATATATAGTGTGTGTATGTGTATGTATATGTACATCTATGTTTATATATACACAGAGAGAGCGAGAAGACACAGGTTGAGCTTCTAAAGAAGAAAATAAATTGTTGAGAGGAATGTACTAGTAGAAAGAGAATGGGAGATGTAGAATGTAGTAAATCATCTCACATAAAAGAGGCAAGAAAGAGCTTTTACAATGGAGGGGAGAAGGTAGGAGGGAATAAATGAGCCTTCCTTTTGATGGACGTGGCTTCAGGAGGGAATAATATACACACTCAATTTGGTATGGAAGTTTATGTTACCCTACAGGAAAGCTGGGGGAAGGGGATAAGAGAGGAAGGATAATAGGAGGAAAAGCAGATTGGGGTAAGGGATAACCAGAAGCAAACACTTTTGTAGAAGGACAGTCAAAGGGGAGAATAGAGTAAATGGAGGGTGGGAAAGGATAGAGAGAAATATGGCCAGTCTTTCATAACATGACTATTATGGAGGTGTTTTGCATGACCACACATGTATAACCTATGTCGAACTGCTTACCTTCTCAAGGAGGGTGAGCGGACATGGGGGAAGGGAGGGAATGTGGAACTCAAAGCTTTAAAAATGAATGTTAAAAATTGTTTTTACATGCAACTAGGAAATAAGATATATAGACAATGGTGTATAGTTGCCCTACAGGAACAATAGAAGGTAAAGGGGATAAGAGCAGGGTAGTGATAGAAGTGAGGGAAGATTGGAGGAAAGGGCAATCAAAATATATGCTATCCTGGGGTAGGGGAAGGGGGCAGATGGGGAGAAAATTTGAAATTCAAAATTTTGTAAAGTGAATGCTGAAAACTGAAAATATATATATATATATATATATATATATATAGATAGATAGATAGATAGATAGATAGATAGATAGATAGATAGATAGATAGATATAGATATATATATATATAATTTAGGACTCTCTTCTGGTGATGTGTATTGTCACATGTTGATACTATACAAAGTTCTTGATAGCTGTAACAGAGAAAACAAACTGATCCTGGTATCAGCATCATTAAGCCAGGTACAAAAACAGGGAAAAATGTTTGTCAAAAGGATGTCTAGTATGTGGTCCAAAGGGAGAAAAAAGAAATCCTTTACATATGGTAGGCAACCTTATGCTCCTTTGCTGATGACCGTGGGTTCATTGTATCAAATTATGTAATACAAAAGAGACTCCTAATCAGATCTATACTGTTCAAAGGGGCTTAGCTTAACAACCCACACAGGAAAATCAGGTGGATAAAAAAATGGATATTGTGCAGATGACAACGTGCTTTTAGAAGTCTATCAGTACACAGAGAGCAAATTGCGTTGAACTGGGGAAATTGTATGCCTAGAGGATGCATGTACAACATGTGGTGCAGTGGATAGAGTGCTGGGCCTGAAGTCAAGAAGACTTATCTCCCTGAGTTCAAATCTGTCTTCAGACACTTACTAGCTGTGTGACCTTGGAAAAGTCACTTCACCCTATTTGCCTCAGTTTCCTCATCTGTAAAATGTGCTCAAGAAGGAAATGACAGACTACTCCAATATCTTTGCCAAGAACCTAAATAGGGTCATGAAGAGTTGGACACAACTGAAAAACGACTGAACATAAACTAAGAGGAAGGCTTTGTACGACTTTGAACAATTCCAACCTGTTCCATGAGAAGCTATGCCTCCCATTCTCTTTTTTAAAACTCACAATAGCTGTCCATTGATGCAATGTAGCTATAAATAATGGGACACTGATCTCAAAAGAAAATAAATGAAATCACATGTTCTTTTATCTAATAAAGAAGTACATATCCATACTAGGTACTATGCGGGGAAAGACAGAAAAGGCACTGGTGAAAATGTACCTAGGGAAATATTCACTCCAGCAAGTATGACAATGGCTCAATATAAGATTGTCCCCCCAAATGAAGTCTTTTAACATTGAACCATAATCCAGATTCGTAGTCTGTATGCAGAATTGTATGAGTCATCACTATGCCATACTGTGATATAAGTGGTGGAAGAAATGCAGAGAATGCCAATCTGAGAAGTTGGAAAGGATGTCAGAAGTCAGCTTTGCTAACTTTCTGCCTAATGGACCAATTCCCTCACCAACAAGCAGTAAGCTACTGCCTGTTTTTTGAATTCTACATGGTTCACAGAATCATTCATTCTATTTTTACACAGCTCTAATAGTTAGGATATTCTTCCTCCTTTTGAATGGGAATCTGACTCTTGTTAACTTCTGCCCATTAGTTTTTGTCAGAGCCAGGACAAGTAACCATCAGCACAGTCTGAAAATTTCCCTTTTGGCATATTACTGTCCACTAGAAATTTAAATCCTTGGCAATGAGACATCACAAGATAAATACCTATGTGCCTTGGGGAATAGAATTTTCTAGCACTAAAAACACTAAAATCAAAAGTATTATCTAAAAGTATCCCTTGTAGTGCTCCTCTCCCACCCCCCAAAAAACCACCCTGATTCATACTCTGCCCTAGAAAACTGTCTTCCTTTGCTAACCCCAGGCCCAGGTCTGACTCAAGTATTGTCCTCTGACACTATGAATAACGGGTCTTCTCCCTCTTTCACACACCTTGAAATGCTTGAGAAAAGTTATTATGCATTCTCCCTTAAGTCTCTTCTCTTAAACATCCTCAGTTCTTTCATTCAACCCTGATATGACATGGTCTTCCTAGTCACTGCTCTCTGGATACTCTCATTTGTCTATGCCCCTCTAAAAATGTAGTGCTTAATATGAAGTACAATCATAGGATCACAGAGATGAAAATGGAAGGAATACCAGAAACCACTGAGTTCAGTTAACCCATTTTACAGATGAGGAAACCTAAGGATTAGGGAGGTTAATCTGCATACCCAGGATCACACAGATATTAAGTGAGTAGGGATTAAAACACAGTTTTTCATGACTTTAAGTCCTACATTTTCTGCACCATAGCAAGCTACCTCTAACATGATGTGACCCTCTGCCTCAAGGGGTTCTTGGTCTTAGTGGAAAAGTAAGACTTAACTATCTTGATTAATTACAATATCAGACCCAAACAGTACACAATACAAAAACGCTCCACTAATCACAATGGCTAAGATGAGACAACATGTGTTAGTGTGATAGAGCAGTGGCTTGGGATTTAGGAGCAACTGGGTATGATTATTACCTCTGACACCAGCTACTAATAATAATCCCCTTCATCTCTCTAACCCCCAGTTTTCTCATCTATAAAATGGGAATCGTTATAGTCAGAGCTCTTATCTTTCAGGATTCTTAAGAGAATCAAATAAGGTAATGTATGTTAAGCATTTTTCAAACCTTTGATTGGTGTCTAAATATTCGTTATTTTTACAGACAGGAAGTTCTACAGGCAGGCAGGCAGAGATAAAATCCTTGTCTAGGAACAAATGTAGTGTACATGGTGTGGATTTGTGTCACTGCTGAGAGAATATGAAGCTCTTGCCTTGTCTACACTGGTTGAGAATGTGTAAAATTCATTGCAGTAATTAGTAATTCCCCACGGAGACATGGAATGCATCTGGGAGGTCCTGAAATAGCTATTGAAAAATGGAAAAACTCCAAGGAATTAAAGCAATTACCTTGTCTATCTTCATTGAGGAATGAAGTACTCCATATAAATGGATTTTCTAGATAACTGAAACTTACCCCAAATATAAGAAGGAAGAAAAATAGTGAATGCCCTCCTTATTATTCTTATTTTGTAAAATAAAATAAAGTAAGATAAGATAAAATAAAATAAAATAAATGGCCTATTGGATAGAGCAACAGACTGAACTCAAGAAGACTTGAGTCGAAATATGGTCTCAGACATAAGCTGGATGTGTAACCCTGGACAAGTCATTTAACCTAAATATGCCTCAGTTTCCTCAACTGTTGAATGCTGGGGTTGCTGTGAGATAAAATGAGATAATATTTGTAAAGATCTCTGCAAATCTCTTTTTTTTAAATTTTATTTATTCATTTATTTTTAGATTACAACATTCATTTCCACAAAATTTTGAGTTTCAATTTTTCGCCCCATCTCTCCCCTCCCTCCACTTCATAACACCTTGCATTCTGATTACCCCTTCCCTCAATGTGCCCTCCCTTCTGTCACACCACCCCTTTCCTTATCCTCATCTTCTTTCTTTTCTTGTAGGGCAAGATAGATTTCTATACCCCATTACCTATATTTCATATTTCCCAGTTATATGCAATAACAATTCTCAACATGTGTTTCTAATACTTTGAATTCCAACTTCTCTCCCTTCCTCTCTCCCCACCAATCCTCACTGACAAGGCAAGCAATTCAATACAGGCTATATATTTGTCATTTTGCAAAAGACTTCCATAATAATCATGTTGTGTAAGTCTAACTATATTTCCCTCCATCCTACCCTGTCTCCCTTTATTCTATTCTCTCATTTGACCTTGTCCCTTCCCAAAAGTGTTTACTTCTAGTTACTCTCTTCGCCTCTTTGCCCTCCCTTCTATCATCCCCCTCATTCCACTTGTCCCCTTCTCTCCTACTTTCATGTCGTGTAAGATAGATTTTCATACCAAATTTAGTGAGCATGTTATTCCCTCCTGAAGCCATATGTGAAGAGAGTAAGTTCCACTTTTTCCCTCTCACCTCCTCCCTATTCTCCTCCATTGAAAAAGATTTTTCTTATCTCTTTTATGAGTGATAATTTGCCCCATTCCATTTCTCCCTTTTTCCTCCCAACATATTCCTCTCCAATCCCTTAATTTTATTTTTTATATATATCATCCCTTCTCATTCAACTAAAGCTGTGCTCTCTGTCTATGTGTGTGTGTGTGTGTGTGTGTGTGAGACAGAGAGAGAGAGATCCCTCCACCTATCCAAATACTGAGAAAGGTCTCAAGAGTTACAAATATTATATTTCCATGTAGTAATGTAAATAGTTCAGCTTTAGAAATTTCTTTATGATATGTCTTTCCTGTTTACCTTTTCATGCTTCTCTTGATTCTTGTGTTTGAAAGTCAAATTTTCTCTTTAGTTCTGGTCTTTTCATCAAGAATGCTTGAAAGTTCTCTATATCATTGAATGACTATTTTTTCCTCTTGAAGCATTATACTCAGTTTTGCTGGGTAGGTGATTCTTGGTTTGAGTCCTAGTTCCTTTGACTTCTGGAATATCCTATTCCACGCCCTTCGATTCCTTAATGTAGAAGTTGCCAGATCCTGTGTTATCCTGATTGTATTTCCACAATACTCAAATTGTTTCTTTCTGATTGCTTGCAATATTTTCTCCTTGACCTGGGAACTCTGAAATTTGGCCACAATATTCCTAGGAGTTTCTCTTTTTAGGTCTCTTTCAGGAGGTGATCGGTGGATTCTTTCAATACTTATTTTTCCCTCTGGTTCTAGAATATCAGGGCAGTTTTCCTTGATAATTTCGTGAAAGATAATGTCTAGTCTCTTTTTCTGATCATGGCTCTCAGGTAGTCCCGTAATTTTTAAATTGTCTCTCCTGGATCTATTTTCTGGGTCGTTTTCTCATTCTTTTTGTTTTGTTTTATAATTTCTTGGTTTATCATACAGTCATTAGCTTCCCTCAGCTCCACTCTCATTTTTAAAGAACTACTTTCTTCACTGAGCTTTTGAACCTCCTTTTCTATTGGCCAATTCTGCTTTTCAAAGCCTTCTTTTCTTCGTTGGCTTTTTGGATCTCTTTTTCCAATTGAGTTAGCCTATTTTTAAAGGTGTTACTTTCTTCAACACTTTTTGAGGTCTCCTTTAGCAAGTTCTTGACTTGCTTTTCAAGCTCTTCCATGGTCTGAGCCCATTGCACATTCATTTTGGAGGTACTGGATGCAGAAGCCTTGACTTCCTCTGACAATATGCATTGTTCTTCCTCATCCAAAAGGATGGAAGGAAATATTTGTTCACTAAGAAAGTAACTTTCTATGGTCTTATTTTTTGGGGGCATTTTCCCATCCAGTTATTTGACTTCTGAATCCTTTGTCAAGAGGAGGGTCCTAGTGCTCCTCTTCACCTCAGGACCTTGCTCAGGGCTGAGATTCAGATCAGCTGCTCAATTCCCTCAGGGGCTTTAGGCAGAGTGCTTCACAGATGGATGCTGCCACTGATACCACTGCCACTGCCTGGGGCCTATGCTGAGGGGGACCCTGCTCCCCTCTTGCCCAGCTGGGAAATCCCTCTTCTTCTTTGGCGCTTGTGGGTTGAGGGATTGGAGACCTTTTCTTCTGGGGATTCTGCCCCAGAGACCTGTGATCCTGTTCTTCCCAGTGCCACATGGCCAGAGATGGGCTCTGCTCCACTCAGTATCCCGTGGGATAGACCTTTCCTGTCAGTCTTTCAGGTTACCTTTGACTGGAAATCTCTTTCACTCTGTTGTTCTGTGGCTTCTGCTTGCTCTAGAATTTATTGAGAGTCGTTTTTACAGGTATTTTATGGGCTGTGGGGTAAGAGGCATAATATGTTCATCTTTCTACTCTACCATCTTGGCTCCACTCCCCCATCCCCCATCTCTGCAAATCTTAAAGTACTATGTAGTTGCTAGTTATTATTTTGTTTTATACTTAGATATCTTGTAATTGCTATATTCCTGAAGTAAAACATAAGCTTCCTGAGATCAGGAATTGTCTCAATTTTATTCCTAGAACTTAGCAAAGTGGTGAGTAGGTGCTTCATAAATGCTTATGGAATTGAAATAACTACATAAATATTGCATATATTAATTATAATGTAAATAATATTCTACCCATTTTGTGGAAGTTTTTCTAAACCATATTTTATACCTCTTTGCCATTTTAACCAGAGTGCACAAAACATTATTTTTAATCTTTCTTGCCTGATCATTAAAAATATCAATTCCATTTTTATACCACATTGTATGTATGTATCACAATTGTGCCATCCATAGCTATTTCAATTCATCAGCGTGTAGTTCCTTCCTGACTCAGCTGGACTCCTGTTTTCAGCATGTGGCCTTTTCTGGTTATCCTCATTGCTAGTGTCTTCCTTTTGGGATTTCCTTCTTTTTGTACTGCATACATCTTGTAAGGTCATAGTTGGCTACATGCTGTCTCTTCCATTTGAATTCCTTAAAGGCAGGAACCATGTTTTTGTCCTTTTTTATTCCCAGTGTGCACCATGCCAGTCACATAGTAAACCTTGGTAAATGCTTGTTGATTATCAGTATCTGGAAGATGTGGAGTTGAGCCCCAGTCTCTGACACTTATCAGCTGTGAATGCAGGCAGTTCCCTAGGACTTATTCCTTAAAAACTGTAGACTTGTTGCAACCAGTCTGGTTTTTTTTTCACATTCCTATTAAATGCATGTTGCATAGAAGAATTAAAATGAATGGGAGAAACCTTAAAACAAAACAAAACGTAATAGAAAAGAAAATGATCTGCTTCTATCTGTGATCCAATTCCATAGTTCTTTCTCTGGATGTGGAAGGTATTTGGCCTCAAAAATCCATTGGATATGTTTTAAGTCCATGCATTTCAATGAAGTACGAAGTCTATCAGAAAAATTCCTCACACACTGTGGTTGTTGCTGTGTACAAAGTTCTCCTGGTTCTGCTCCTTGTATTCAGCATCAGTTCATATAAGTCTTTCCAGGTTTCTCTGAAGTCTTCCTGTTCATCATTTCTCATAGCACAATAGTGTTCTATTACATTCATATACCACAACTTGTTCAACCATTCCCCAGTTGCTGGGCATCCCCTTGATTTCCAATTTTTGGCCACCACAAAGAGAGCTACTATAACTATTTTTGTACATGTAGGATCCTTTCCCATTTCTATGATTTATTTGGGATAGAATGGCAATATTGCTAGGTGAAAGGATATGCACATTTTTGTAGTTCTTTGGGCCTAGTTCCAAATTGCTCTCCAGAATGGTTGGATCAGCTCACAGATCCACCAACAATGAATTAGTGCTCCAACTCTCCCACATCTTCTCCAGCATTTATCATCTTCCTGTTTTATCATGTTAGCCAATCTGATAGGTGTGATGTGGTACCTCAGAGTTGTTTTGAATTGCATCTCTCTAATCAATAGTGATTTAGAGCATTTTTTCATATGATTATAGTTTTATTTTCTTCCTCTGAAAACTGCCTGTTCATATCCTTTGACCATTGAACAATTAGGAAATGACTTGTATTCTTGTACTTTTGACTCAGTTCTCTATATATTTTAGAAATGAGGCCTTTATCACAGATACTAGTTGCAAAAATTCTTTCCCAGTTTTCTGCTTCCCTCTTAATCTTGGTTGCATTGGATTTGTTTGTGTAAAAACTTTTCAATTTAACGTAATCAAAATTTTCCATTTCGTACTTCATAATATTCTCTAGATCTTGTTGAGTCATATATTTCTCCATTCTCCATAAATCTGACAAATACACTATTCTTTCCTCCCCTAATTTGCTTATAGTATCAATCTTTATACCTAGATCATGTAGCCATTTGGACTTCATTCTTGTGTATAGTGTCAGGTATTGGTCTCTGCCCAGTTTCCACCACACTGTTATCCAGTTTTCCCAACAATTTTTGTGAAACAGTGAGTTCTTATCCCAGAAGCTGGGATCCTTGGGTTTATCAAAGAGTAGATTGGTATATTCATTAACTACCGTGTCTTGAGTACCTAACCTATTGCACTGGTCTATCCCTCTATTTCTTAACCTGTACCAAGTGAGTTTGATGATTGCTGCTTTGTAATACAATTTGAGATCTGGTAGGGCTAGGCCACCTTCCCTAGCATTTCTTTTCATTAGTTCCCTAGATATTCTGGATCTTTTGTTCTTCCAGATTAATTTTCATATTATTTTTTCTAGCTCTAGAAAATAATTATCTGACAGTTTGATGGGTATGGCACTGTATAAGTAAATTAATTTAGCCTGAAGCTCCTCTGGGCCCTCCTAGCTTGAAAGTGATTATCAATAGTAACTGTTGCTGTAGGGACCATGCCCTGACTACTTCTTAAACTGGCCTATTCAATGAATGGGCGTTGCCTCACCCTAAGTGAGTGCCTGCAGCAACCTTGGCCTAAAAGGCCCAAGGTCTCTCAGTGCATCCTGGGTCATCTCCAGTCATCCTGAGGAATATCAGGTCTCTGGATTCAGATGGCTCTGGAGAGAAGTGAGGCTGGTGATCTGCACTGCCCTCCCTCACTTGAAACAAAGTCAAGTGCAAGTCATGTCATCATTTCTCTGATGGCATGGTCTTCTTTGGCAACGAAGGATGAACATAAATTGATTTAGGTAGAATTGTCATTTTTATTATATTGGTTTGGCCTACCCACGAGCAACTGATGTTTTTCCACTTACTTAGATCTGACTTTATTTGTGTGAAAAGTGTTTTGTAATTGTGTTCATATAGCCCCTAGGTTTATTTTGGCAGGTAGGCTCCCAGATATTTTATAGTATCTACCATAGCTTTAAATGGGATTTCTCTTTCTATTTCATGTTGTTGTCACCAATGTTATTCAATATGGTACTAGAAATGTTAGCTATAGCAATAAGAGAAAAAAAAGAAATTTAAGGAATTAGAATAGACAAAAAAGCTAAATTATCACTCTGCAGATGATATGATGATATACTTAGAGAATGCAGAGAATCTAGTAAAACACTACTTGAAATAATAAACAACTCTGGCAAAGTTGCAGGTTACAAAATAAACCCACATAAATCATCTGCATTTCTATATATTACCAATGGAGCCCAACAGCAAGAGATAAAAAAAGAAATCTCATTTAAAGATATGGTAGACACTATAAAATATCTGGGAGTCTACCTGCCAAAACAAACCCAGGGACTATATGAACACAATTACAAAACACTTTTCATACAAACAATAAAAATGGCAATTCTATCTAAATTAATTTACTTATTCAGTGTCATATCAGATAATTATTTTCTAGAATGAACCAGTCTTGATGGAGGGATTTACTCACATTAGAAGAACCAGAACTCCATCAAACATTTGAGCAAACTGCTAGGTACTAGAGATACTAAAATAAAATAAGATATGAGCTTGTCCTCAGTCCTTATAGTCTTGTTTTTGGTGTTCTATCATGTCCAATTCTCTGTGACGCCATGGATATTGTCCATGGGGTTTTCATTGCAAAGATACTGTAGTAGTTTGCCATTTCCTTCATGTCCCCATCACAGATGAGGAACTGAGGCAAACAGAGGTTAAGTGATTTGCCTAAGGTCACACAGCTAGGAAGTGTCTGAGGCCAGATTTGGATTCAGATCTTTCTGTCTCCAGACCCAGCATTCTATCCACTACATCAGTTAGCTGTCCCTAGAGCTTATACTTTACCATGACATATAAGATACATTCACAGAGAAGTTAGAATGTGACAGGGAAAAGAAGAGCACCTAAGTGGCTATGAAATTTTAAAAGGGAGAATTCTGGGTCTGGGAATAAAGAACAGGGGCATAAAATGGAACAAACTTCATTTAGCCTTGGGTCTTGAATGAAAAGAAGGCAGAGGTGTGGAGGGAGGGTAAACAAGGAACAGGGGATAGAGTGCCTGAATCGTTGGTTTCCTCAACTACAAAATAAGTGGGTTGAATCAGGCAGCATGTGAGGTCCCTGCCCATCCTAGACCCAGGAGGGAATGATCCCACAGTGGCAAGGGGAAGAAGGCAAAACAAGGTGAAGAAAGAGCTCCTAGACTAGTTTAGCTCAAATACAGCATTCACTAAGGTGAGGGCAGCACAAACAAGACTAGAAAGACATCATGGCACCAGAAGGTAGAATGTGTTAATTACTGCATTTCATTCCATAATCACTAGAAAGCCACTGAAATTTTGTAAGTGGTGAAATGGCATGATCAAAGCTGTGCTTATGGAATTTATTTTGTGGACTGAGAAATGGAGGGATAAAGGACCAGTGACCATGACTGGAGATCACTACAGTATAGGTGATCAGGATTTGAACTAAAGTAGTAGCTCCTTGAATAGAGAAAAGAAAGGAGAGATGTGAGAGGGAATGGATGTGGAGGCTGAGGGAGAAGGAAGTGTCCAAAAAGAATCTGTAGTCTCAAGCCTAGATGACCAGAAAAATGGTGGCATCATCAACAGAAAAGGGAAATCAGAAGCAGGTGCAGGTTTTGAAGAGAAGAGAAATTAAGTCTCAGGTATGTTAAATTAAAAGTGCTGGTAAAACAAATGTAGAAATAGGCAGCAGGTAACCAGAATCATAAAACTGGAGCTCAGAAAAGCGATTACAATTCAATCCTTAAATACAGGAGTTATCCACATTGAAGGGATAATTAGAACCACGGGAATGAATGAATTCACTAAGGGAGAGAGTGTAGAGAGAGAGAGAGAAGGAAATAGGCACCAGGACAGAACTCTGATATTTGTAAAACTGTCTGCCCCTAAACTACATGGCCCCAGACTACAGTGTTTGCATAGGACTTATAACTGCCTTATAAAGTTTTCCTGACCCCTCCCTAGCTTGTCAAGGTATTTGCTATCAATTCTTATTACTCTCAGTATGCATGTTTCTAATTCATTGTGGGCAGCTAGGCAGCGCAGTGAATTAGAGGGTTGGGCCAGGAATTAGGAAGACCTGAGTTCAAAGCCAGCCCCAGACACTAATTTGCTGTGTGACACTGAGTAAATAATTTAACCTCATTTACCTCAATTTCTTTATATGTAAAATGAGCTAGAGAAAGAAATGGCAAAGCTGTCCAGTATCTCTGCCAAGAAAACTCCCAATGAGGTCATGAAGAATAGGGTACAACTAATCTACTAAACAGTGATGTGCTTGCTGTGGCCTAAAAAGATAGATCATCAAGTGTTAGAATTGTGTGTATAATAAAGACAAACTTTTGATGAAGAATTATGGAACCCTGAAATCTATTTAGGGTGCATGGTGTCTTTTTTTTGCTTACTTCTTGGTTCTCAGATGTCAGATGAGCATATGTTACTGACAAGTGACTCACCTATGGTTTTATATAGAAGCAAAAGCAAAAATTTTGTACATGAATTCAACAAGCTTTGAATTTGAATTTGAACTGAATTCTTCTGTTGGAGTAGAGAATTACAGAACCAGGAGTGATCCTCAAATCTATAACATTACTGGACATAAGGAATGCTTTGCACCATTTGGGATGCTCTCTGTCATGGCATAAAGCTGAATTTTCAAGATATGCTATTTATTCTCAAGAAGGTGTTAAGAGAGAGTTCCACTCTAAGTGTTCATACATCACAGGCCAAGTGGGTGGCACAGCCAACCCACGTTCTATGCATGCTCTACATAAGACAATGATTGCCTTCGAATATGTGCCCTGGCTATGGGCTCATGGTCAGAACATCCAGAATTCTACCAAACAAGGTTAAATAACAATGGTTAGCATGCTTTCCCAATTAATTTTCTTATTACTAGAGATTTATAGGAATACAAGGACATGAGATGAACAGGATGAAAAAGCTCAGAGAGATTGGGATTTGCATGGATGGAGAGAATACCCACACCAACAAAATTATAGATCCACCAAAGCACTAAGTTTTTCCTCCTATTCTTTTCCCTATAATTCTTTATTGAAACAATTGATTAAAGAGCAACCTACACAGGACAAAAATGACATTCCATGAGGTAGGTTTAGAGAGATCAACTCAGTAAAACTTGGTACATCTCTCAAAAACCTGTTGTCGTTTAGTTATTTTTCAGTCATGTCTGACTATTTGTGACTCTAGGGTTTTCTTGGCAAAAATCCTGGAGGGGTTTTTCATTTCCTTCTCTAGCTCATTTTGCAGATGAGGGAACTGAGGCAAACAGAACTAAGTGACTTGCCCAAAGTCACACAGCTACTAATGTCAGAGGCCAGATTTGAACTCAGGAAGAGGAGTCTTCCTGACTCTACGCCTGGTACTAACTGTTACATAATCTCAGGGTTGAAATGTACTTCAGGGGTCACCCTTTTGATCTGGTTCCTAAATAGAAACCCCCTCGGCTGACTAGGAAAGATAGTAGATTCTCTTTTGCTAACTTCCAGCAATAGCTGGATGGTGAATTCTCAGAGAGGTTAGCTTAAACAGCACATATTTAAAAGTTAGCCTAAATCTACTTTTCTGCAACTTCTATCCGTTGTTCTCAGTTCTCCTCTCTAGAGAAGCTTACCAAAAAAAAAGTGTTACTGTATTACAACCAAAGCTAGTAAAAAAAATATTTATCTAGGAAACACGACCATATTGGTATTAGAACATTTACTATTTGCTGAAAGATCGGACTACAAAATTCTAGAAGTGTTCTTAAATTATAATATTCCATTTTTACCATTATGAATTCATAATATAAAATCAATTAAGTAAAATATAGTTTGAAGCTCATTCACTATTGGATTCTTATAATAACTAGGTTATTTGATCCTCTTTCTCTATTTCCTATTATCTTTTGATTAGTTACTGATGGCTCTTTAATTTTGCTTATTCTACATCTCTTTCCCCACCCCTACCATGTAACAGAAAGCTTTTTCACAGCACATTCTAAATACATTTACTTAGAATAAAATCTTTCTTGGGCTACATGTGCCCTTTAAGGACTTGAAGCCAGTGAATCCATCAAATGACTGTAGTTTGTATCCCCATCCTGAGTGAGTTTTTATCATCATCTTCAGCTGACATACACATGCAATGCATAACCTACACTATCTCTTTGGAACCCCAAGGCAACCCTATGAATTGGGTACTATCATTGTTATCCCCATTTTACAGATGAGGACACTGAGTCTTATAGAAGTCAAATGACTTACCTATGGTCAGATAGCCAGGAAGCATTGGAAGTGGGATTCAAATCTAGGACTTCCTGACTCACGTTCATCAACTATATCTGCTTTCCTAAACTGTTTCCAGATTTTCGGCAGGGATACCTTTTCACAAATCAGAGAGAGAGAAACCCTTGGCTTGCCTTTCAATACCTCCATTCAGTTCACCAAGCACTAAGAGTTCCTTTTTAGCTTCTTCATAACCCAAACACAAAGCCCATGATCAATTCCTTTCCATCTGCCCTGGAGACCAGGGTCATATCAAGACCAGAGTTATTTATGGTGTTTGGCCCCAAGGAACCTGCACCTGAGGGGATGGCAATCTCTCCTTGCAGTTTCTGCTGCTCCACAAACTTGATCTGATAGTCTTCCAGTGGCTTGCACCTCACAGCAGGGTTACTACCTCCATGATTCCTTCACTTTAGCTCTTCTTGCTAAGGTCTCTCCTTCCCCCAGTCCAACCTACTCAGGGACAAAAGCTAGACCCCCTCCTTTCCAGATGTGACTGGGGCCGTGGTTGGACTCCTTAACCCCACCTCATTGAACTGTTCTTTGTGCCACTGCTGCCATCACTGATGCCTACCACCCTCTACCCATCATACACACATATACAACTGGTTTTGTCCCATCCTGAAAATTTCCTAGTTATAGCTCTGCTTCTGATTGTCTTTCTCTAATCAAAAGAAGGTTCCTTTCTACCTGACTACCCTCTCATCCCTTTTTCTTCCTTTTGAGAAGACTTCATTTCTACTCTTACCTATAAGATAATGCCTTGTATGTACACAAAAAGTTCCCTTTATTAATATCATGGGCATACCTGTCTTTTATAGCATGCCTCTGGGGCAAAATGTAATCCTCAGAACCAAGGGTCATTATCTCTTCCAGAGCAAACTCAAAGCTATGCCTAATGTGGCCTTTTAAAACACAGAGTTTAACAAAATTTTGTTTTGTTTTGTTTTCTTCCCCACAGAGAGATGTAAAGCAGTTTCACTACATAGATATTTCCATCCTAGAAATATTTCTGTCCCAACCTCCAGTATAATACTGCCTGTTTTGAGTTTGCCAATGTATATTAAATATAATGAGTGGTAGATTTTCTGGGAGACTTAAGAACTAGACATGCTGCAAAAGTTTCCCAGTGGCTGCTGGGAATGCTTCTGAATCTCAGCTGGCTCCCTATTTGAACATCACTTTCCCCACAGATTTCCCATCAAAAGTAGAGCAATGACAAATGAGAAAGTGATTTATTCATCATTTTGCCAAATGAAGAATATCCCTGTGATAAGTGTGGCCTCTTTTTTAAAATTAGAAAGACAGATTCCTTCAATATTAATAACTGACATTTGATTTCTAGAATCTCTAAAGTTGTACCTTTTCCTCAGTAAAAATATATGTCCCTTGTGATAAGATGTTTCATTCTAATATAACATGTTTTTATCTAAGCCCTACCCCAAGCTAGATGCCTAGAGATGTGATTTCAGGAGTGCCTAAAGGTCCATTTCTCAGAAATCACTATCGTCTTTGTCCCCATAGTACTGAAGATTCACGTCATGAGAGTCACTCCACTGAGTCAAGGGCATTGTCTCCGGGACATATCTGTTAGAGTACAAAGATGGTGTACCTGGTTCATTGGCAACTAACCCATCAGCTTATCAGCATCTCTCAGTTCATCAGCATAAAACAGACTGGAGTGTGGGAGATGGGTTAAGCCCAGAGTTTAGAATCATAGGTGAACAACATAGTGAAGCACTATGTGAAAGTAGCACACAGAATGGAACACTGGCCATTTGGGGATGGGAGAAAAAGAAAAGAAACCAGAGAGCTAGAGACATCCCAAAGACACGTGCTGCCTACTTCATAATGTTACCAAGTTTGGCAATAAGCCCCATCTCTATGGATGATTCATATTAATCCATTCCTTCTTGAAGAAAATGACCTGAATTATTGATCTAGAGTATTCTAAAAGAAGAACATGATCTAGAAGTCTAAAAGAAAAGTGAGGACTCTGACATTCTATCCCTCAGTTTTCCCCTCGCCTCCATTATGCACTTCAAAGAAACTCAGCTCATGAGATTTCCCATCAGGAAAATGGGCACAGTCAGCTGGGGAAATATGATCTTATATCTGGAAGGAACCACTTAATATAACTCATTTTAAAAGTGGGAAAACTGAGGTGCAAAGAGGTATAATACTCTCCCAAGGTCACTCAGCTGGTCAGTAGTAAAGGGAGTTTAGGATCCAGACCTGAATTCAACAGTTACTCAGTGAAGTATGGAGATGTGTGAAAACTACAGACAACTGCCTCAGTTATAATTCATTCAGAAGTGGAGGCTTCAGGCTCAAATTGTCTGGCTGCTAAGGCAAGGAAAGCTCATCAAATCCAACCCTGTTATTTTGCAGGTAAGAAAGTTGATCCTAGAGAAGTAAAATGACTTGATTAAAATCAACCAGAGAGTAAGAATTGAGCTGCAGTGAGATCCCAACTCCTCTGACTCTGGATATGGAACTCTTTCCAACACATCAGTTTCTGTAGAGTCCATGACCAAAACAACCAAAGAAATGAACCACACTATCCCTCTTGCTTGTCAATGGTGCCTGGACTTTCTTCACACCAGCAAACTAGATGCCAGTTTCCCAGTCACTGATTGCTGCCACCTGTTTTACCAAAGGGATTTTTTTCATTCTCCTTCACAGTCAGTCTGTGACCATTTGACAGAGTTCACATGACTCTATACATGACTACAGAACATGTGTAGGGGATCCTTGCCATTGCAAGAGACATGGAATACCAGAAGCAGTTGTAGAGGGATGGTGAATTTTCCATGTTCTAAACCAAGGATCAGGGCATAAAGTAAGTGTCTAGGAGAAGGGTTCTTAACCTTTTTGTGTCATGGATCCCTTTGGCCATCTGGCTAAACTTATGGACCTCATCTCACAATTATTTGTTGCCTATATGCACAGTTGAAGGAAATGCTAAAATTCAATTAACAGTTAGAGAAAAAAATATGTATTTTTTTCCCAACCAAATTCATAGATCTTTTGAAATCTGCATGCTGACAGTCTTGGATATCAGTCCATGGATCCCCTTAGTTTAGATCAGGAGTCAGCAAACTATGCCTGGGGCAAAATCCAGCCAGTTGTCTATTTTTATGTGGTCCATGAGCTGAGGGGTCAATAAACTATAGCCTGTGAGCCAAATCCAATCTGTTACTTGTTTTTGTCTGGCCCATGTACTGTAGACCCCTTATCTAGCTGGAGAAAGGGAAACGGAATAGGTTGTTATCTAATGAATCTTTTCCCATTTAGCAATAGTATCACAGACTTAGAGCCAGATAGGATCTCAGGGATCATTCCCTCCAATCTCCTCATTTTACAAAGGGGAATGATAAGGCACAGAGAGCTTGAGTGGCTTGCTTGGATCTCTGTCTTACTGATACACCTGCCCCCTCTGATGGTACAGCTCCCAACCTCTCTTGCCCTCTCATCTCATGAGACCTTGGTATGTGTCCTTCCAAAGGAGGACCTTGCTCTAGTTCTCTTGACATCTTGCTGGTGTCAGAGAAGTGCACAGCTGTTCATTTGATTAACTTTTTGTTGCCATATAGATCCAATGAAATCTTTTATATTGCTCCTTCTTTTGGCTGGTCATCTCATCTAATCCCTTTCTCTTACTGAAGATGCACAGTGAATGACTCAAGGCCACAGAAGTTGTAAGGAGCAGAGACGGGATTTGAGACCCAGTCCTTTGACACTAACCTGACAGTTCCCTCCACTACAACATGATGCCATTTCCCTTCCTTTCCTTCCACTGTTTTAAATCAAGGACTCCTGAACTAAAGAATAGCCCTACCTACAAGAGTCAGCTAGGTGGTCCAGTGGATGGAGTGCCATGCCTGGAGTCAGGGAGACTTCTCTTCCTGAGTTCAAATCTGACCTCAGATACTTACAAGCTGTGTGACCCTGGGCAAGTCACTTAACCCTGTTTGCCTCAGTTTCCTCATCTGTAAAATGAGCTGGAGAAGGAAATGACAAACCACTCCAGTATCTTTGCCAAGAAAACCCCAAAAGGGATCACAAAGAGTTGGGCATGACTGAAAAAAGGCTAAATAATAACATCCTACAGGAATCTACTTGTCAGAGGATTAGAGAACTATTAAAAAGTCAACATCTGCAATTAAATATGTGAGTGTGTTTTGGAGGTAAGAGGGAGGACAGTCATCATCATCATCACATTTGTCCTTTGTTGCTGAAGAAGACCATGCCATCAGAGAAATGATGACATGACTTGTCCTTGACTTTTTGAGTGAGGGAGGTCTGCACAGGTCACCAGCCTCACTTCTCCTCCAGAGCCAAATGAATCCAGTGACCTGATATTCCTCAGGATGACTGGAGATGGCCCAGGATGCACTGGGAGACCTTGGGGGAGGACAGTATGGACTCTGTGAAACATCAGGGAAACAGTATTCAGAGCTGGCCTTATACTCAGTTACTAGGGTCATCTATATGGTGGGATTTAAATGATGGCTGAAACATTGATTCAGCAATGTTCTCCAGAAAGATAAGGAAGAGGGCCACCCCCATGACTTGTCCTTCACAATCCTATTTTCGTACATATTTTCAATATCAAAATATTTTGATATCAATAAAACCCAAAGAACTGCTAGGACTATCCCTTCAATAACTACTTGTAATGGTTAATGTAAGTGAACAAGAAAAAAATTAAGACTCTCTTATTGTATGCAAATTTTTAGAAGCTGGAGGAAGGAAGGATTTAATCCCTTTCCCTTATGTAGTTTGTTCCAGTAAGAGGATCTTGCTCTCTCTCTGTCTCTCTGACTCTGTCTCTCTCTCTGTTCCTCTCTCTGTCTCTCTCTCTGTCTCTGTCCCTCTCTCTCTGTCTCTGTCCCTCTCTCTCTTTCTCTCTCTCTCTCTCTCACACACACACACACACACACACACACACACACACACTCATATAACTAATATGAAATCATCAGTGGTAAGTACATGAGAACAATGAAAGCAAAATGCTGTGTGAAATCCAGTGAAGAGGATCCTTAATAACTGAAATGGGAGTATTAGAGAAGACTTCCTGAAAGAGGCAGCTAATGAGCTGGGCATTAAAGGAGGGAGAACAGTCCTGGTATGGTGTTGCAAAAAGTATGCTGTTGAAGAATGGGGTGCATCCAAGAGAAGAATAGTTCATTTAACTAGAACACAGAATGCTTGGCTGCAGAAAAGTAATTTACCAAAGGTATATATAGGGCAAATTCAGTTGAAAGGTAAGACATATGAAAATATGGAAAACTGTCCTACCGTAAGTACATTCAGGCTGCTGCCTGTGGTGGTTGGGTCCTAGCCCATCCCACAAAACACAGAAATGGTAGTTGCTTTGGAGAAAAAATAGGCCCTTCCCAATCACAGAGGAAGCACATATCCCTCAGAGGCAGTGTGATACTATGGCAAGAATGCTAGATTTGGAGTCAGATGAGCTGGGTTCAAAACCTAGCTTTGCCACTTAATATCTGTATGACTTTGAAAATCATTTAACCTCTGTAATCTGGAGTTTCTTCATCCATAAAATGTTGGGATGGGGGTAGGAAAAGATGGACCAGATGAGCTATAAACTCTAAATCTATGAGACCATGAAATGATGTAAGGGTCCTGAGTCAAAGTCCCATTCACCCCATGCTAATTACAGCTCTTTGTTTCTATTTTTCTTTGTTTTTACTTTTAAATTATAATTTATTGATGTAGAGACAAAGAATACACAGAGAGATACACTTCTAAATCTAACCACCCAGAGGTCCAGCTCCTCAAACAGCCAGGATACATTTGCTGCCCGCATTTAACTAGGAACTGGCCAGCTCTGCCAAGGCTGTAGACTGACCCTGAGTAATCTTCTCCTCTCTATTCCTCCCCCCAATAGGACGTTCCTTTTTACTTAAATGCACCATTCCAAGGGGTGAAAATCCTATGTGTTTTTAAATCTACCAATCAGAAGTAAGTCAGTTAAGAGTATACACCCGAGGGGCTACAGTTTCAGTTTGGGTTTTTTGTGTTAAATATTTTTGGGGGGACAGAGAGTTTTGACTTATGGAATCACTAATCACTTTGAATGTTTCTGTGCTGGAATCCATCATCCCTTGCCAGGAAGCCAGGTATGACCATACTGCCTCACTCCTTCGGCCCACATCCATCCCTTCTCTGAACTCCTACACCACTTCTGTCTGTTCTATTCATTCTGCATTTAATATACAGACACTGCCACACATCCCAAAATGGGTTCTGTGCTATGTGTTGAGAATGCAAAGATTAAAAATGAAACAATAGGTTCCCTCTGGCTTAAATTCTATTAAGGAAGATGAATATACACTCATATATGCAAATATGTCAAATATATGCAAAATGATATAAGTTAATTGCTTTTTTTGAGTGGTGGAAGTAGGTGTTTAGGTGACCAGGAGGGCTTCAAGTTAAGTGGCTGTGTTTGAGCTCAGTTTTTAAGGATTCTAACTGGGCAGCTAGGTAGCTCAGTAGATAAAGTGCCTGGCCTAGAATCAGGAAGATTCATCCTCCTGAGCTCAGTTATGACCCCAGACACCCACCAGCTGAGTGACCCTGGGAGTCCAACTCCATTTTCCTCAGTTTCTTCATCTTTAAATGGAGAAGGAAATAGCAAACCACTTCATTATTCTTGCCAAGAAAACTCCAAATGGGGTCACAGAGTCAGACATGACTGGAAAAGCAACAAGGATTCTAAGAGACTGAGATGAGAACAGCCTGAGCAAAGGGATGGAGAAAAGAGATCAAATATTATGTGTTAGGAACAATAAGAAATCTAGTTTGGCTGGAACACAGAATATATGTCATGTATATTAAGGCTAGAAATGGAGGCTTGGGCTAGTTTATGAAGATCTTGAAAGCCAAATGAAGGAGTTTATATTTGATTCTAGAAGCAATGGGGAGTCAATGGAGTTTATTGAACAGGCAAGTGTAATGGTCATATCTGTGCTTTAAGCATAATACTTTGGCAGCCATGCAATATGGATTGGCAAGGATGGGGAGGAAGACTTGAGGAAGAGAGACCAATTAGAAGGCTACTGTAGTTGTCCAGGAAAGACGTGACAAGAGTCTGAACTAAGATGTTGGACATATGAGTGGAGAAAAGGGGATATATATGAGAAAACTTATGGTGATAAAAACCTAATAAATAATAAATTCAGGGGCTTGATCCTTTATTAGTTAACCTCACTTCTGCAAGTAGAAATTCTATCAAGACAAGTTATGAGCTAATGATAATGCCACCCAGCATAACTTTACCACTTAATTGCTTCATGTATGAATGTCTCTTTTCTTTTTTCCTTCCTATAAACTAGGCAAGGGATCTGATTTTATGCCTACTAGAAGTCCCCTGGACATGTGAGATCTTAAATTGAGATCCTTGGACTTTAAAAAAAAGTTGGTAACTTTATTTCAATATAATTGTCGTCTGTTGCAATCTTATGTATTTTATCTTATTATACTTAGAAGTGGCCAACAGTCTTCACTAGATTTCCCAAAGAGTCCATGACACAAAAAAGGTGAAGAATCCCTGTTTTAGAAACTATAATGAGTGAATGAATGCATGCATGAAGAGAAGAGAGTACATCCTCAAGAGAAAGTACACAGGATTAAATTTGCCATATTCTTAAGTCTTCCCTCATTTATACTTCCAAAATGGATTCTCTTTCTATCTATCTTAGTTTGAGGATGGCTAGTTACAGCTCTCTGTGGAAAAACATTATGAGAAAATTCTGGAAAAATAGAGTGTTATCAAATTATAGAAGGCCAAAAATGCCAGAGAGAGAAGTCTGAATATCATTTATGGCCATAAAGAAGCCACTGATGGGTTTTAAACCAAAGCAAGGACATGATCAAATCCATACACAAGAAAGATTATTCTGGAATAAACAGGACAGTACAGAAAGTAGAGGCAGGAACACCTGGCAGGGACACGTCGAAGATGGGAGCTTGGGTAGAGAGAAGTCAGCCATGCACACATAGACTCCACTTATCACAAGACAGGTTATACAGACAAACAGTCCCTCAAGGAAACCTTGTGTGTTCCAGGAAACTGAGCACATGACCCTGGCAATGTCAAAGGATGGATGCTGTAGTAAAGTAGTAAGGAGTTCCTTGGCTAAGTAAAACATTTTAGGAACATGTGCTTGGACAGATGGACTGACAACAGAAAAGCAACAGGAGAGTTCTTGAACAAGAGGAGCAATCTGTGAACCCAGAGAACAGCAGAGCAAATGAGTAAAGAGGAACAAAGACATAGGGTGGAAGAACATATTTGAACATTGTCCTTCACTGCTGTTGTGAGTTATGGTGACTGTGAAGGTCTAAGGAAGGGAAATCAATGCTTTACAAGCTCAAGGGTCTTTCCCCTTGTTGGAAAGCTTCAATTCCAAGAAAGGACTGTAAGCCCAAGTTCCCTTAGAGGTGGGACTCCTCTAAGTCTCAATGGAAAATTAGCATTTATCTGGGAGATTCTAATTCAGGGGGCTGCAAGGTGGCTGAGGGAAGGGTTTCATTATTAACAGGTTGGATAAGTTAACTGTGGAGATGACGCACGATTTGTGAAGCTCTTTCTCTGAAGACAATCTTTGAAGCTATCCATTTACCTCCTGCACATTTATGGGGGGATAAAATTGTTTGGTGAGCTTTCTTAACTTCTGAATTGTTTTCTTACAAACTTTTGTTGGCAGGCAAATTATTCAGAGACATACTGGTGGATCTTAACTAATGAGCAAAATTTCACAAAAAAGTTCTTGAAAGGCTACCATGATGATGCAATTCAAAAAGTCTGGCTTTTCTTCCTTTTTTGCATTTTAATCCAACATCAGCATCTACTCTTCTCCTCATTTCTGTTCTTTGTATCCTCGTCAATTTCTTTTCTTGTACATTTGCTTCAGGTTGATATCCTATGAAGTAGAATAATGAAAAACTGCAATTTCACCCCTGGAGACTGTGGTTTAAAATTCAGCTCCAACTCAAGTTAGCTAAATTTGGTTATGTCAATTTCAGCTCACATTTACTCTAGGTATTTAAAGAACTCCTAGCCTGGAGACTACTGACAGCTGTTATGGAAGAAAGGAAGGAAGGAAGGAAGGAAGGAAGGAAGGAAGGAAGGAAGGAAGGAAGGAAGGAAGGAAGGAAGGAAGGAAGGAAGGAAGGAAGGAAGATGGTTAAATTATTTATCCAGAGTCATATAGTTAGTCTCTGAAATCATATTTGAACTCAAATCATCATCATCACAGCTAACATTTATATGGCACTAATATTTTTATGTGTCAAGCACTGTGCTAAGCATTTTACAGTTATCTCTTTAGATCTTCAAAACAATCTGTGAAACAGATGCTATTATGATCCCATTTTACAGATGAGGAAACTGAGGCAATCAGTCAGGTACTTTGCCCAGAATCATATAGCTAAGTGTCTGAGGTCAGATTTGAACTCAGGTGTATCCTGATGCCAGGCCCGGCACTCTAATCACTGTATCTCAATGTGTAATAGTTTACGGGGCAGGTGAGACTTGGGTTATGTTATGCACTGTCACCTAAATATCTAATCTTACTGAAAGGTCAAGTGTGTCATACATCAGGATGAGAAGACTAGAATTTAAATTGTCAATTAAAAGCACGGCTGGCTCATCTTGCTTTCTGGTTTTCTGAGTTGTTATCCTATGACATTATTAGATCCTTGCTCACTCTCACTATGGGCCTTCTTTTGCCATGAAAATGAAGAGGATGACATAGGCATACCCTGATATGTGAACATTTGGTTTATGAGTCCCTGCAGTGGGTTTATATAACCGTACAGGGAAGTGGACAGTTACTTATACTGTGCTGGGGGGTGTGTAGTTTTCCCCACCTCAGTCCCAGAGTATAACAAGTATCCCTTGAACTCCATTCATTCTTCTCCTTATATTTCAGAATGCATTTCCTCATCAAATTCCTTTTTATAAATGGTGGTTAGTTTTCCAGGCCAACCCACAAAAGTCTATTTCAACTATAATGTCCCTGAAATATTGTACATTCGCAATGACAAATAGTATAAAACAAGACTGCTGAAAAGGTATATAGTACTTTATTTTAGTGACATTATGGATTAAATATGCTTTAGAGACTGGCCTGAGAACCTGATCACCATTTATTCCATTGCTTCTATGGGAAAATGGAGTCTGCACATGCAAGGAATAGGGGATACAATAACTCAGAAACATTTTTCACTCCCTATTATGAGGAAGAAGTATTCACCCCAAGCATAGAACAAACTGGTTGTATGCACATGTCTGTTCATAGATAAGAGATCTAGAATGAAAGAACCTTAGAAGCCATGTGGTCCAGCCCCTGTATTTTACAGACAAGGAAAACTGAGGCCCAGAGAGGTCAAGTGACTTGTCCATTAAGTTAATAAATGTTAATAAATAATAAGGTAGGCTTTTGAACCCAGGTTCTCCTGATTTCAAGTCCAGCAACCCAATATATCAACCTACCTTCCTTAAGTCACATATGTACATGTATGAAAGTATGCCCATAGTGTCCCTTTAGCCCCCCCTTGGGAAACTGAGGACACACCAAAATTCTACTGTGATGCCACATTACGGTATGGATATGACCCTATCTTCTCAAAACCTGTGCCAAATGAGTGCCAGCTCTGCTAAGCTTTATCAAGCTGCAAAGGCTATGAATGTAGCCCAATTATGGACTGACCATCTGTTGTCCAAGAACCAGCTTATCAAATTTTTGAGGTACATCACCAAGTTGTCCCAAGTGTGATGTTTTGTTCTCATTTCTTATCACACCAACATTCCAAGACCATCTACTGAGTTAAAGAAGGACTGAAATCTAGGTCAGCAGAGGGAGTGCCCACACAGATGAAGTTCTAAATGTTGAAAATTAAAATGTTCTATGAGAAAATACATTTTAATTCTATACATTTAATTGATAAATGAACACTGGTACCACAACTTGTTTGAAAATGGAGGACTATTTGTAGTGGTGTGATTCATAAGCCTATTTTTTTGAAGAGCAGACCAATGATTCTTATAGAAGCAAAAGATTTCAGAGTTAGAAGAGGGCTGGGAAGGCCCCTGGTCCAACTACCTCTTTTATGCTTAAGTCACCTCTAAATATCCATCACAGAAAAATGTCTGCACTGGGAATGACAGAAAGCTTATTACTTCCTCAGGCAGCATGTTCTATTTCTGGTCAATTCTCATTGTTAGGAAGTTCTTCCGTATAAAAAGTGAGACTCTCCTCCCAGTAACTTCTCCCCTCAGAAGTTTTTCCTAATAAACCCATTCCTTTCACATATGAGAGTTCTTTAAATATTTCAAGACACTGAACATGTGCCACCTGAATCTTCTCTCATCCAAATTAAATATCCCTAATTTTCACGGGCTTCAAATGCCAAATGATTTGTCATTGTCATACAACACAATTTCCAGACACCTCAACATACTGGCTCTCCTCTTCTGGGAGAGAACAAGACCACAGAATATCAGAGTTGAGAGACACTTCAGGGGCAATCTAATCCAACCAACACCTGAATAAGAAGAGAATCCTTCTTCCAACACCTCCAATCAATATTCATTTATTTTATGGTTTAAAACCTCCAGTGAAGGAAAGCCCATCATCATCCAAGATAAGCCCATCCCCCTTTTAGGCAACTCTAATTATTAATAGAGCTGCATCTCAACACCTTTCATCCACCATTCCTAGTCTGACCTCTAGAGCTAACGTGAACCTTGGCTCCTTCCTTCTCAGGGGGCATTTTCCATCACACCATTGGAGAAATTTAGTAGAATGAAGCTCTCAGCTACAACCTAAAATTCAACAACTTCATTCCATAAGCATTTATTAGTATCTACAATATACAAGGTAATATACTAGTCCTTAGAGGTACAAAAGCCAAAACAGACATAACCACTGCTTTCAACATTCTAAAATTACAGTGCAACACAGAGAGATACCCCCAAATTCAAGCTTTAGAGAGGGGATAGCCCTGAATGAAATGTGGCTTCTCTGCTTATTTGACCTTTGGTTTTCCTCATCTAGGTTGTTCATTATAAGGTGATTGCTTCATGTTGGAATTGAACCAAAGTTACCAAGCAATACTAAACTACCAACTATAATTTCTAATCAATGCAAATGAGTGTTTCAGAGGTGAAGAGATACCAGAGTTGGAGAGATCCCAGAGTCATCAGGGTTTAACCCCAGGATAAAGTTCCTTGTGCCTTGAGGATATAGACTCATTCTGTTTTTGTTCTGTTTAGCTGAGCTGCTCTTAGTTACCCATCACTTGCATTTGGTATGTAATCTTAAAGGTCAAACTGTGAGGGTAAGGGACAAAGTCCCCTATGGTTATTAATGAAGGCAACAGTACGGTTTCCAATGTGGGTGATTTATAACTGGGCCTTTAAGCACCACTTCCACTGGCAGGGAATGGTTCCTGCATGAGATGATATGAAAAGGAAATAAAATTATCAGAAGCAAGGACAAAACAGGATGGGGTGAAAGCAAGGAGATCTAATCACAATATGGGGAGAACTGACCCAATTACATCACCATAATTTATCATCGAAGCAGAAAACGCCTAGTTATAGAGTTTGTGTCGAAATACCAAATAGCTTTGCTTTCTGCCTTTCAGAGTCCCCCACCTTTATTAACATTTATCTGCTAATAATTACAATCAATATGCTTCTCAAAGGAAAATATTCTCAGTTCCCCGTTGTTCAAATAATCACAGAATTTCAGGGCTTGAAGAAATCTCAGTAGTCATGGAAACCAACTGGAAAAAAAATCCCCAGTACAACACACCCAACAAGTGGTCATGTGGACTTTACTTGAAGACTTTCATTTCCCCAGTAATCTACTACATCTCTGCAAGCAGCCATCTCACCTTGGAATACTCTAATTGTTAAGAAGTTTGGATGGTTTTTTTCCCCTGAAATCAAGGCTATATTGGCCTCTCTTCAACTTTGACACACTGATCCTGCTTCTGTCCTCTGGTTCCAAAGAGAATAAACCCTTCTTCTAGAAGAAGAGGAAGGATGGGATTTTAACTTCCTTATTCCTAGAAGTTGTGCTATTTTAATGCAGTCCAAGAATACACATTAGCCTCTTGGACTGTTGTATCAAATTGTTGACTAATGAGTTTCCAACCCATTAAAATCTTATATGTTTGTTGGTTGAACCATTATCTACCCATGCCTCCCCAGTCTTGGACTTATATAATCAATTTCTTGAAATTCAAGTTCAAGACTTGACGGTTATTAAAATTCGTCTTCCTAGTCCAATATTCAAGTCTGCCAACATCTTTCTGGAACTTGATTCATTCACTCATTCATTTATTCAACAAGTATTTTTTAAATGCCTGGCTTAATATGTGCCACTGTGCTAGGCACAAAGACAAGAGAAAATAGTCCCTGCCCCCAAGGATATGCATTCAAATGTAGGGACCCTATCATTCTGTGTGTCAGTTGTCCCTCCTGTCTTTATGTAATCTGTAAACTGGATAAGAAAATCATCTAAACTTTTTGGCAAGTTATTGATAAAAATATTGAATAGCACAGGGTCAAGCACAGATTCCCTGCTGTGCTCCAAGACAGAACTCCTTCACAGTTGGCCTGGAACCATTTTTGACTTCTCTTTTGGTCCAGTCATACAACCAGTTCTAAGTTCATCTTTTTTCACAAGAATAACATGAGATGCTTTCTCACACATTTTGCTAAAATCCAAACAGACTACATCAACAGCATTCCCATTATTTAGTCATAGCCTTTTCAAAATAAAGAAATAAGGTTAGTTTGGCTTGGTGTTTTCATCATGAACCAATGCTGGCTTTTTGAGATCATCATTTGCTATTCTAGATGCTCACTGATCTTTTGTTGCTACTGTTCAGTCACTTCAGTCCTGTCTGACCCTTCATGACTCCATTTGGGGCTTTCTTGGCAAAGACACTGCAGTGTTTTGCCATTTCCCTCTCCAGCTCATTTTACAGATGAGAGAACTGAGGCAAACGGGGTTAGGTGACTTGTCCAGGGTCACACAGCTAGGAAGGGTCTGGGGCTGGATTTGAATTCATGAAGATGAGTCTTCCTGACTCCAGGCCCAGGGAGCTCTGTTCACTGTGCCACCTAGCTACAGGTTATAATCCTGAGCTCCCTTCAAGATTCAACTTTGATGCCAAATCTTGAGAAGTCTTTTCTGATCTTCCTTGTTGTTAACCCTTAGATGATCTTTTCTTAATTTATCTATGTAGAATATCATATCCAACCAGCAGAAGCAAGCTCTTGAGGGGCATTAATTACTTTTTATTTGGTTTTTGACTGGCCAGCAACTAGCACAGTGTAAGCACCTGGGATGGTAGGTAACAAACTGTTATTGCATTTAATTTTGAAGGGTTTGGACAACATGATCTCTGAGGTCCCTTCTAAATCTAACATTTTATGACCCAGGTCTCCCAACCCATGGGAAAAGAACTAGCCCATAACAAAAGTGTCAGAGAGAGATGATTTATTATCTGTGCCCCCTTTCTCTCTTTTCTGATTTTCTTTCTTCAGTTCCAGTATTTCTTGCTTCCTGACATCTCTACCAAGAGAAAAGATATCTGATAAATTCATTCACACAAAGGTGGATTGTTATTCTTCTAAGGGTATTATTTTAATATTCTTTTTAAAGAAAATCAAAAAGAAAGTATAAAAGAATTAATCAAGAGTGGAATTCTGGGCAATAGCAGGGAAGTATGTGGAATATAGGTTCCTTGAGAGAAGAGAGGTCTGTTTTTAATTTTTTTCTGGGTATCCCCAGAACATCGCACAGTGTGGCGCACATGCTATGCACTTAGTAAAATGTTTGCTAATTTGAACTGAGATGATTGGGTGTAGGAGGAAGATTTTTCTAGTAGTCCTTAAATCACACTGCTTAGCCAATCATATATACTTTATTTGACTTCACTTATATGCACCACCAGTAAAATCCTGTACACACCAATTTATATATATCTCAGGGGCCATCCTACACAGAATACAAGGGATTGGGACTGTGCCCTAGCCTTTTATGAGATGAGCCACACATGTGGTCTGGACTGGTGCTGAAGTGTATGCACGGTCAGTGGTTTCTGATTGGTCCTCTGGTCCCTGTGATGATAGAAAATGCTGTATCAGAGAGAATCACTGACTAACCCAGGAAGAGTTGCTCACTCTATGGGCTATGGGGGAAGCTGATTTCTAGTCACTTTCCAAGAAGTATCTTTGGGCCACAACCAATGTCAGCTCTCACATGGACTTCAATCAAGTGAGAAGGGTGACCCTAGTGGGTATTTCTCTCCCTAATTCCCAACTCTCAGAAGCCATGAAAGTTGCATGGTCATGACAGTGAGAGCAAATATCTGTCCATATGAGCTTGAGACTGGACCAGAAGACCCCAACTGCCTCTTCTGCTTGGTGTTTGCTTCCCTGAACAAAGGTGACAAAACTGTGATCCTAAGATGGATGTTTCTAGCCTTGGCAGCTACCTTATGAGCTTGAGAGTTTAGGATAACCAGAGTCAGGTCTTGACTGCCAGCAAGAGGTGACGCCTGAAACTGCATTTCTCAGAGGAGAGGAACACCACTGCCAACAAAATTGTGTAGCTGAAGGCTTAAAGGGAACCCAAGATAGGTCCTGGCTTGTCAAGAGAGCTGGACTTGTGAGTCGAACCAGGACTACAAGTCAGAAGTAGAAATGAAATCTCTCTTTAGTGGTCACATAAAGTATTTCATGTTTGAAGTATTTGAATCGTTTGTGTTTTAAACATTTCTTTTGTGCAAGAGGAAATAAATAGCTGTCCTACCTATGCCTATCTACTACTTTATGCATTAAGTAACTTTTCTAGAAGGGATCTTGTTAATCCCTTTTAAAGAGAACCTAGTTGTGAGCCATGAAGAAGCTCCACTTAACATTTTCCCAGGCCCTCGTGGGTGGGGGCATAATGAGCCAGAGTGTGAGAACAAAAGTTGACTCCCTCTTCTAGAGACGAGGTTCCTCCCCTGACTAAAGCCTAGCATGTGTAAGAACAGATCTGGATCTCTTTTGTGGGCAGGGGTCCCCCTTGAGTTGTGGGGGACTTCTAAGTAGCTTGACTTTACTAATTTGCAAAAGCATCATTCTGTTCTTAAAAAGAAAAATGCTTCCATTTTCTCAGTTTTTCTTTCCCAGATTTTTACAGGTAACATAGACAATTTATACTTTCCAGGTTTTCCTTGTTTCTGTCACCAATTTAGCAGAAGAAATCAGTGGCCAGAGATGCAGTGATAGGAAACTACTACCCTTCCAACTTGTAAATAGGGAGGTCTCCAATGTAGAAATGAGCCTTGTTAAGTGATCACTTCAGGCTGTGGCTGGGCAGAGGATTTAAAAATACACTGCCAAGAAAATTATTCTGGAGTCCTCTTTGCTGAGCCAAGCATTCTGAGGAGTTTATCGTTTCAGATAATAATAATGATTTATTATTACGCTATATATAGTGATAATATTAAAAATAATACCTGGAATTAAAACTCTCACTTCTCAAAGCATTTTCACATCAATTATTTGATTGGATCCTAATGGCAACTCTAGAATATACCTGTTTTCTGAATGTTCAAGTTGAAAAACTATTTTACTCCCATATTTCTGAACTGAGAAAGCAGTAATTAGATGTAGGTAAAGCTTGGACAAGATGGCCTCAGAAGACCCTTGCAACTCTGATTCCATGAATCTGGCAGTTGGCAACCTCTACTTTGAATGAGCTAGCATTGCTGACTAGCAGAGAGTACTGAGACCAAAGAAAAGTTGGGGTGAAGTTGCCAAAGGGTGAAGAAGATGAAGGAAGAATGTAAAATGGGGTGATGGGGGGGAAGAGGGAAAAATAAGACCCTAATGGAGATCGCCAACTTCACAATAGTTTCACCCACACAGCTGGGTTGTACAGAGTTTGGAGGGAGGTTCTCGGCCCTCTGTGACCTCAACAAGCATACAGTTTGGTATTTCCAGGAGTGGACAGGACAAGCAGGTTTACTCAGGGCTTCCAATATTTCTTCCTTCCAATCCTTCTGATCTCCTTTTCAAATATGGCACCGATGCTGGGAACTCTTACTGTCAAAATTCTCAGTCCATCAAAAAAAAACCAAATGGTCAATGGCAAAGTTTTACTGATTGCTTCTGATCTGAAATAAAGTCTATCCAAAAACCTATGTTATCAACAAGTCTCTTGGCTTAATCACTGATTATTGTGTGCTGCAAGATTTCATTAAGCTGTTATATTTCATGCTGACATTACAGATTCATGACTTAGGAACTTTGATTGAAGAGGGATTAGAGGGTAGCAAGGATAACCAAGTGAGGAGGGAGTGGTTAGAGATGGGGAAAGGGTATTAACATAGCCTTATAATACTCTGTGAATCACACAGAGATCAGGAAAAAGAGTGATACAATCAGAAAAAAGCCTATTTTTTGTCATGAGAATAATCAGCAAATTCCACTGCATTCAAAAATACCATAGCTGTCCTTTTGCTAAAGGCTAATGAAGTGTACATAATTGGAGGACTTCATTTGCATATTCCTTCAGTGTCTGCCTATTTTGTCTCTTCCAATGATTCTTTTGGATTATAAGCTCTCAGTGAGTAGGGTTATTTGACTATGACTGTATAAACAAACATGAAGACTTTTTAAACATTAGAGCTGGAAAAGGCTTTTTTGGATCAACTAGTGCAAAGATTCTTAAACATTTTTGTGTCATGGACCCCTTTGGTAGTTTGTCAAAACCTATAACTCCTGTCTCAGAATAATGCTCTTCAATGTTGAAAATATATATGAGTACAAAGGAAACCAAACATATGGAAATATAGCTATCATATTTTTAAACTACTTAGTGGAATCCAGGTTAAAAACCTCTGATCTAGCCCAATAACTCTCACTTCATTTTACATATGAGGAAACTGAGGCCCATAAAAAGGGAAATGATTCACAAAAGATGAGATACTTCAATTCAACAAAAATGTGTTAACTATCTACTGTGTACAAAGTTTAGATAGGTAGTGGTCTCTGTCTGCCCTCAGGGAGATGACAATCTATTCACGTGATATATCATACATACTCTGATATCCCTAATCATACACTGCTAGTGTATTAGGAAGGCATAAAATGAAATAAGGCTGGAAAGTTAAGTTAGTCCTGAGTTGTACTGGTCCTTGAATGCCAGGCAAACGAGCCTGAATTGTATTCAATAGGCCATATACAGCTATCAAAGACTTTGGAGCAGAGGCCTGGAATAACCAGAAGAGTGGAACAGAAGAATTAATGTGATACTGATGGAAGAAGAGGAGAAAATAAAAGAAATGACAGATTGGAGGATTCAGAAAAGCAAGGGAAAATATCTCTGAGCATGGTAGGGTGGAAAGAACTCTGTCAGACATATTAGGTGACAATTACTACATTTGTGAACTTGAACAAGTTGACTTTTTTGGGCTTTCATTTCCCCACCTGGAAAATGAAGCAGGGTGGGAGAACTAGGTTGTCTCTAAGGTCCACTTTTTTCTCTAGATTTATTATCCTATACGCTGATGCAAAGTAAACTCAAGAGAACCAAGAAAACAATGTACATGGCCACAATAATGTAAGCAGAAATAACAGTAGTAACAACAAAAAACACAATGAACTCTCCAATTGAAGACTGTAATAATGACCAGACTTGGTCCTGGAAACAGTTGAGAAAATGCATCTCCCTCCTTCTTGCATTCTGAGTACATGAATTGTATAGACTACCAGCAACTTACCTGTATGCATTCCGACTTACTCTAGGGAACTGGGGAATGCTAGGTCAGATATTGAAACTCTTTCTAAATAGCCTCAAGCCATTTTCCTACTCAATACAATCTGGCCAACAGAATCAGATCTCTGATGACTGAGGATGGCATGGTGTCTCAGTGTAAATATCCAGCTGTGTGACCATCGGCAAATCATTGGACCTTTCTCAGCTTTGGTTTCTTCATCTGAAAATCTGAGATAATACTAGTTATACTGCTTACTTCTATATAAATAAAGTATAAAAATATGCTATAGTGATGTGAATTATAATTATGATTAATACAAACATTCTGTATAGGAATTCTCACTGTATAGGAATGTAGAGATTTAAAATATCACATTGAATACATATTATATCAAATAAATTCATGAGGCATCTAAAAGAAGTATATCAAACACTTGGCAAAAACACATTTCAGACCCTATTATTATGAAAAAGGTTACTGAGAGTATTAACAATTACCAACTCTTACGTTTACTTCTCCATCTAAAGAAAATTTTAATAAAAATAATCTACATACACACACAGAGAGAAGGGTTTTGCAAATGATATTCTTCTGTAGCAGACCACACAATAGACTGAAAGATGGAGAGAAGACAAGACCCCACAGTATTATTTGTTTTTTACTTTAAAAATAAAGTTATATGGATGCATTTTGCTTTTACCTTGCAAACATTTATATATTATGCCCACTTTATGAGAGATCTCTTATAACAAAGTAAAACTAGTTATAGAATGACTTCATAGGAAAGTGATGCAACATTTCACATCTGTGGTATCCCCACAACTCTATGTTGTTGATTTTTTAAGTTAATCAAAATGTATTTTCTTTCTCTTTCCCCTGCTCCTCCACTTCCTTGGGGAAAAATTAAGGGAAAAAAAATTTCTTGTAACAAATATTTGTTGTTCTTCAGTTGTATCTTTCTCCTCATGATTCTTTGGAGTTTTCTTGACCAAGATACTAGAGTAACTTACCATTTTCTTCCCCACATGATTTACAGATGAGGAAACTGAAGAAAATAGAGTTAAATGATTTGCCCAGGGTCACATAGCTAGTAAGCAACTGAGATGAGATTTGAACTCAGGTCCTCCTGACTCTTGCACTGGTGCTCTATCCACTGCACCACCTAGCTGTCCCACCTTTTGTTACACGTAACTATGTACACGCTGCCCCCTTCTCTCCCTCAGATAGAGTGGAAATTCCTTGGGACAGAGACTAATTTTTTTCAAGTCCTTATAGTCTCTCCCCTTGCTCCCCACACCTAGTGCAGTGCCCAGAACACATTCGACGCTTACGAAATTTTCATTTTTGGTGATATCTGGTCAAGGAGCCTCGAGTGTGACATACTGCTTTGAGGGTTGGGAAAATTGTTGTCAAGCATGGGCTCAGAAGCCAGAAGGTAGATCACAGCTACAGCAACAGACTCCAGGACTGTCTCAACTCTCCCATCTTTGCAGACAAACCCATCACCATTGGTTAGATCATTCTTCAAAAAGAAAGGCTTTTTGTGTGAGCTGGTAAACAATGTGTCCTGAACTTTTAATAATCAAACACAAGAAGTAATTCTGCATCAAAATTCACTGAAGTCAGGATCATATAAGGATACTTTAAAGCAACTAACTTTCTAACCCTTGAAAACTTACTCCTGCATTCCCTTTCCAGGAAAGGCATATAATTAAAGAAGCAGTGTGACTGAAAGGGAAACATCTTCCTGTTGTAACCCTGCCCCAAGGCAGGCCCACTCATGCCTAAGATGCAGAGGGTCCTCACTCTCTCTATATTCCATCTCCTTCATGTTCCTTTCCAGATTAGCCACGTGTGTAAATGTATATGCATGCATTTATGTGTGTATGGCAAAGAAAAGGAGATAAGAGGGAGAGAAAGAGAGGGGAGAAGATGAGAATGGGTAAAGGAAAAAGAGGGGTGGAAGAGGAGGCTAAAGGGAAGAGAGGAAAGGGAGATATGGGGAAAAAGGGAGGGGACAGAGGAATAAAGGGCAGAGAGGGAAAGAGGAAAGGAGAAAAGGAAGATAAAAAGAAAACATAGGGTAAATTATCTCCATAAACTAGGACCAAAAATAAGCAACATGGATCAAGTGTGGTAAAAACCAAGAAGGCAGAAATAAAACCAAACAAATTCTGAACCTTCCTGGATGATGCAGGATTCCTTGGACTTGGTCCCTGGAGACCCAAAGTTGTTGCTACTGTGGGCTGCCAATCAAGTTAAATTTGCTTGCTTTGGGAGAAACTGCAATTTGGCCAATCATTCCCTAAGGGAAATGCAAACCCAAAGTGAGATTCTGTGCTGCCGAAGCAAAGAGGCTGGCCCCAAGCCCTAATTAAGGTTCTCATCAATTAGCAACAGCAACCCCTTGCTACCTCCAAAGTGTGCCAAATTAATTAAAGAAGAAGGTTTGGCTTAAAAAGACAGCTCCAGTTTACAATTTTAAGGATAGAAGGAGTTGGGGGAGAGGAAGGGAGCCAAAAGAACAGCCATTGTAAGAAGGATTTCGGATTCAAGATCAATTTTGATATTGCGTCTGGTCATCCCAACCATAAAGATGTCTTGGTCAATGTCAAAGTATTCTGAAGCATTAAAATTTTAACCAAAGGCCACCACTTACCTATCATGAAATCCCAAAGTCTCAAAATACCATGACATTAGACTGAACCAACAAAATCAAGAAAATTTTAAATCGACAAAATACTAAAACAATCATCTTGTACAACCAGAAAAGCAAATTTATGCCCAGATTGGAGAGAGGGTTTTCCCTAGACCACACAGCAAATTACAGGAAGAGCCAGGACAAAACCTCCGGTCTCCTGACTGCTGTTTTGTGGTGGTTGTAGTTCCAACTACTCTATACTGCCTTAAGAAAAGTCCTTTGGAAACTAGATTGCCTTTGTAGCCATCTATCTCGTATCTATTATAAGTGAGGTAGGCAATTTATTGTTAAAATTTTCCAGTTTCCTATGATGCCAAATTTATTGAGTTTAAATATTTTCCTTACTTTCCTTGATTTTTATCCCTCCTTGAAAAAGGCAAAATCTATGAAAACATTTATACCTTTTGGTACAAATACTAGTTAACTTTTCTTCCCTTGCTTATTGTTTTTAGTCTTAAATACATAGCTCTATATGTATGTGTATATGTATGCATACATACACACATATAAATGTATAGATATATACAACTGCACATACATGTGTATGCACACGTATGGATCTTTTAAGGAAACCTCTTTTCAAAAAGCAGCTTTTGCACCTGGGCGAATTATGTCTTTAACTTTCCTTTCAAAAAGAAGATAAAGAGTTGTTGCCAAAATAAATTCTTCTCTATTCTTCTTATTCTTGGTTATCTAAAAAAAATTAAGTCACCTCCACTATCTGGGCATTATCCTTTAAAAATAAAAAAGAAAGAAAGAAAGAAATCAAGCTGAAGGTTATATTTGTTCCAGAATTAAGGTTAGCTTACGATGTGCTGCTCCTTTCTTGTGGTTGTCTACAGAGAATTCCCTGGCTTTGTGCTAAGACAAGAGCCTCTCGAGCATTTAAGTGGTGTTCCAAGGCATTGGAATCTCTTTTTTTTTCATTTCACACACAACTGACACACTGGGTTCATTCAGGAAAGTGCTACAAGCCATAGAGAGTATGCCCAGGCAACTGTCCTTTTTACCTCACATCAACTAAGCAGGGACCAGTGAGTAATTCCTTTCGTTAAGACGCTCAGTAAGTGTAATGGTTGCCTCTTAGTTCAACCCATGATGTGGGAGAGTGTCCCTGACCGCAAATTAGAAGACTTGGCTTTTGTACAGCTCTACCAACACGCTAACCTCTATCTCCTTTTCTGTAACTTGGGCCCCGGAAGGGCTCTCTATCGTCTCTTTCTAACTCTAAAATTCTGTGATACTCTGCTGTGATTTCCTCAATCTCCACAATGTGAAATTAGCACCCACTACTTCTACCCAAATTAAAAAAAAAAAGCATATAACAAAGAGAGGCAGCAAGGGGTTGGTAAAACACATCAGCTGGGGCTAGGAGACAGAGGATTCTAAATCTGATTTGGCCACCAACACACTGTATGACTTCAGATAAGCCGCTGTTCCTTTCTATGACTGTTTCTCATCTACAGAGACTTCACTACCTATGCTGGCAATATATTGCACTTTGGACAGTGCTAACTGTTAAATAGTTCTTGGGCAGAACCGACATTAGCATCTCTGCAACTTAAGGCACTATTTCATGTTCTTGTCCTCCCGGGCCAAGCAGTACAAGGCTAATCTCTCCTCCAAATTCCTGAAGGCAGCTATAATTTAGCCTAGCCGCCAGCGCTTCCCTTTCCCAGATAGAATATCCAGTATCGTCACCAGATCTTCTCTAGAATGTTTCTAGGTCTATTCACTATATGATCCCCATGGGGTCAGAGCCACACTAAGCTGTGAATAAACAACAGGTTAGGGTGTGGTAAGAAGACCTAAAGCCTTAAACTAAAGGGGTAATGTGTTGTGGTTTTTTTCCAATGAATTTTTGGTAGCAAATATTGAGGGAATATCTTAATTTTCAAGGAATGTGGAAGTGTTTTACAGAGCTCAGAGAATTATACCAGTTAAGTGGCCATCCCGTCTACTATCTCTAGTTTCTTCTCATTCTTCTAGAATATATGAAAAATCAGTAGGAATTCATTAAAGAATGTTTAGATGGAAAAGTCCTATCTTTATCCATGTCATTAACATGTCATTAACCTCTAATAATTTTCTTCCCTTTCAATATCTCATTATCTTTTTCATCTTGAAGAGTTTAATGATCACCATCCTTTCTATTTGAAATCTTCGAGTTTACAGAACTATTGTTACATGTTAGAGTTGGGAGGGCCTGCAGAGATCATAAGGTCATAGATTTTAAACTAAAAAAGACATCAGGGTCATTTAGTCCAGAGATATCAAACACTGGGCCCACATGAGGCCCACAAAACTCCTGAGTGCTTCATGAATCAGATTAAAATGTGGTTTCGATCTGATTTTAATATGTTGATATATTAATAACAAAAAACATATATAAACATATCTGGTTTTCTAAATCATATCCTCCCTCCTTTACTCTCCCTCTCTATCCCTCTGTGTCTGTCTCTCTCTCCCTCCCTCTCTCTCTCTCTCTCACACACACACATATATACACATACACACATACATACACATACACACAACAAACACACACACACACACCATTGATCTAGTCCATGAGTTATTAATTTAGGGGCTTATGAACTTAAAAAAAAGTTTTTACATTATTTCAATATACTTGGATTCTCCTTTTAACTCTAATTTATTTTGTACATTTAAAAGAATATTTTGAAGAAGGGTCTATGGACCTCTCCAGACTATGGAAGAGTCCATGATACAAAATAGTTAGTTAAGGCCTTCTGAACCAGCCCAACTGTCTCATTCTACAGCTGAGAAAACTGAGGCCCTGAGAAATAAAGTGCTTTGCTGAAGGTAGCAAAGGTCATGAGTGGCAGAGCTAGAATTTGAACCTAAGTTTTTTCAAAGCCAATTTTAAAAGGAAGGGAAAGAAATGTGCAGAGAAGGCAGTGCAGAGGAGGACAAGGGGCCAGCCTGGGATAGCGGGTGGGGGTGGGGATCCCCCATCTCCTTCACAGTTTTACCAAGGCCTGGCCCTGCTCCTAACAGAAGGAACTGAGGAGCAGGAGCCCTACTGAGATTCATTAGCCTTACCCAAATTGCCACCTTGAAAGGCGTACTGAGCTCATAAGCACTTGCCGGAGACATCATTGTCTAGCTCCCACCCAAGCATCCTCTGGTGAGTCACTATTTGCTCTCCTTTCATTTTAGAAAGATGAAAAGTTTCAAAGAAAATAGTTGTTTTAATTTTTTAAAGGAAAAGAAAAAGCCATTACAATTAGGGGAGGGGGGAAGGAAGCACAAACATTTGAAAAGGAAAAAGGGGGCTTTGGTGTTCTGTTTTCAGGGTTGGGGCTTAAGGGGAAAACAGTTTTTAAAGAGGCATTTTCTTCAAGGAAAACTCTTCTTGGCCAGAAGCACTCTGAGGAGCTAAAACAACAGTTAATTTGAGTCACAAGCCAGGTAAGTGAATGTCTTCAAAGCTAGAGTTGTTTGGACAGGGCCATGCTTATTTCAAAGGCCTTGAAAACCAGTGAAAAGACTGCTTGTTTCTTTTTCTTTCTTTCTTTCTTTCTTTTTTTTCTTTTCTTTTATCTTTTTCTTTTTTTTTTTTTTTTTGCTGTGGTCTCTGCTCTAGCAGCCAGGGCCTTATTCACCCAACTGCTTACAGCAAGTGTGAGGAAGGGAGCCCAGCATCTCTCAGAGACTTTGAGAGACTCTCAGAGGCCAGGGCAGGAGAAATCACATAGGACCAGTTTTGTGGCAGATTTCCCATGCCCCCTTTAAAGGACATTTAACTTGATCTGAATATTCATCAAGGTTATTAAGGCCAGATGCAACTCTCCCTCTCTAGTTGCCCTTAAGAGACCTATGGGGTAGAGTGGAGAAAGCATTAAACTTGCAGTGGAAAAAAAAACTGAGTTCAAATCCTGCCTCATGACTTGAGCCTAAGTAAATTCTCTATGAACCTCAGTTTACATATCTGTAAAATGGAGATATTACTAGCATTGACATCATAGCTATTAAGATTATTAACAATAATTGATATGTACATATCATGTTAACATTTCCAAAATGCTTTACATAAACGATCTCTTTTGAGCCTCACAGAAGGTTGGTGAGATAGGTACTACAATGTTTATTGCACTGCTTGTTTTAAAGATGAGGAAACAGGCTCAAAGGCCAGGGGCAGCAGAAGGAAAATGATTTCATTGGTTAAATCTCATTCCCTAAGATGCAGATTCCTTTTCTATTTGGTCTTCATGGCCTCTGCCTCCATGGTTCAGCCCTTTTGGTTTGGCCTTTGTACTACGCCCATCTCCTGGATAAGAAGTCTGTCTTCAGTATCTCAGGCTCTGCTGCATATTGGTATGTTCTTTTACCAAATCCAGGCCAACTCTCTCCCTTCCCTGTGTCCACCTGATGACTTCTCATCTGCTATCTGACTGTCCCTCATAGAAAGTTGAGTCTTCTGAGTCCTGGTTTTTCACTTTTTGCCCCTTAACTTGCAATCCCAATGCTAAAGTTGTCCAGGAAGCAGATCATAATTTGGAAATACAGTAGGAAAGAAGGCATTAATCCTTCTGGACCCATAAACATCCTGTCTTAAAAGAACAAATATTATTTTGGTGCCTCTCAGAGATGGAACTAGGACCAAATGAATAGGATCCTGCTCAAGGGCACATTTCTCTAATTCCCAACCCTAAAGACCTCCATTCTTAATACTGGGCCCAACCACTCTCTGGCATTCTCTGATTACCCCCTGCCTGTTACATCGTCATGTTCCCACCCCCAACTCCTAGACTCTCCTCTGCACTTCTACCTACACACTCCCTTCCTTCCTCAAAATTATTTTTTTCCTAGGTGCAATCTTAGCCAGTGGGAACCCTAATGCCTACTACAAATTCAATAAGTACCATACAAGGCATTGTGAGGAAAATACTCTCTGGAATATACAAAATATAGGAGAAAATATATGTCTGGGAAGAGTTAAATAGCAAAGCTAATTTAGCAGAAAATTAGTTTTTCCTTAGGAGACTAAAAGAGTTAATGGACCCAAAAGTAACCCATGAGTCAGCAGGGTCTGAGGATATCATGAGGATACTCTTGTTCACTGAGGCCAATGGACATGGGGAACCTTTTCTGCTAGCACTAAGGGATAACAAGTGTTCTTCATTCTTTATCATTGTTAATCATAAATTATATCTGTGCTTCAAGATAAGCCTGATAACTTGGCTCGTGGGTGAGATATATTGTTCACACTTCTTGAAAAAAAATAAATTAAAATAATAGCTAGTGTTTCTATATGGTACCTATCATGTCCCAGGCATGATGCTAAATGCTTTGCAGATATTATTTCATTTTCTCCAACAACCCCGGGAGGTAGGTTCTATTAATCTCCCCATTTTACAGATGAGGAAACTGAGGCCAACAAAAGCTAAATGACTTCTCCAAGGTCATGCATTAGTAATGCACATCTTTGCCTTTCCTCTTATTAGAGAAATTAAGACATTGTAAGTAAATTTCCAAAATACACTGTAGTATAGCACACTGAATAGTCTGCCACAGTCTTTCCTGCAAGAATTGAATGCTAAAATAGAATTAATCCACAACAGTTGAAACCTTTAACCTTAAGTCATAAGCAATTAGAAAGGGCATGAGCACAACATCTGGTTTCCAAGAGACAATAAAAATTATTCTGAGTTAAATTAAGGTCAAAGATCAGGTTTGGATGAACTCAATTACAGCCACCAAGATTAGATGGAATCAATCAACTTTAAAATTTCACATTGTCTTCAGAATTATAATGGGGGAGGGGAATAGGCAGATTATAGATAATACCCTCTGCAACTGAAATGCAAACAATGGGCATTAAATGCACTTTTTTAATTAACTGACCATGTGAACAATCCTACTAAAAAGTTTTATCCTTGAGCAGGCATGGTGTGCAGGACACACATAGTTTTTTTTTGTTTTTTTGTTTTTTTAATATGGCTATTCTAAGCCAACAGTACCCAAGACTGACCCAACCATGCCTCCTTGGTTGTCTTTCATGTGCTTAATATTCAATGAATTAGTGAATGAATTTGCAAATTTACAAAGTAGCACATTAAGCTTATGTAGGGGCTTTGAAGAAGCTGGAAGTTGCACACACTATTTCCTTCTCTCTAAAGTGAGAATAATTGCTGTACTACCTACCCAATGAGACTGCTGTGAGGAAAGCTCTTCATCAACGCCTCTGATGCAAAATTTACATCTGTCAGCTGACAACTGAGAGGAGCCCAAGAGCCCTACCCCCACACCCTTCTCCCCAACAAAGATACTCTGCACAAACGCATCTATCTCCATGACCCTGCCAGCGTTACTAAATTCACATGGATATTCATTAATCCATTCCATGAAAACTGGACTAGGCACTGATGATATGAAGGCAGAAATGAAAAAATCGTTGCCCTCAAGAAGCTTAGGTCCTATTAAAAGTCTATGTAGTTGTAGCTGTTTGGAGGGGGAGGCAGCGTCAGGGATCAAAATGACAGGACCAAAGACAAAGAGTTCGAAGGGACTTGAGGGTCATTGAGGCTGGCCTTCTCATTTTACTGAGGAGCTTCCCAAAGGAGTTAGCATCTGAAATGAACTTTGAAGCATACTGAGAATTCTATGAAGGGGAGTCGGTGCTGTGTCTCCACCCAGGGGTTTTCTGAAATGAAACTTACGTGCAGGGTTAAAAACTCAAGACTTGGAGGCAGGGATGCTAGGTGTTGATTCAAATTCTGGTTCTTTCATCTGGCACAAGCTCTTTGGGCCCTGGTTCCTCATCTATAAAATGGAAAGGTTGGAAGAGGATCCATGAGCCTACGAATCAACAGAGCTTTTCCTGTTGCTCAGAAGAATCCATTTGGAATCAGTGATAAACATCTCCCAGATTTCCCAAGAGTGGATTGATCCAATTCTGTTAAAAACATTTAATAAGCATCTACTAAGTATGAGGTATTGGGAATACAAAGGTGAAAACTGTCATGGTTCCTGCCTGGATGAGCTCACCCTCAAAGAGGAGGATATGGCCTATATGCAAATGAAATATAAAACAGAATGTGAGAAGAGCAAAGGAGAGATGGAGCCACTTTATTTTGGAAAAGTCAAAGTTCATGGAGGTACTTCAAAGAGTTACGTTCATTTTCTCCATCCAGCCAAGAACATGGCATAATAATGTGACCCATCAAAGCAGTGACCAGGTTCCATAGCTGGTTTTTCCAAGACTTCACAAGTTGATGTCCACCAAATGGAGACACAATCATCAAATTCATCAGTCACCTTGCTTTTGCTTCAGCTCCAAACAAATCGTCAGCTTTGGTAAAACCCTGTTGTCCTAGACCAGAGCTGTAAGGTAAGAAAAGATATGAAATTCAAATGCTTGCAGAAATTCAAAGTTTCCACCTATTTTAAGTCCATGTGATTCACAGCAGAACATTGTGTGTCTAGCACATAATCATTCCAGGACAAAAGTGCAAATAGCATTACCATTCCTTAGCTTTCTAACTATGCTTATCTGTCTTTAGCATTGATGGATATATGAATTTCTTTGCCATAGAAACAGAATTCTCTGCTCCAACCCAACTGCGTTGCTCTTGAACCACATTTATATTAATAGGAGATAGGGATAGGGCCTAGAGCAGTAATTTAATCAGTTACATAGACCTCCCTCTACCACTGCAAGTAGGAATATGCACCTTCTCTGCAATTTATGATCTTAGAAAATTGCCTAGAGAACTGAGATGTTAAGAGACTTGCCTATTAAACATAATTGGCATTTATAGAGCACTTTTGAATTTGCAGAGCACTTAGATACATTATTTTATTTGAGCCTTTCCACAAACCCATGAGGAAGGTAATATGAATATTTTTATCCCAATTTTACAGGTGAGGAAACTGAGGTTCAGAGAAATTAGATGACAAGTGTTAGAGTTGGGAATCAAACCTAGGCCTCCCTGACTCTAAAACTGACTCTCTGTTCCCTATGCCATGTGGGATCTGTTGTATTTTAGAACTTACAAAAATTTTTTCTTCACAACACTGTGAGATGAATAATAAGAGGTGGCATTTGTATAGTGATGAAAGGAGGGGTGTGCTGGCAAGTTAACCACTGGCTCTCAAGGTGGAGAAAAAAACCTTTGCACCCTATAGTCATTTTTTTTCAGTCTGAACAATCAAGAAAACAATAAACCAAGTCCTATTTAGTAGTATTTGATTCTTTCCGAGGTGTAAAAATTTAACAATCAGCTCTCCCAAGTTGGAACAAACTGGCTCCAGCATAGCCCTGGATGTGTGGTTTACAAAGGCCATTATCTCATCTGATCCTCAGTACAACTCTATTCAATGGATAGTGTCATTTTTATCAACATCCTCATTTTACAGATGTGGAAACTTAAAGAAGATTAATGTCTTGCGCATGATCACCCAGCTAGTCAGTATCTGAGGCAGAACCAGTTCTCTTCTGACTCCAAGTCCAGACTGACTTCTACCTCATCACAGTGTTTCCCAGTATTCCCTTCTTCTGCTAATGAGAATACATGATGTGCCCCTGGTTACATAGCCAGAAGAGAACAGTGCCAAGACTAGACTCCACATTTTCTGATTCTAATATTAATGCTCTTTCCACTGTGACCCCAAGGCTATCTAAGTGCCAATCGACTGAAATGCTAGTGACTTGTTTAAAGCAAGCAATAAATGAGTTAAATTTGCCTTAAAAGGAGGTTTTCTTAGGGTCACAGATTTAGAATTAGAGAGGACCTTAAAAGCCACCCTAAACAACCCCCTCATTGTACAGATAAGGAAGCTAAGGCCCCAAGCTGGGAAGTAACACAAGTAGAAAGAGAGTTGAGATCTGAACCCAAGGTTTCCCCAACTCCAAGTCTAATCTTCCTTTCCACTTGACCATGCTGTATACCTGTCCATGATGTCTCCATGATGACCTTCCCAAGTGGCTTCCTCTTTAGAGTACAGATGAGACAACGCCACTGCATGTTTGTCCAGGTGTCCCTCCTCTGCTTTTTCTCACATAATGGCCATGGGCTCTCCAAGTCCCACCCTCTATCTATTTGTCAGGCTTGGTAGACTCTGGTCAGGAAATGATGTCTGGTGATCCTTACAAACAAACAACAGTCCTCCTTTGAAACTCCAGCATGGGGAGCATTGTTAGTGGCACGCACCATGTCAGCCCACAGTCATTTTTTTTTTCTGGCACAAGATGCTTCCTGCTAAAACAGATCTAATCCCTTTTTAAACATTATTCATCTCCAACATCTGTTTCAGACTGAGATGAACTTCTCTCGTGTTATTCAAAGCCTATCAGGCTTCCAAGTGGGAGAGGAACTCTGTGAGGTAATCTTAGAACCACTACAATGATGGAAGTCACACACTCTGTTTTAGCTTGAGGTAAAATGGGTCTCTGTGCCAGTCACAGATAATTACAGACTGAAAATATTACATGAAAATTAAAATATGTAAAATGTCTCTGGTGCCTCAAATAAATGTCAGAAACTGTCCATACACCTCAGTTACTAGACTCAAGGATCAAATTGAAACAGACATGTTTATCTCAGTTCAAAGGGAGGCTTTTTCTGGATTCCCACAAGTGCTAGATTTGCATGGGAAGTTGACTGAAAGTCTTGAATATTTGACTCCTGGGAAGCAGTACTAGGAAACAGTAAGCTATATTACATTGAAGTTAATGTGTTTTTCTTCCTACTTCTATACAATATAAGCTGATCTTTTAAATGGTTAACATAAGACACAAGTTAATAACTAGCTATTTTAAAAAAAAAGTTAGCTGACTGACTAAATTCTGTAAGTTTCTTTTCAAAACTGGTTGAGTGTGCATCAAAAGTTTCAATTACTAAATTGGGGTGGGGGAAGATTTGCTTAGTAGAACCCTGATATCTCTAAAATCAAATGATTTGGTGAATACATTTGCAAACTCAGATACCAGTGAAAAACATCTTTGAATTTCACCATCTTTTATCCTATAAATAATGAAAAGGGCATTTTCAATAATGGGTCAGCATTATAGATAAGTGGAATATTGTTGGAAGGAATAATATTCTAATGGATTAGCATATATTTCTGTTCTATTTTGAAGTAAGCATAAAAGACAGATAGAAAGGGCACTGGGCACTTAGAGTACAAACAGAGTAAGTGGAGAAGGTGCAGAAAAGGTAAAGGGGGACAATATTAGAATGTTGGAGGTTATATTCATTCATTCAACACATACTTAATAAAGGTCCATTGTGTGCAAAGCATAGTCCCAAAACATTGGGTGAGATGAATGAGTAAGGCAGGGACTGTGTCTTTATTGAATCATAGTCTAACAGGAGGATGAAACACAAATGTAAATATACTTCAGAACATTAGAAGTACAACACGAGTGCAAAAATAAGATACTATATAAGGTCTAGAAGGAAAAGGTAGTATTGATCAAAAGACAAACTTGCCTTACTTTGTAATTTTACCTAGACCTAACCTTGTTTCTAGTCATATGGTTGTAAAGAGACTAGGAACAAGAGTTGAGGCTAGTCAGAATATAGAACACAAGAGTAATGCTTTGTTGCTGGCAGATACGATAATGAAGGCAGGAATAAGAACCCTGTCTGCTTCACCTGGTTTTTGTCTTGCCCTTAGCGTCATTTGTGTGCTAATTAAAAAGGATCTTGGCAGGAAGGTGAGCTTTGGTGCCCTAGCCTTTGAATGTTTGAGGGTGAAGGGTTGATCTGGGAATAGTCGTATGCAGAGTCACTGAAATGGATTTGGGGACACAGGCCACAATCAAGGACTTAGCTGGAAATAAACAAATAAATATTAACAATAAACTTTCTAACCACAACTCAGATGACTACCAGGGGTCAAGGACAAAAAGATAATGTCATGGAAAGGAGTCACAGAATAGAGGATCTTAGCCTGGGGCATCCTGTTAGCTTTTCTTGGCTGCCAGCTAGGTATGGTAGTTAATATTCTTCTAGCACATAGCCAAGACCATCGTTTGCTTATGTCAAAGAGAATTCTTAACGCTACTACAAGCTAGCAGATGATGGCAAAAGGCAACAAATGGCCCTAGAAAATTGAAGCTGGACAGATAATGGGAGGGAGAAATCAGTAAGGACAGCCATAAATAAAACGGATGTGACCCCCATCAGAAATAAAGAAAAGGCAACAAGATGGTATCACTTGAAGAAACTGGCAGTTCTACAGCTGTAAGGCTAACTGCTGTGGTCCTGTGGCCTACTGTGAATACTTCCTGGTTATACCCCATCATGCATGCTACTTGTTCATTCCATATGTGCACTGCATGCTCCCATATGTATGTTCTTTGCATGTATGACTTGCCCCACTGTCCGTGTGCTAACATATTAGACAGTGTATCCTATATATACATGGGAGGGGGAGCTTTTCTGGTTACCTCGCCTACTATGCAGTTCAGGTAAATGTCTTTGGTTTTGAATTAATATGCCCTCTGGCTGCATGGTAAAAGTTAGAAATTTTGAAAGGGGCTCATGGGCTGTAGATTTGAGTGTGTGCTTGAGAATGGCTCAAAACCATTGAGTCCATATGTGAGAGGACTACACTGTATCTGGAATCAGATATTTCTCTTCCCTCAATATGTATCATTCCAACTCCTCTAATACAAGCTTGGCTAATATGTTAAACATTAAAAAGTGTTTACCATAAGCCAGGGCACAAAGAGGACCCTTCAGACCCTGATGGGGGCTAATGCCATATCTTTAATTGAATTTCTTTAGGCTAGATAGCTTTTGCTAGAGGAGTAATATGGTATCATGGATTAAAGATTGGTCTTTTAGTCTGGAAGAACTGGGCCCAAAGCCTATTATGTATCAGACATAGTAGCAGAATGACTGTGGTCAGGTAACCACACTTTTCGCTGCCCCAGGAAACTGTCTAAGAGGGCAACAACTGGCAAGGTGCTAAGATATCTCAATGGAAGTAGGTTTCATACCATGCTACTGATAAAATCGCACATCCCAAGAGGGAAAAGCCATCGTTAGAGGGCTGGGGGAGGGGACCTAAAATGTGACCAAATGCTTTTACTTTAAGGATCAATAACGTATTAGATCTGAAGGTACCAAATTCCTGATCACAGTTTTTTTTTTCCTAAGCACTGAGCAAATGCAAATGATGTGTATCAGAATATTTAAAGAATACCAGAAATTCTACTGCTCAAAAATACTTTCAATATTATATAAACAACTAGAGATTCATTTTGTTTAACAAGATCTCCTTTCCTTTGTCATTCCCAAAAGTATAGCCATTCACACTTCAGTGTGAATGACTTCAACCAGATCACCATTTTCAAATGAGGTAGTGTATAACAATGTCTTGTGAACCATTCCAGCTATTGCTATTATTGGAAGTGTTGTTCATCCACAAAGTCATACTCTAATGACTAATCATGGCATGAAAGTAGCCCTGAGTTCACCAAGGCTATTCCAAACTTTGAGCTCTCCAAGGCTATGTCAGCAGTATGTAATCTCTGGCAGACTCTATCCTCTAGAAAAGACTTCCAAAACAATCCTGCAAGTCTGAATTTGCTGTCCAACAGTCAATCCAGTTAGGTATAGAAGGCTCATCACCACCAGCTTGATCGCTGGGTGATATAATCTTTGATTGTTCCAAGTCCTGTGCTCCCCCTTCCTTTCTGCTTCCACACTGATGGGATGGCGAAAAGGGGGGCAGGGGATGGCTTCTAAAAGTTTCTAAAATAGCTTTCAAACTAGATTTTTTAAAGCAACAAACCATAAGTATTTAATTTAAAATGTGAGATCTTAATCCAATGTGAACTCGTTATCAACATACTATTGATAGAACTGAACTTTATTATTGCGGATGGATAGTCTTGCTATAAATCAGGGATTCTTAACCTGCGGTCCATGAATTTTTAAAAAATATATTTGATAATTACTGCAGAACAAATGATTTCCTTAGTAATCCTATGTATTTTATTTTATGCATTTAAAACCAGTTTTCTGAGATGGGGCCCATAGGCTTCACTAGACTGCCAAAGAGAGGCATGACAAAAAAGGTTAAGAATTCTTGCTGTAAATGAAACAAAAAGATAAAGGGAAATTTTAACTAAATAGAAGGATGGCTAACATAGAGAGGCAGAAAAAGAGAAGAAAAGGAAAAAAGAAAAGAAACTGAAGGAACTTGAAGAGATCCTCCAAATCAAACCAAGACATCATATTCTTTGATGCTTGTTGACTTTAGTGAGAAAGTGGACAAAAGAGAAAATGTCAAATGTATATTGGGAAATACAGCTCAGGTCTGAGAAGTGAAAAAGGACAAAGGTTTATAGGCTATTAGACTTTCTGTAATCTCCCAGCCATGGGCCCACTCTCAGACTATCTTGAAACCTCTCATCCCCACCCCTTGCCCTTGAAATCAGGATTTTATAGGTGAGACTTTTGAGATAAAAATTCTTTATAACAAATAATGAGAAAAAAATTCAGCAAAAATGCAACCAACATATAAAGCAAGTCTTGCAATGTTCCATTCCCATAGTTTTTCACTTCTACAAAAAAGGGTGGAAGATGCATTCTCATAGCTCTTCTTTGGAATCAAATTAGGTCTTTATAACTTTTTTTGATTTCTTTGTCTTTTCATTTCTTTCTCTCATAGTATGGTTATTAATAGCATTTTTCATTCTTTCCATTTTCATCCATGTAGTAGTAGTTGTTGATGTGTGTGTGTGCATATGCATGGTTTCTTGGCTCTGTTACTTCACTTTTCATCAATTCATATAAATATTCCAACATTTCTCTGTATTCATCACATTAATCCTTTTCTATGATGCAATAACATCTCGTATTGACGTACAACACTTTAAGTAATTCCTCAGGCATTGGGATTATACTTTGCTCTAGTTACTGGCTACTACAAAAATATTTTGGTGTTTATCATTGTTTTTATCATTGACTTATCAGGAATTTAAAAGTAACAGGGGGATCCCAGAGTCAAAGAATATGGCCATTTTAGCTACATTTTTAGAACTAGTTCCAAAGTAATTTTCAGAATTACTAGACCACAACTGGTATATTGGTAGACCCAATTTTCCACAGTCCTCAACACTGGCTAATCTCATCTTCTATCATCTTTTCAATTTTTTGGGATATGAAATTAAAGCTAGGAATTGTTTTGCATTTCTCTTACTAGTAGCCATTTGAAGAAATTTTTTATATAGTTAGTTGAGAACAGTTCAAAAACTTTGATCTATCCATTGAAGAATTACTTTTGGTTTTCTATACTTTGGTTAATTACATACACACACATACATATATACACATACATACATATGTATATATATATATATACACATATATATGTACATACACATATACATATAAAATAGGAATATACATGTGTATCTGTGTATAAATAATGTAAAGGTCTTAGCAAAAATGTTTTCTTTTTTAAATCAATTATTTCTTGTCCTACTTGTCTTATTTGCTCATGAAAAGACTATTCAATTTCATTTAATCAAAATTACCTATTTTATCTGTTATAATTGCCTCTATACCTTGTTAGGTTGAGAATTCTACCCCTACCTATAGCTGAGAAAGGTAGATGATCTAATTCTCTTCTAAATTCTTTACAGTTTGACTTTTCATATTCGGGTCAATGCCCAATAATATACGGTGTAAGATACTGTCAGTTTGTCAAGCAATTCTAGTTAAATAGGGAACATTCCTGAAAAAAATTTATATTCTTATATTTGTCAAACATGATTGAGTTAAATTATGTCTGATACTTTCTTATCTAGTATCATCCACTAACCCACCTTTCTATTTTTAAGCAATTTCAAATAGTTTTGATGATTACTGCCCTAAAGTATCGTCTGAGATAAGGAAGTACTAGTCTCCCCTTCATTACCGCTCTAATTTTCATTTTCCCTTTGATGTTCTAGATCTTTTGTTCTTCCACATGAATTTTGTTATTATTTTTCCCAGCTTGATATTGCTTTGGTAATTTGATTGATATAGCTCTGTTAATTAATTTATATAACATCATCAGTTTTATTATATTGGCATGGCTAAGACATGAGGACTGAATATTTGTCTAGTTATTTATCATTATTTTTAGGACATTTTTCTAATTTTATGCCACAGTAGATTGACTAACATATATTTTATACATTTCAGTTATTTTGACTGGAATTTCATTATCTATCATGCCCTTCTTGATTTTGTTATTGCTATGGTAAAATTCTATTGATTTTTATGGAGTAATTTTGTATTCTACTACTTTACCAACACTATTAATTATCTTAATTGGTTTCTTTGCTGATTCTCTAAGATTCTGTAAGTAAACCATTATGTCAGCAAATGTAGATAGTTTTAATTCTTTTTTTCTTTAATTTCTTTCACTCATATTATTGTTATTAATAACATTTCTAGAATATCAAATGATTTCATGAAAAGGTGACACCTCTGATTTATTCTTGTACTTTTGGCGAATACTATTTTCCTCTTGGATATAATGCTAGCTTTTGGTTTTAGAGATATATATTTTATCATGTTAAAAAAGAGAATTTACTACTATATCTTAACAATCAATGACTGGTTACAGAGGTGTAAAAATCATATCAAAATCAACAGGCAGTATGCAATGAGACAAAAAACAACATCCAACAGAACAAAGTATAATGAAGAGAAGATACTGCATGCAACAGCTTCAACCTAAACTATCCAAGCAAGCTATTGGGCTGAAAAGTAGGAAATGGGGGGAAAAACTAAAGATAATGATCACAGTTGAGCATCTCTTACAAAAATGTAACCAATGCAAAGTAATCACCTCAGTGAGAAGGTCAAAAGAAAGCAAAAACTGCTTTCGTCAGCAAATGCGTTGACAAGTAAGGAGAGGTGGCAGCCAAGAGCAACATGACTTCAGAATACAAACATCTGTAAAACCCTACAGAGAAGGTTGGCAGAATATTATCAGTAATGTTACCCCACAGAACAACAAAAAGCAGTGGGAGGGAAAACAAGTTTCTGGAAAGCTTGAGGTAGGATCCAACTTAGCCACATTCAAGAGTATTCATACATGAAGATAGATGGCAGGAGTATGACAAATAGATGGAAAATGGAACAGGTGTTTCAATCTTAATAAAATTATTATCCTTATCATCAGTCTTGGTAGAATCAGTCAGTCTAGATCTACATGTCTGAATCCTCAATGCACTACCTGAACAAAGTGAACTAGCCACTATAAAAACAAAACAGAAACAAGAAGAGTGGCCAGATCACTGGTCCTATTTCTATCCTCTGAGTTCAAGAACAATGGGTCTAATCCCTCTCCCACAAGTCAATTCTTCAAATACTTGAAGGAAGCCATTATATACCCCTCCTTTTATTCGTCAGTCTAAATATTCACACTTCATTCAACTGATCATCATTTGGTATAATCTCAAGGCCCTTGTCACCTTACTCTAGATGATTTCCCCTAAAGCTGAATACAATACTTTAGATTTGGTTTGACCAAAGCAAAGTACAGAGAAGCCATTGCGTACCTAGATCTGAACATTCTTCTATTCTAAATGTAGCCTAACATTGAAAATAGACTTTTTACTACCTTTTGACTGTTGACTCATAGTGAGACTGCTATCCACTAAAATCTTCAGGTCTTTTTCATATAACTCTATAACCATATTTCTCCTGTTGCATACTTGTGAAGTTGATTTTTTGAGCCCTGGTGTAAAGCTTTATATTTATTCCTTTAAGGTTAATAATACCAAATTTTGCCAAGAACCAGATAATCCCATGCTTTCCCTCTCTGTAGGTCTGGAACACAGTCAAAACCAAAATCTTGTCAGTCTTCCCCTTCCCCCCTGCCCCACACACAATTTCCAAATACTCATGACCAGTAAATGGAATATTTATGGGATTCAGGTTTAATTCTGAAACACATTTGATCTACCACTTTAATTGCATTTAAATGATCTTTAAAAGCACATGATGCTCCAGTAACACATTTAAAATTGTTCATTAGTTTTTGTTTTTATACTTGGCTTCAGTTTATAGTTTAGTATAAAGTAGATTTCTAGTCTCAGCCAAATACATAGCCTGCTCTATTTTAAGGTTCACAGTTCAAGGTTCACAACTGTATTTGGTTATTCTTCTCAAAGTTGACCCATCCTTGCCATAATCTATTATATATTTTAACAAAATAGAACTCTACATGATTCATCATTACCTGGATTTTCATTTGTCACTCAACCATATCCTCTCTATAATATATGCCTTTTCATATGTGTATATTTTATCTCCAGTTCAATGGTAAATTCTGTTTAGGACAGGAACAGTTATACTATACTTTGCTGTGTTTCTAACAGTTACATATTCAATAAACATTTGTTGAAAGACTTGGTAGTGTGATATAGTACAATTAACACTGAACTTATAGTCAAATGTAAACTCCTTGAAGGCAGAGGCCTATTTAATTTTTGTATTTGTATCCCCCCGGTGTCTAGAGCATAGAAGGCATTTAATAAAGGCTTGTTGATTGACTGGCTGATTGAAACACTAGCTTTGCTACTAACCACTACATGACTTTGGACAAATCATTTAATCTCAGTGGTCCTCACTGTCCTTAATATATAAAATGATGGGGACTGTACTACATGAGCTGTATGGTTCCTTCAAATTCTAAAATACTACAATTCAATATATTAATGTAGATATACCATCATGATTTCCCACAAGTGAAAACAATATAATTCCATTATAATATGGTTAGTCTGTAAAAAGCAAGTATAATCCAAATTGTCAGAACATCTCCTTGAACACAACGGGCTAGGGTCATACTGTGGGAACTCTCAGTGGCTAATAACTTTTATTGCTCATTTTTTTCTAAGAATTTCTGAAGATAATTTGTCTCTAGGATATATAATCTTATGTATATTAGCAAACCAATGCTGGCAATAAATTTAGAAATATAAAACTGTTTCAGGACAAAAATTTAAATGAACAGTAAAGGAATAGTAATGACCATGGCTCACATCTCAGGTACAAACTCATTTCCTTTCTCCACAAAAGCATTTTGTGTCTTGATCCCTTCCAAATGCTCATTGTTACAAAAGAGGAAGTTCAGACAAAGTCTTGCTTTAGGAACTGGAAACCCCAGTCAAGGCAGCAGCTTCAGATTAGGTCTTGACAGAAACTGTAACTTCAGAGCAGTCAGATTATCTCTTTCAGGAATACTCCACAGTTGGTAAGATAGCCCAAATCTCTGCTCTTCCCACTACCAGCCTCTAGTTATGAAAAATGTGACAAATGCCATTTTTCTTCCTCCTCGTATTCTCATTTTCCCAGCAGTCTCCTTTCTCTTACAGTCAGAGCCAACAACTGGAGAGCATGGCCCTTAGAGGGGGAAAAAAAGTCCCTGCTCTCATCTAATCAACACCTATCCCTTGGGTCCAGGGTTTTTATAGGAAATGTAGCTTTCTCCCCTATTGCCCTGTTCTGTATACTCCATGCAAAGAGGTGAGCAGGAGGAGAAAAAAACAATATAAAGTAGGAATGTTTCCTAGCCTGTCTACTCGAAGGTAGTAGTCCTTTCCACTAATATCAAGGCATAAAGAATTGCCAGCAGAATTCAATTGGTATGAATTACTGCCAGCTAAATTTCCTTTTATGCTTTTTTTTGGGGGGGAGTGGGAATCCAGATCTGTAATTTCACAGATATGAAGTGATTCTTAGAAAGGAAACTTCTCCTTTCCCCCAACCAATGGAAGTTGGCTACTATTCTGCAATTTATGGTCTTCAAAGACTACCTGGAGAGACTGGGAATGACTTAGCAAAGTCACATAGACAGTATATGTCAGATGCAAGACTTGTGATTACAACATATCAAGGAGCATAATTGGAAATAGGAATAGAAGTATGAATGAATCTATGAAAAGGTTCCTTGAGCCATATCAAATTAATCAACAAACTTTGGTTAAATACCTACTATGTGCCAGACACTAGTGGGAGCTCCTCACTGTTCATAATTTCAACCATAAGGGGAATTATTCTATAAATAGAATAGTAGGCTGAAATAATGTCCCATCAAAGAAAAAACATTATGACTTTAACCAGGCTTCAAAAATTCCAGTGGCTCCACCCTCCCCTCATCTACTTATTTAATGGGGGGAACATGTTTTTTAAAAAGAAGTCAAAACAAAAAACAAAACACCTCAATTTTGCCATTCTGTATTCATTAAAGTACAGAGAAATAAAATGGAAACTTGCCAACTTCAGATGATTTTGGCTTTGATATCACTCAAAAGAAGCCTTGAATTTTTAAAAAATAAAATTGACACATAATTAGTCTAAAAGATGCTCTTACTACTCTGTTATGTGTTTGAACTTTAAAGAGAACCTGCTCTACCCATGCTCTGATTACCTTCCAAGCACACTTTACAAACATTTGGTTTTTATTGAGTGCCCACATACCTGTGTGCATAGAAGGAAAGGTAAGATCCTGTTAAGTAAGACAGGCTTTTAGTAGCCACCAAAGGGATGGGAATCTTGGAATATTAGAGATGGAAAGGTCAGTAGACATAAACTATGGAACTGTCACATTTTACAGGAGTCTGAGACTCAAGGGCAAATATCCTTCCCCAGGTCTCACAGGTGATAGAAACCCAGGGCTCACCTTCAAGTCCAAATTTCTTTGCATGACACAAGAGCCATTCTCAGAGTCAAGAGACAAAGCCACCAGCAGCATCTAGTAAGTCTTATCACATGGAGGTCAGACCCTCTCATTTGGAGGTCAGACCCTCCAAATCCGTCTCCCTTAGGCTGGTGCTGACCAAAATTCACAGCTCATCAAGTTCTAAGGGGAGTGGACAAGTATTCACAATAGCCCAAGCAGTGTCCCTTCTGGAATGTTCCCCTAAAGGGGACAGGCATGGACAGTCTAACAGGAGGCAGACTATCTACATATTCACCATATAATCCCAGCAGGGTGGAATAACACCTACAGAGAAGGCGGGATAAAGCCTTTTTCTGTATTTTGTAGGTACGAAATATGCACATAAAGTGTATATGTGCTATCTATCCCAGGAGAATGTAAGATCCTAGATGGCACTGACTAAGTTTGTCTTCATATCCCTAAAGCTTAGCACAATGCCAAGCATACAGCAGGTGCTTGATAAGTGCTTGTTAATTGACTAATGATGTCAGGCCATTGGGTAGCATCACCAGGGCCTGGCTGCCCCTTCCCTGTGCTTGAGAAATACAAAAGAATATTTGTTCCATTAGGATCTGAGGTAATTCAGCTTAGATCCAAATATCCAGTTCAGTTCACCCAATCAGGACTTCTTTTGTGAGTGAGGAATACCTGTTCAACTCCCTTAGGAACTATGAGAGATACAACAAAGAAAACCCACCCCCTGCCTTCAGGGCTCTACAGGCTATAAGTGGTTCAATAAGGGATGGAGTCATAAGAACCGACATTTATATAGTCCTTTAAATTTTACAAAGCATGTTATGTACAAGGTCCCATTTAAACTTTACAATAACCCTAGCAGATGGGTATCCCTGGAATTAGTGTTCCCATTTTACAGAAGAAGAAACAGAGGTTTGGTAAAGTTAGGCCACCTGCCCAGGGTAACACATGGCTAATAAGTATCAGAGGCAGGCCTTCTTGGTTCTGAGACCAACCCTCTCTCAATTACACAGCTGCTGGAGCAATCTGGAAGCTGATCTGGAAGAGGTAAGCCTCTGATATGTGCCTGATAGGATGGATTTACATAGAGAGAGGGAAGAGGAGAAAACATTGCCCCCTCACAACCATCCACCCAGGTCAAAGGAATAATGTGAGTTGGGGTATAAATCTGGAAATGAGTGTTTGTGGGGTACAGAGGAAGAGATAGGGTAACAATAAAGAATGTACCTTGGAGAAAAAAAGGGGAAAAGTTCAGAGAAGTCCCTGAATCTAGAGACCAATCTGGAAGCACTTTTACTGGACTCTGTCTGCTAGAGGCCAGTGTCAAGAAAGGTCATCGAGGGAGTAAACTGGTTTAGACATTGTCAAAGAAATGTATTGTATAGGGAAGGTACTAGAAGGAAAAGTTGACCCTTTGTATAAACAGAATAGGCAGCTGCCTATGGGATATAAAAGCTGAGAGACAGAACCCAGTGCCCATTTTTTCCCTCCGGTAACCTATCCCTGTGCCCTCTGAAACCCTTTCCCTAATAATAAAAAAGCAAATATTCAAATGCCAATGTTATCTGGGAGGGGCAAGACATTATCAGCCAGTAACATCTAAACTCAGATTAATTAATAATCCCTAGCAGAGAACAAGGGAGAGGGAATGGGACCCAGAACAGAGAAGTCTTAATGGGGCCAGAAACCAGGAAAGATCTGATCTATGGGACACTGCCATGGGGCAGAACCATAGCAGAAGGCCCTAGCCAAATGAACATTGGAGTCTTAGTGCTGAGATGGGGGAGGGAGGCAGAAGGGCAACAAAGAGGCCTTGGAAATACTTCGCCATTTTGTTTCAAGGCTGGGGTTGTCTGGGACAGGGTGCTACATACATAGGCCTTTCGGATTTCCAAAATTGCTGTTAGCTACTACACAATTTAAATCATGTTAAGAACATCATTTTCAAAGAAATAGTCTTGAATCACAGACTCAGTACTGGAAGAGACCTTAGAGATTACCTGGTTTAATCCCCTCATTTTTCTGTTGGGGGTGGGGGCGCCGGTAGCTAGCAACATTTAATGACTCACCCAAAGTCACCTTTCTCCTCCTGTCACCCTCTGCTCTAAAGATGAACTGCTTTCCTTCTGGGTAGGAAATCTACATTGGAAAATGCACGAAAAGATGAACAGTACCTAAGCTAAAATTACATCAGCCCATCTTGTAGAGCTGTGGTCACACTCAAATAAATGAAATGCATTATGATTGCCAAAGGAAGCATTTAGGTCCTTTCATTTCTCTTAAAACAAAGCTAATACACTGCACTTATGACAACCAACCCCCATCACTGGGAAACGCAGTTAACTCAGAGGATCTGCCAGGTCGCTTTTCAAACAATTGCTTGAGTTAAAAAGGGAAGGAGTATGAGCTTCTGCAGGAACATTGCCTGCATGTGTGTCCTTTTGTTCTGCCTAGAATGCCTCCTCTTGCCCTCTTCACTATCTAGGTCCCCGACACTGGAGAGTTCCATGAAACACATCTTCATTGTCAATGACCATTCCCACTCAGGTCCCACGTAGCATAAAATGGGATCTTAGATTTTAAGCCTAGCAGGACACTTAAAGATCATTTAATCCAACACCTTTATTTTACAGATGAAAAAACTCAGGCTCTGAGGTGGGAAGTGACTTATCCAAGGTCATATGGATATTAACTAACAGGGATCAGATTTAAATTCCAGGTCTTTGGACTCCAAATCCAACACTCTTTGTGCTACACCTTGCAAATAATAGAACATTTTATTCCTTTCTTAGGCATTCCCCCTGGCATTACAATGATTTGCCTTTTCTTGATCTCCTAGAGGTCTAGGTTAGGACTCCTGTCTTTCCTAAATAGCACCTAGCATGCTTTTAGATTCTTAGTAAATGTTTGTGAGCTTTATTGAAATTAAGAGACATTACTTACTCAGTAAGCCAGTCAATGAGCATTTGTTAAGCACCTATTATGTGCCCAGACATTGGGCTAAGCACTGGAGATACAAAGAAAGATTTAAAAAAATATAGTCCCTATTTTCAAAGAACTCACAATCTAACAGGGAGACAACATGATAAATATCTATGTACAAACAAGGCACAAACAAGATAAACTTCAGGTAATAACAGGAAGAAGGCACTAGCAATAAGAGAGATTAGGAGAGGCTTCTCATAGAAGATAGGATTCTATCTAACACTTGAAGGAAGTCAGGAGGCAGAGATAAGGGTGAGAAAGAAAGAGAAGGGGCAGTGGGGGAAGGTGAGACAGAGACAGAGACAGAGAGAGAATTCCAGGCATGGAGAACAGTCATTGAAAATGCCCAGTCTAGAGACAGAGGGAAGAGAAGTATGCAAAGAAAGGTCCAAGACTGAAAAAGTAGGAGGGGACCACACTGTAAAGGGCTTTGAATGCCAAATAGAGGCATTTATGCTTGATCCTGAAGGTGATAGCCACTAGGGTTGATTGAATGGGGAATGAGGGGTGACATGGTCGGATCAGCACTTAAGGAAGATTAATTTGACAGCTGAGTGGAGGGTGGATTGAAGTAGGAAGAGATTTGTGGCAGGGAAACCAACCAACATGCTATTGAAATAGTGTCGTTATGAGGTTCTGTACCCAGGGTGGTGGCAGTATCTGAGGAGAGAAGGGGACAGAGAAGAGAGGTAATTAAGGTAAACATTTATAGGACTTGGGACTAGAATGGATATGGAGCATGAAAGAGTATGAGACGTTAAGGATTATGCCTAGGTTGTAAGCCTGGGTGACTAGGAGGATGGTGGTGCCCTAAGAGTAAGAGATGAATTTTGTCATTGTTCCTTTGTTTTGAGGAGGGTTGTAAGATAATGAGTTCAGTTTGGTGCAGGTTGAGTTTAAGATGTCAGTGGGACATCCCATTCAAGATGTCCAACGGGCAGCTGGATGAGAGTTTGCAGGCTAAGAGAGAGAGTAGGGCTGAATAAGTAGTTCTGAGAATTGCCAGCATAAAGATGATTGAATTCATGGGAGCTGAAATAGTATGGAGGGAGAAGAAAACAGGGCATAGGACAGAACTCACCAGAACCAAAGGCCATACAGCCATTCTCTTTAAGATTACATAATGAAAGAATTCAACCAATGACAATAATTTGTATTCTAATAAATCGAGTTGGCCAGTTGGTATTCAAGTTTTTGAGTAAACCAGATACAGATCCATTTCTCCTATAAAGCTAGCCATATCATCATTTACAACCAGAGCCAGCCAGCCCTAGGAAAAATCTCAAAGAAAAGGGCTTCCATTTGTAACGAGGTTATAATTCCTCCTGCACTCACTGCCCTCAGGCCCCACTTGGCTGCCCAGAGTGCCTACATGCATGCCCCACCAGGAATGGCTTCCCTGTCCAGTTTCCTGGACTCCAAAAAAAGGACTCATCCAGCTCCTTACAAGCAAACAAACAAAAGGACAAACAAACCTCCTCCCCTTCCTTCAGTGGTCTACAATCATCACCACTTTATATTTAGGCAGCACTTAGGGCTGACAAAGTGCTTTCCTCACAATAACCTTGTGGAGCAGGCAATGCAACAGGCACGACCCATTGGACTGCTATAGAGATTTAGGGTTTATAAAGCACTTTATTCACAAACAACCTTACACAGTAAGGAAGATAGTTTAAGGTTTAGGAGATGGGGGTCAGACTGGGCATGCGGTTTATCCCCATGTAACAGATGAGGAAAAGAATTTCAGAAAGGTACGTGTCAGAGACATGTTTTTAACCCATACCTTCTGTTTTAAGTATCCATGACTGACAAACACTTAAGGTATAAGACCTCTTCGGGGTTTCTCCCTTTTAATAGATACCTAGACCAGTAATACCTGAAATCCAAAGGAATGAATCTACAAAGGTAGAGTTTCAAGCTCCATGAAAGGGAAGTTTGGGTCTTTCGAATGCCCCTAGTTCTGTTTGTGCAGTCCTCCTTGACTCTTGCTTTTTCTCATCCCCAATATCGGATCAATTTCCAAGTCCTTCCATTCTCTGTCCATGTATCTTGCTTCTGATCCCCTCTCTCCACATACTATCACCACCCAGGTTCAGCCCTCATCCCCTCTGGTTTGAATGTTTGCAATAGCCTCCTAATTGACCTTCCTGACTATTCTCTCCCCTTTCTAGTCTGTCCTCCACACATATTCTTATAGAACAGGAATAACCACTCTATGTACTTGCCCACGAAGCTTCCAGTATAAATACAAACTTCTCTGATTGGCACACAATCTGGCTCCCACCTGCCATTCAAGGTGCACTGTACATTTCTCTTTACATAGTCTGCATTTCAGCCAAACAGCCAGCCTGCTCCTGATATACAACATTCCATCCCTCCTGTTGGTGCCTTTGCCCAGACTGTCCCTTATTCCTGGAATGCACTCATTCTTCACCTCCACCTAGCAGAATCTACAGCTTCCAGCAAAGCTTAGGGTAGGCATGACCTCCTATTTGACGCCTTTCCTGATCCCCACAGATATTAGTATATTAGCATTCTCTCCCTCTTCACACTTCTTTGTATATGCTTTGAATTTATTAACTAGTGCACATATTCTATCTCCCCAGTAAAATATAATTTCCTTGAAGACAAGGGATATTCCATTTTTTTCACTTTATAATCCCAGTGTCTTGTACAGGGTGGGCACTTAATAAATGCTTGAATTTAATCTTAATGGGATGAATACCAATTCTGGGGTCAGAGGACTTCAGTTTCAGGTCACCTGGGTGACCTTGGGTAAGTCACTTAGTCAGATCTCCAGACCTCAGTACCCTCAACCATAGAATGAGAACAAGGAAGTAAATGGCCTCTCAGGATCCCTCCCAGGGATTTATAATCCTATGAAACTTCATGTGACTAAAGTTGTATTTCAGCCTTAGGTACAAACCAACAAGCTGTTGTCTTTCCATATAGTGAACAACTGAAGCGGCCAATTCATCTGGACCTCTGTAAACTGTGCTGCTGTAGAAATGAATCTTAGCAGGTCATTTCTTCTAAAAATTACAAATGCAATGCAGACTCTACGGGACTGTCGTAACATCAACATTCTTATGCCCGATAATACCATGCCCCAAAATATCGACAGGTACCCTCCCAAGGGGCCTGATGCCATCTGTGCCAGAGACAGAACACAAGGATCTAGGGAGATTTGATACAGGACACCAATCTCCTGAAGTCAAGCCATCAGTCCAAGGTTGTTTTGTCTGCTGCTGCTGCGATGAGGTGTGGGTGGAGGCTGGAAAGGCTGCGGGGAAGAGGGGGCTGAAAGGTGAAACCCTGACAAAAGCCTACAGAAACCTCCGTTCCCAGCCCAAATGCTCTTTGGGCCTAAGGTTTGGTTCATGAGACACAAAACATTTCATTAACAGAATGTTAGCATTATGCTATTCAAACTAGGAGTGCCCTTGTGCTAACACACTGTCAAAAAAGAAAGAGAGAGAGGACCTAGTTGAGGGTCATTTCTAAAATGTGTAGAAAGAGAATGATGAAGGTGAGAGATGGCTTAACTTGCATGATAATGAATGATAAAGTGAGCAAGCTGTTGACATCAGTTTCAGCTTCCAATTATTTCAGCACTGCTCATGTCTTCGAAGCTTTATGATGGTTTCTCTGCCTGGGCACTTTGGTGCCCATGAATTTCAGACCACAGTTATTGCTCTAAAAGGGTACTTGTGAGATCACCTTGTTCAGGCCCTTGTGCCCAAAGTAAATAAGCATGTAAGGCGGGATTTATTCCCTTTATGGGCCAGGTACAGGTTGGGCCTAAAGTACTAAGCCAGTATTTTGTGAGTTTGTGTCAATGACGTTGTTAGACCCCAAAAAAGTGATAAAAAATTATTTTTACTGAGTAAAGGATAGGTTCCAATACTTAGCAAAGATATTAAGCATTAACAGGCAGTGTGATGGGTCCCTCCAATCTCCTGGGCACACCTAGTGTGTCAGCATCCCAGTGGAGAATGATGTCCGTCATGTCTGAAGACCTACGTACTATGAGATCCCAAGTTGCCAAATTAGGCCTTATTGCCTTTAGCCTCAGCTAAAGAATAATACCCTGTTATGGTGAACTAATATATGGAAGTCCTTTAGGACCCATGGCTTGAGCAGAATATTTGTGTCACCCCCAATAACTGCCATTTTACACCTAAGATTCCTGAGATCTAAAGGTGTTAAGAGAATTATCCAAGGTCATCAAGATAGTAACGACAGTTAGGATTTAATCCCAGGTCTTCTGATTTTAAGTCTAATTCTTATTCCACTTCATCAGAGCTGCCTCCTGAATACAAAAGGTTTTGAAGTATTATATTATTCCCTTCATGAAGGTTCAAATTAGAAGTGGAGAATGGAGACCTCAGTCAGGAATAAAACATTCCTTGGCACATCCCTCCCAAACCATTTTTCTCTTGGTTTGTTTCCCTCCTAGAGATTTGAGGAAGCTCAACTCATTATTTCATGGCTCCTCTGCTCTTTCAGGGTTGAGCTGGGGCGAGAACTGGAAGTGCTAAAACACTCAAAGAGGTATTTCCAGCCCAAACAGAAACAGGAAGTGGCAGTAATCTCCTAGAGGGGATTTGTTCTTACAAGATCGGGAGTCCTTGGATAGTTCAGATCAGGTTGGGCAGAATATCAGGCCAAGTAGAACGTTGCATGCGTACCCAAAAGGAAGTCCCAAACCTTTCCAGTTCCTCTGCCCTTAGACAATAGGCCCCGTGTAGTCATGCTAAGCTATTACAAATCTCAAAATTCCTATTTCACTTCCTCCCACCTGAAAAGAAATAACATTTGCTAATCTTCACCATAAACATGTATTACGATTTGGGGGAAGAAAGGGGAGGATCCTATCAAATCAAACCTTGTAACACAAAGTAATTATAGAAAGAATAGGGCATTATTTGCATATCTAGTATTTAAAGGGTTACTTATGTAATTATTGAATGTAACTTAGAATAAGCTGTTTGATTTTCTTTCATCATGAGCCAAACATTAGGTTTTGAAAGGCATTCCTTTAAACTTCAATTATATAAAGGCACATGGTAATGTTAAGTTACAACTCCGGCTTAAGTGAGTCAGACATGAAAGTATTTATGACTGGTATTTTGTGAGTAAGTTACCCTTAGACACTTTTTTTTTTAAGAAGGCAAGCATCTATTGCTCATGGTAGACACAAGGCTATTCTCTGCTATTAGAAATTCTCACTCTCTTTACTTCTAGGCAGGGTCCAGTCTCTCTGACTTTTGTTTTTCTAAGCTCCCAACAAAACAAAGCGCACTGTGCCGTCAGCACCTGAAACAAGTAAAAGCAATCCCTTTATGAACTCCCCGCCAGATATTTGCCTTGCCAGACTTGGTGGGGCTGGGGGGAAGGGGAGGGAAGAAGCCAGAGAATAACTTAAAACAGTAGGCTCCAGTGAAAACATCACACATGAAAGAGATAAAGAAATGAACCGAATGTTGTTTTTTCTCCTATGAAAAAGCAGATTCGGCCTTTTCCAAACCGGAGGCCAGGTGATCATCATTTATTCTGTCAGGAGCCTTTTCTATAACCCAACCAGAACATGCCAGTGATTCAGGGATTGCTAGGATCAGTTCAGCTTGAAAGGGGTACAGGACATTTATCCAAAGAACATTTATAACATTGTTCACCAAGTTGTTTTTTGGGGTTTTTTTGGAGATTTGGCAGGCAAAGTCCAGCACGGCCTGGGTAACCCATCCTTTTAGCCTCAGTCTCCCCTAGAGGAAGCTGCCATAGTTCGGCCTGTGGCTAGGGTTCAAATTGACAAACAAGCTGCCATAATTAGAAGTTTACAGCAAGAAGCTAAATCTAAGTGGTGAAGAGAGAGCAAGGTTGAAAGGGATTCACTCCCAACTTTGATGTAGGGCATTGCTACTTTTTGGAGGGCAGCCATATCTTTGATCCTACACAAATTGTTGAGAATTGTTGAGATCTTGAGCCCTGATCAGTCAAAGTGCTACAAATTTTACAGTTATTTCCAGTTCAGGTGAGTTTTCAGGTGATTAATAGTAGCAAAAAACGACAAGAAGCACCTTCCCCAACAATCCCTCAGCCTGGTAAAGACCTCTACATAAATAAAAAATAAATCTGAAGAATTTTTTTTCCATGATTGAAGCTGTTCCCATGGTATCCAATTGACATCTGGTAATCACCTTTCGTATTTTCAGAGTTTATTCTTTTTTTAGATTCAGCAGGAAACAGAAAGGTTCTGGCATCCGTGGTTGGTTAGCTTCCTGATGCTTCATCTCAACCTCAGTTCCTACAAGACAGGGTATGTAATACAAAGGTCAACGGATGAAGAATCAGAATACCCAGAAGGCCTTGGTCCAGTTCTGCCACTAACTCAATGCATGACCAACCATGGGCAAAGCACTTAGACTCCATTTCCTTATGTATATAAAAGGGGATCAGATCAGATTAATTTATGATCCATATGGAATATTGTATTAATTTATAGGTGACACATTTTAGAACAGTCATTGGATTCAGGAAGAAAAAATACTGGATCATAGAAAACCAGGAAGAGGAAGGGAGCAGAGATCATATGATAGGAGTAATTGTTCAAGGACCTAGAGAAGAGATGACTCTGTAATGGGGGGAACTAATATGATATCTGTTGTAAAGTAGGTGAAGAGTAGAAAAGGAATTAATTAGGCTCATCTAGCAATGGGAAGTCATTAAGAATCAAGTTTCGCTCAATACATGGAAAAATACTCTACTAACAAAAACTAAAACACATTTTTGCACCTACCCAATTTGGGAATTTATTTTGCTTTAGCGTGCTTATTTTTTACAAAGATTTTATTTTTTATTTCATTTTCTTCAGTGGGAGAAGGGAAAAAAAGAAAAAACAAATGCATGATAATGGAAAAATAATGTTAAAACACAAAAAAATATTTAAAAAATTAAGTAAAATGGTTCAAAAGGTAGTGAGTTCCCTTTCTCTTGATACCTTCAATACCACATGCCTGAGATGCTTTAAAGACAAAATTTCTAAAAGAGAAATTGAAGGAATTAGAATAGGCAAAGAAGAAACTAAGTTATCATTCTTTGCAGATGATATGATGATATACTTAGAGAATCCAGCAAAAAACTACTTGAAATAATAAACAACTTTGGCAAACTTGCAGATTACAAAATAAACCCACATAAATCATCTGCATTTCTATATACTACTAACAAAGTCCAACAGCAACAGATAGAAAGAGAAATCCCATTTAAAGTTACTGTAGATACTATAAAATATTTGGGAGTCTATCTGCCAAAACAAATCCAGGGACTAATACAAACACAATTACAAAACACTTTTCACACTGATAAAGTCACATCTAAGTAATTGGAAAAACATCAGTTGCTCATGGGTAGGTCGAGCTAATATAATAAAAATGACAATTTTACCAAATTAATTTATTTATTCAATGCCATACCAATCAAACTACCAGAAAATTATTTTCTAGAGCTAGAAGAAACAATATCGAAATTCATCTGGAAGAACAAAAGGTCCAGAATATCAAAGGAATTAATGAAAAGAAATGCTAGGGAAGGTAGCCTAGTCATACCACAACTCAAATTGTATTATAAGGCAGCAATCATTAACACCACTTGGTACTGGCTAAGAAATAGAGGGGTAGATCGGTGGAAAATGTTAGGTACTCAAGATACTGTAGTTAAAGAATATAGCAGCCTACTGTTTGATAAACCCAAGGACTCCAGCTTCTGGAATAAAAACTCACTGTTTGACAAAAACTGCTAGACAAACTGGATAAGAGAGTGATGGAAACTAGGCATGGACCAATGCCTGACACCATACACAAGAATAAAGTCCAAATAGGTACACAGTCTAGGTATAAAGACGGGTACAATAAACAAATTATGGGAGCAAGGGCTAGTGTATTTGTCAAATTTATGGAGAATGGAGAACTTTATGACCAAACAAGAGATAGAGAACATTATGAAGTGCAAAATGGATAACTGGAAATTGAGGGAATGCCCATCAATTGGGGAACAGCTGAACAATTTGTGGCATATGAATGTAATGGAACATTATAGTGCTGTAAGAAATGACAGTCAAACTTCAGAAAAGCCTGAAAAGACTTGTATGAACTGATGCTGAGTAAAATGAGCAGAACCAGGGGAACATTATACACAGTAACAGACACAGCGTGTGAGGGCTGTTTCTGATAGACTTAGCCCTTCACAGTAATGCAAGGACCTAAAACATTCCCAAAGGACTCTTGAGGCAAAATGCCATCCACATCCAGACAAAGAACTATGGAAGCAGAATGCAGAATGAAGTAGACTATTTTCTCTTGGGCTACGTTTTATTTTAGATTTTCTCATGGTTTCTCCCATTTGTTTTAATTCTTCTACGCAACATGACTAATGTGAAAATGTGTTTAATAAGAATGTTACGTGTAGAACCCATAAAAGATTGCATGCCATCTCGGCGAGGGAGGGTAGAGGGAGGTGGAGAAAATTTAAAACTTATCGAAGTGATTGTTGAAAACTGAACACAAATAAAATAATTTAATTTTTAAAAAGAGAGATTTTCTGCCCAGATATGGGTTGGAGAAGATGACCTCTAAACTACCTTGAAGTTCTGAAGTTCTCTATCTCTTTCAACTCTAAAATTCTATGATTCTAAGTCACTTAACCTGTCTGTGCCTCAGTTCTTTCATCCATTAAATGAAAAGGTGCCATATGCTGTCTTGAGATTCTTTCCAATTCTAAATGTCCATAATTCTCTATTTCTCTACCAATAAGAGGTTTTAGACCTGTATCCATACATCAGATGGTAAGATAGAATTATTCTTTGCCTACTAGAATTAATCAATCAATAAGAATTACACAAGCATCTACTACCTAGACATCTGCTTTATTAGGGATTGTAGAGGATTTATTCAGGAATCCAACGTGAATAAATAGGAAACTCTTTACACATGCAGTAGGAAATGCGACTCTACCATTCTATAAAAATATTTTTACTGAGGAGGGAAAGGGGTCCTTGTTTTCTACAAGGGAAGGAGCAAAGGAGCAGTGAAAAGATTCAAGTCAAATATGAACATGTGTTTAATAAGAATGTAAGTGTAGAAACCATACAAGATTGTGTGCCATGGGTGGGGAGGAGGGGAGGGAGAGAAAATTAAAACTTATGGAAGCAATTGTTGAAAACTGAAAACAAATTAAATTTTTTAAAAAAGAAAAGAGTTCAAGTCAAACAAACTAGGTGATATCTGACAATCTCAAAATGTAAATCTTAGATAGCATGACCCTCCAGATAAGGGAGGATATGAAAGAGAGAATAAATGGGGTCATGTCAGTTACTAGATTTTCTCTCTTGTACTAGGTATTGTGGAAATCACAAAGAACTAAACTACATAGACCTTATGTTCTAGAAGCTGACCCAAGACACTGATACCAATATACATTCACTTTTCTCCTAATCTGGCCTATATAAAACCTGAATATGGTATATAATCAATGCTATTTTTCAGTGAAGACCCATGTTTTTTTTCTGAAGAGGTCTGATTTTGGGGGGTGCCTCTTATATTTGGGGACAGCCTATAGTCAGACTAATCTAGTTGTTCATTTTCCTTCCATATGTCAGAAGAAACAAAGTGACACATTTTGCCAACATGCACATACCTTCAAATTTTCTAATGTGCAAATTCAAATTTAAAGATGTTCAGTGTTTATACAGCTACTTAGGATCAAATCTGGAAACAGTGCTGGCCAACAGGAGGAAGAGTTTATACACAGTGGATCACAGAAGACAGTCAACAGATTTTTGATTTCCCTTAACTCAATCTGAGCAGTTGGCACCCTTATCTGGCCTTCTTTTCCACAAATTGGAAGATAAGATGGGTAATATACTGAGGTTAATCCATCTGCAAGTATTTTCTAATCATATACTATGTATCTATCATGGTATCAAAAGAATATACATTTTATGGAACTATAGTAGGTACTAAGACAAGCTCCCACCCCTCAAAGAACTTTCTGGTTACAGAAATCAAACAAACATAACACGAAACAACAGACAGCAATGCATTACAACGTATAAAAAAATTAAACTACATCATACAGACATAGGCAAACTATCCTGGCTGGTAAGAAGACTCTCTGAGAAAGAAAGAAGAGATAGTATGTGCCAGACAAGACTAAATCATTATCGGAAATTTAACTTCCCCTCCAATTGCAGTAGAGACAGCCCAGCGCCTGAACCCAAGGGCCTAGGCCGGGGGTGGGGAACCTGCAGTTCAATGCCACATGCGGCTCTCTAGGTCTTCAAGCACAGCCCTGTGACTACATTCAAATCTGGCAAAACATGCAGCAACTCTCTGGTGCTGTTCTACATGATATATGAAATTCCTTTGGAAACCTTGAAAAAAGATAACATGATGTAGTAGTAAATATGCATACTTGGGTTCCAGTATAGGCTCTGCCATCTCAGGGAAGTCAGCTCAGTTGTCTGGGCCTCAGTGTCCTCAAATGTCAAATGAGGGAATAAGACCAGATGACTTTTACGTAACTCTGTCACAGAATCATACAGTTACAGTTAGAAGGGATCTTAGTGGGGTTTAGTATAATTTCCTCATTGCCCAGATGAAAAAACTAAGACTGTCTGACCGGCACAAGGTCCCTTCCTACTCTAAGAATACTCTGGCTATGGTTGAAATGGTATCTACACGGGCATGTGTGCTCATTCCTTACAACATGGTCCTCCTTCCTGCCAGATCTATTTTGGGGAGGCTGTCATCAGTTGGGTAGATGCCACCAGGTTTTGATAGACAGATAGACAGACAGACAAACAGATAGAAATATAGGTATTGATAAACAGTAGGTGACTAATAAATACGGAGTGAAAGAAACAATGTTCAATCTTGAGTAAGATGGCAAGGACAAATGAGTAAAATAGGGGACGAGTTTCATCCAGAATTTCTCTCATGTGATGAAATGGCAGTAAAGTATCTAAAATGAGTAAAGTTCCTTTGATGTTCTCTTTCCAGAAACGCTAAAAGCTCTCATCAACACTTTCCCTGAAAATGGTAACTTAACTAACTTTTTAAAAGTCTTTGGCTACAGTAATAATAGCTGGCACGGCTATAGTACCTTAGTATAGGTCTGCAAAGAGTTTTCAAAGAATATCTCATTTTATTTTCACAACTCTGGAAAGTTAATTATCATTATCCCCATTTTGCAGATGAAGAAACTGAAACTGACACCATCTGGGTCACATGGCTAGTGGCTCAGCTAGATCTGAACTCAGTTCTTCCTGACTCTAGACCCAGGTCTCTGTCCACTGTGCCACCTAGCTACTTCTTTCTATCTGACATAACCTTTTCCCATCCCCACTCCCACTAAAAAAGAAAAACAATCTCACACAGGTAGAAACTATTCCTGCCAATTACTTGTGGAAACATCCTTGGATATTTAATTAAGGAATAGGGACAAGTCTTTCGAGGAGAATGGGAAAAAACATCACTGTATGGGGTACCAGACAGCCTGCCAGGGGTGAGACCTGAGGAAAGTCATTTCACCTCTCTAGGCCTCAATTTCTTCATTTTAAAATAAAAGGCATAGACTAGAAGACTTCTTAGGTCCCTTTCATCTCTGAGAGTCTACATATCCTCAGTAATATTGTTTTTCTCTCTTGCTGCTTGAAAATGGCATCTTCATGATACCAGGATGTGTATATTTCCTGCATTCTAAGAACAAAGAATCTTCTAACCATTATAACCAAGAAAAAGGCTTGATTATTATAATTCCCTTTCTCCTTTTCTAAGGAAGCATAACATTCTCTGAGGGAAAAAAATGTGTGTGTGTGTATATGTGTGTGCGTGCGTGTGTGTGTGTGTAGGGAGGGAGGGATTGAACAAGGTGGCACAGTGGAGCACCATCCCTGGAGTCAGAAAAAACTGAGTTCAAATCTGACCTCAGACACTTAAAAACTATGTGACCTTGAGCCAGTCACTCAACCCTGTTTGCCTCAGTTTTCTCATTTGCAAAATGAGTTAGAGAAGGAAATAGCAAACCACTCCATTATTTTTGCCAAGAAAACCCCAAATGGGATCACAAAGAGTTGTATACAACTGAAAAAACCATGAGATATGTGTGTATGTATATGTTTGTAATATACATGTATATATATACATACATATAGGTGTGTGCATTTATATATATGTATATGTATGCATATTTCTGTGTGTATATGTATCCACATACACATTGAACATACACATACATACCAAACAAGATATATACATACATATATGTGTACATACACACACACATAGAATTGGTCATCTGATCTGTACTATACGTACTTTAATCTCTTAGATTTATATTAATTGAGATGAGCTTCCTCAATGGAATTAAAGCTCAGTGAGACATCGCAAGTAGGTACTCTTTCACGTTTGGTGCACATATCCTCAGCACCTACAAGAATGCCTAGTCTATAGTAACTACCTAATAAACTTTTGTTGATTAATTGACTGGAGAATGACCATCATCAGCCTTGGAATAATGGGATATGGATATGATGATTCTTTCTTTAAGGTCAGGCCCTCAAAATGACTTTAAATGCAATGGTGAGCATGGAGGGATAAAAATGTTTAGAAATTGTACCATATGTGAATTTAAACCACCTGACATGCCAGGTCTGGGGCAGCAGGATCTATTTTGTGCGAGGTCCTTTTCAAACCACTTCAATGAATATTTAGCAAGTACAGTTCTCTGGGAAGTGTTGAGAATTCAAAAAAACCAACCCTGTCATCAGAGGTAGTATGGTATCAGAAAGACAGTATGATACAAAGGAGAGAGAAATAGACTCAGATTTCAAAGACTCAGGCTCTGTCACTTACTAGATATGTGGCCTTTGGCAAGTTACTTCACATCTCCTTTCTTCAGTTTTCTTATCTCTGAGAAGAGGATCCAATCTGTGTAGTGTGTCTTCATGACAACTTGCACTTGACTTTGTTTTGAGTGAGGGAGGGCTGTGCAGGTCACCAGCCTCACTTCTCCTCCAGAGCCATCTGAATCCAATGACCAGATACATTCATCAGGATGACTAGAGATGACCCAGGATGAGGCAATTGGGATAAAGTGACTTGCCCAAGGTCACACAGCTAGTGAGTGTCAAGTGTCTGAGGTGAGATTTGAACTCAGGTCCTCCTGACTCCTGCACTGGTGCTCTATCCACTGCACCACCGAACTGCCCAATATCTAATTTGCGTTACATATTCAGGGATTGTTATCAGGAGTAAATGAAATAACATATGTCAAGCTGTCCAAGGCAGTAGTCAAGGTAGGACTAGCCCCCAAGGTTCTCCAGCGGTCCTTTTACTCTGCCATGTTGATTGTCAGATGGAAAAATAAGACTGGCTCTCCAAGAAGCAAATGAAATAGAAAGGCAAACTCAAGTGAGAGAAGAGAATCATGGAAGGAGACAGAAAAACCACATCACATAACATCAGAAGGGACAAGGGACCTCAGAAGCTATCTAGCCGACCTTCCCAGGTAAATCAACTTGCCTGTACACAGTTAGTTAGTGACAGAGCTGGGACTCTCCAGGTCTCCTGACTACCCAACCACCATTCCTTTCCTTATTCCCTGCTGCCTCTAGTAATCATTTCAACCCAACTAACTAGCTTAGGGAGCTGCCTATGCACAATTTCTAACATACCATAAAAAGTAAAAACCAACAACTGAACTTTAAGGAATGTCTTCTTAGTGTATGATTATAATGACCCATATGGAGAAGAGATGCCAAACTTAATTAACATTTACTTGTAACTGACAAGAAAGTCGACAGGCAAGAAAAAATAACTTCTATGTCAAAGAGGGCATTGGTGAGATGAATACAAGGGAACTACCACTTGTCTTAATTAATATAGGTTTAAGATGGCATTGGGGCAAGTACCAATGTGGATTATTAAAAATGAAATTTTGACAGGCAGATAGAATCTAGCAACCTTGAAATGAGTTCTTGCAAAGCTCAAAGCAATCAATATAGTATCCCAGGCTCAGAGCAATGTGGGAAAAGAGTTAACTTTTCTCTTGTGTATTTTCAGAAAACAGCAGCTTTTAGAGAACAAGAAAACTGCAAGTGAATGACAAGATCTGCACTTTGTAAACACATTGTCTGAGGGGTGTGAAATTCTTGCCTTAGCTCCTGTCTAGGTTTATTAACCAATTCACATTGAGAGCAAACCAAGGGAAAATGTATACTGGGTTTCTTTACCAGTTGAACTTGAAGAAAAATGTCAGCATTGTGGAAAAAAGGAAACCACAGGAACTGAAAGTCTCACGCCTGACATCAGGAACAGTTCGGGGGACCACATTCTCCAGGTCCTGCTCCCCGAACACCCCTGTGACTATAGTAGATTCTAAACTGATCCTTCAATCGGTCCAGTCATTAGCAACATTTAACATTTAGCCTTTAATCTTTTTTTAACATTTAACCTTTCCTTGGACATCGATTCTAGCGATCTTTAGGGCCTCTCATTAAGCCAGGGGTCAGAACAGGTAAGAATGTGGGGTTGAAAAGGTATGCAGGGAACTGATCTGGTTGAAAACTTGTCAGTCATGGGAGGTTGAGATTCAGTGTACAAACTTCTGGGCAGGAAAGGGGAGCACAAGGCAACCATTAGCTCTCCAGAATGGCAATCGGTTTCCTTAGGGTGGGGAGGGGGAAAGCATCATAGCTAACGTCATCACCTATACTGTGGTACCAGCCCTTGTCCTAATACTGAATTTAAAAATGATACTGCTTTTCTTTCCCCCTCAAATTCAAAACTATATTTACACCAGGCTTAATGTGCTAACTTCTATTCTACTAAAGCTACTGGAGATTTAGTAGATTTCTTGACTTCTTCCCAAGTTGGGTGCACATTCATTTGAGTAGCATAGAAATGGCACACATAGACAACTGGTGTGCAATGGTGGCCATCTCAAGGTCGGGAAGGATGGAGGTGGGGTGGGGGTGAGGAGGGAAGAAAAGAAAAGAAAAAAATAAAGTTACATGACAATTTTGTTGTATATTTAAAAGGAATAGCAAATTGTGCACAGGAGATTCGCAGTTTCATATATAATCATCATTTTTATCATACTATGTTATAGAAATGTTTGTTTTATTCTATAGATAAAATAAATTTTGAAAAGTATATACCTGGTTTTTCTATATAATATAACCTCAAATAGCAGATATGTACACTCTATGCAAATCTACACAGATGGTTTGTAAATTTCCCCCCTTTTTATTTTTTTGTTAATGTACTGTCTTCAGGAGACAGAGAATCAAGTCATCCAAAGTGCAAAGAGTTCAAAAATTCTATCATTGCAATAATCCAGGATTCTTGAGAAAGTATCTATATTCCTTTTCCTATACAGGTGGAGACAGAAGCTTCTGCATTATTCCACAGGAGAAACAGAAACCTGCCGATGTAATGAAAAGAGCACCAGATACTGGAGTCAAGTGATGTGGGTTTGAGTCCTAGCTCAGCTATTTGCCCACCTGGCAAGTTGTCTCTCTTAAGGCCTCTTTCCTCCTTTGTAAAATGAGGGGGATTCAACCAGAGGGTTTCTAAGGTGACTTCCTGGATCAAATCCTATGAACTAAAAACAGAATAGAGCTTTGCATCCAAGGGTATGGAGCCAGGCTCACAAAAGGTGTGTGGGGAATTTATCTGACTAGTGCAAGTGAAGATTTTTCACTCCAACAAAAAAGGCAAGGTAACAGAGGAGATAGAATGCTAGGTTTGAAGTCAGGAAAACCTGGATTCAAATTCTTCCCCTGACACTTATATCTATGTGATCCTGTGCAGATCACTTCAATACAATGTGCCTAGACACCTCTCCTACGTCTCAAGTACCTATTAAGTGGTATATAGGTGTAATCTGTATCTGTGGAGGGAGTTCCCACACCAGGAGTTCTCCATCTAATGAAATGATAGAATTTTTGGTATAGAACTAGAAGAGACCTCCAAGGCCCTTCAGTATAATCCCCTTATTTTATAGATGACAAAAGAGTTTATTTTACTATCATTTAACTTACAGACTTGGCAGTGGATAACATCAAGCTGTCATAAATTTATTAATGAGAAAATTTTCCCCACTACATGCACACCATGAGTTAGCAGTTTCTTTTGGATCTGTGCTCTTGAGGTTTTCAATCCCACTGAACAAAGAGCAGTATCTGTATTTGCCCATTGATTCCTTGAAGAGTGGAAAGTCATACACATTTGCTTTGCTCATATTACCAGCAACAGAAAATCAGGGCAGCTAGTAGCACAGTGGATACAGTGTTGGCCCTGGAGTCAGGAAGATCTGAATTTATATGTGACCTCTGACACTTACTAGCAGTATAACCATGGGCAAGTCATTTAACCCTGCTTGCCTCAGTTTCCTCATATGTAAAATGAGCTGGAGAAGGAAATGGCAAACTACTCTAGTATTTGCCAAGAAAATCCTCCAAAAAGGAGTCATGAAGAGTAGGACACGACTGAAAACGACTGAACAACAGAAAATCAAGGCCTATCAGTTAAAAGATAAATTAACCAAACACCTCCATTCCACACAGCACAGTGCTCACTGCTACAGGCATACAAAAGAAGAATAAGATACAGTCCCTCCGTTACCTTTAACTCTTCCCTTACCCTCACATTTTCCCTCCCCGCCCATATCCAGTCAGTTGCCAACTCCTGTTGATTCTCTCAAATTATTCCCCAGTACCACTGTCAATGCCCACCTTAAAGCCCTCTCATTTTGAACCAGCCTTCTAACTGGTCTTCCCGCCTCTCCCATCTCCAGTCCTTTAGCTACATGGTTACTAAAATAATCTCCCTCATGCACAAGCCTAACCTTGTCATCCCTAAATTAACAAACTTAAGTAAACCCTTACTGCATGTAGGACAAAATATAAGCTTAGACTAAAATACAAATACAACCTAGCATTCAAGACTCTCAACAGTACAGATATAGCCTACCTCTCTAGCCAGGTATTTCAACTGATTCCCTTTCATGTGCCCAACTTTCTAGACAAATTGGAAAATTAGCTGCCCCCCTGACCTCCTCTTGCTTTCTTTGGCTTCTTTGAATTTGTACTCGCCATCCAGCTCTGTGGCTGGAACATTTTCCCTCTAGAGCCCTGCCTTAATGAAATCCTTACATGTTTCCCTGTTCAAGGCCTAGCTTAGGTATCCCCTAAGAATAACATTAGCTGACTTTTATCTGGCACTAAAGATGTGCCAGGCCCTTTAGATACATTATGGCATGTGTGTCTTGCAAGAGTCCTATAAGGTAAGTACCATATGAAAGCTTTCCTCATCTCCCTGATGACGTTCCTTTTCTCCACAAAATTCACATGACATTTCATCTACGTGTCCTTTGACTTCCAGTCTTACCGGACTAGAATGCGGTTAACTTAGCATGTTCCCAGGATTGTAGATTTAAAGTTGGAAAGTCAGAGGTTATCCAGGACAACCCTCTCATTTTACAGATGAGGAAACTCAAGCCCAAAGAGGCTAAATAACTTGCATGAGATCACAAAGGTAATAAGAAAAAGAGAGGGCCTCTGATATTAAATGCTTTTCTCTACATACCACCACTGAGGCAGAGAGGTTTGCTGACTGAGGTTTCAGTCATGTCTGTACAAAGGAGAATGAACTCCTACTCTATCTATGTCCCTTTCACATACAACTCAGGATGAACCAGCTAACTGGATACCTCTCCCACCCCCATTCTTTTTCTCTACCCTATATCCAATGCTTCACACACACAATAGGAGCTGAATAGGTTTGCTGAATGATCTTACACACACACACACACACACACACACAATAAGGAGGTATGTTGTGCTAGATAATGTGCAAAATGCCTTCAGGCTCTAAATTCTATCATCCTATGACTTTCTTCTCAGCATACGGACTCTAAATCCCTAATAAAACAGCTCATTAAAGAACACCCACAGAATGAACATACCAGTCCATGTGTATTTATTAAGGAACAGTGATGCTCAAGGCACTGTATTAGGCTCTGTGGAGTATGCAAAGGTGAACATGACCTAGGCCTAAGGAACTTACAGGCTAGTTGGAGAGGTCATGCAGACAGGGAAAGCTAACTGCCAAAAAAGGGACAGAGGTATCAATTAAGTGATGCAGTCTATAACTTCTATAGCTCTTTGAAGAAAGGGGAGATTACTTTAGGCTGGAATTGAAAAGGAAGATTTTATGAAGAAATGGTATATGAGCTGGGTTTGGAAGAATGAGTAAGATGCAGATTGGCAGGAAGGAGTGGAGAGGGTATTCCTATATGCGGCTTTAGGGGGACTGGTGGGGCTGGAAAGGGTGGCGGGGTCAGTGTGAGCAAAGGAACAAGAGGAGGAATATGCAAAGTACATGGCTGAGGTATAGTGGGTAGACAGGCCTGGATGGAGTCAGGAGAAGAGAGCGAGGAAGTGTATGGTACAGTACTAGAAGATAAAGATTCATGGGAAAAAAAAAAAAACTTTGGTTTTCGGTTTTTGGGTTTTTTACATCTACATTAAACGTGATTCCAGTTGGCTCAAAGAGTTCTGAGCCTCACAACCCCATGAGTTGTCACTCAGAGGCCCTAGATTCCCCCTCCCCCACCCCCCACCCCATGCCTTCTGCAGTACACCCATTGCCCCTTGTTGTTCCATCTCTAATATCCCCCTCCCTTCACCTACAGTTGCTCTCTCCGCCCCTACCTTTGAAGAGGGCTGATGGGGCCCTCCAGGTCTGGCAGCCACTACTGCCTTCTACTTCAAAGAGCCTGGCACTCTGGGATTTCCCATCAGTGGGAACCCCAGGAGGCATGGCGAAATGCTGAAGGGGAAACTCCAGCCTGGGAGATGGAGAGAAACAGCTTTTACAGATAGGGGCTTCCCCACTAGAAGCAGATTCTGGACCAGGCTTCTCAACTCCCATCAGACAGCAAAAGGTTGAACTGCCTCTTCCAAGTCCTTCTCCCCCAAAGGACTAGGAAATGGTATTGGTCATAACAGTGAGAAAAAGGCAAGGAAGAGTATTTATATGTTCTAAGATAGAACACATCCAGTATGGGAGAAGAAGAGACATCCTCCCAGGGAGGATAGGAGCACTTTAGAAGACTGGACTCATCTATTTTCATCACCTCAATCATGGATCCCTTCAAAAACCTCCTAACTGATCTCTCCACTCTCTTCCAATCACTTTCCTGACCTTCCCCACCATCTTGCACACATATTGAATAATCTTCCTAAGATAATAATTCCATCACAGGATCATAAAATCTCTTAGTTAGGAGGGATTTCCAATAGAAACTGGGGCCTCTAGACCATACAGGATCCCTGCAAGTGGTATACTGACTTAGAAAAACCACAAGTTAACATTATCTATGTTCTATTATGCTTGCATTTATTTTGTTAAATATTTCCCAATTACATTCTAAACTGGTTTGGGGCCCCAGCATCTGACATTTCTGCTCAACAAGATGAACTTCAAATTCCCATCTCATGCCCTCCCCTCTTTCTACATACATCATACTCATTGCAACCTCAAAGTCTGTTTTCTCTCTCCTACCTAGACTGCCTTGCTCCTTCCTTTCTTCCATTATAAATCCAACATGTTTAAGGACCCAGTACATGTCCCACTTCCTCTGAAGGTGTCTCTACTCAGCCAGGTCCACACTGTACTCTTCTTTCTCTGAATACTTATAGTACTTGTGACAGTATGACTTATTTGGCGTACACGTTCGTTAATTAATTCATACATTTGGTTCTATCATACTTTGACATAATAAAAGGGCTACCAGCTAATTCTAACCACTATGTATTCCTTTTTATTATACTAAAAGACAAGGATATATAGAGAGATATAGATAGTATCTAGTATACTCTACTGCTGTCAATATCCTAGTCCTTTCCTATTGATATGTTGGCCCAGGTTCATCCATCGATCTATAGTCATTTATTACTAACCTACTATGTGCCAGTCATTATTGGGCATGCAAAGAAAAACAATGAAACTGTCTCCGGCCTTGAAGAGCTCACCTTCAAGTGGGAGAGACAACTCTCTGTGCTTCCCTGAACTTCTATAGCATTTACAGTATTAGTGTAGGGAGTGTCAAGAGGCCCAGTTTTGGAGCCAGAGGACTTGGGTTCCAATGTTGGTTCTACCATTTGTTACCTGGATGATCTTGGATGAATCAATTAACCTTGCTGGGCTTCAGCTTCTTCTTCTGTAAGAGAAAGGGACTGAAACTGAGGATGATTTCCAGCATCTTCTCCCATTCTAAATCTAGCATCCTATAACTATCTTGAGACAATTATTTGCCACCTCCTGCCTCACCAGTCTTCTATTTCAAACAATTCTCTCCCTGGCTTCTTCTGCCAGCTTGTCCCTTAGCTTCCTTTGCCTGCCCTATGACTTTGGAAAGGATATTGAGCATGGAAAACTTAGGCTGCTTACATTCAATTTTGTCCCAAAGACCACAATGCCTCAGGTTGGGTTCTTTAAGTAACAGAATTTTTTTCCCCTTTTGCTTGGGTGCCATGTAACAAAGATGGCAGCTTCAGGCAAAGACATGTCCCCTTGAGAGTCTGCTCCCAGTCCTGCCCCAGTCAGCCCCTTCTCAGTAGATGACAGGTGGCAGCAGTATAAACTCCCCATATTCCGCACACTAAAGGTGGGGGAAATTTTATTATTTCAGGAAAAAAAATAAGTCTCCCATCATCTTTCCTTATACCTTATATTTTCTCCTTTCGTGTGTGTGTGTGTGTGTGTGTGTGTGTGTGTGGAGAGACAGAGATACACATGCACAGAGAGAGAGAAAGAGAGAGAGAGAGAGAGAGAGAGAGCATTTTGTTGCTTCCTGTTCGAAGTAATTCATCTACAATGGTGATGAAGTGGATGCTTCTTTAATCATTAAATAAAATCTGGAATACTTTTTATTATGTAGGACAAACAATGCCAGCATTCAGCTCTTTATAGGAGGAAAAAAGTGAGGGAGGGAGGGTGGGTATGTCTCCAGTGACTGATTCTGCAGCTGCCATGGGGATGTGTTGAGGAGATCTTTAAAGACCTACCGTCAGGCACAGTCTCGCCTGGCTGCTAGCTAGACAGTGTGGACCTTCCTCAGTCTTAAGGGAGGCAAGGAAAGTGAAAGATAGGATGACAGGAAAAGCCAATGGAGAAAACACTGTTAATGAGGTGACTGGCAAGGAGAAAATAAATAAAAAGAGAAAGAAGATGAAGTAAGAGGTCAAAGACCCCAAAACTCGAGGACTTTAAACCTGGGCCAAGTGATGGACTGAAGATACAGAACAAGACATGCATTTTCAGACAAAACCAATGTGTGAATTTGCTGGTAAGTCTCAAGGGAAGGCTTCACTTTGAAGAGGGCCAGGGGAGAGTTATGAAGGATTGGCAAAGAATGATAGTGATGCAAAAATAAAAAGGAAGGAAGGAAGGAAGGAAGGAAGGAAGGAAGGAAGGAAGGAAGGAAGGAAGGAAGGAAGGAAGGGAGGAAGGGAGGGAGAGAGGAAGGAAGGAAGATCTTTGAAATAATTTTTTAAATTCTTAGAAAAGAGCAGAAAAATGTTTAGAAGGGGATGCAAACAAGCAAGGCAGTGCTGCTAATATCATGATCAACTTCATATATGTAATGATATATATTCTTTGTTTACGGAAATGTTCATTTTTGTTGATCTTTGTCAAGTTCTTAATTTTTAAAACTTTTTGCTTTGATTCCTAAAATCAGAGCTGTGTGCCAACAGTGTGAGATGCTATTTGGCACCTAGAGATCCTGCCCCTCTTCCCATGCTTAGCTCAAGTCCCATGAGAGATATTTAGAGCTGGAAGAGACCTGGACCTCTAAAGAGGGGAAGTGGTCTCCCCAGAGTCACATAGATAGCAAATGACAGAGCTGAGACCTAAGCCCTATTTCTGAGTCTAAATTCAGGACCTCATCTCCATACTACACTACAAACTTTGCTCTGTTTAGTCCCTTAATAAATTCTATTTTCCATCCAAAATGGCCTGCCTGCTGTTCTAAGGTATCATTCCATGTCCCATTTTGTTGCCTTCTCAATAATGAGAGGTCATTTATAACATGCCTATTATGTGCCAAGTATTGTGTTAAGTGCTTCAGAAATATTTCATTTGATTCTCACATCAAACCTGCAACACAGGTGCTACTGTTATCCCCATTTTTACAGTTGAGAAAACTGAGGTAAAGAGGTTAAATGATGCAGCTTTCTTTGTGGTGGCCAAAAACTGAAATCAAGGGGCTACTCATTAATTGCGGAATGGCTGAAATGTGACTTACATATGAATGTAATGGAATACTGTTGTGTTATGAGAAATAATGAACAGGAAGGCTTCAGAGAAGCATGGAAAGACTTATATGAACTGATGCTGAGTGAAAGGAGCGGAACCAGGAGAACTCTGTACATAGCAACAATCACAGTGTATGAAGAATTTTTCTGGTAGACTTAGTACTTCATATTTGGACTTAAAAAATTTTCAATGGACTCTTGAGGCAAAACACCTTCCACAACCAGAGAAAGAACTATGGAATGGGACTGCAGACAGAAATAGATCATTTTCTTTTGTGATGTTTTGTTTTGTTTTATAGTTTCCACAATTCTTTTTAATTCTTCTATGCAACATGCATTTAATAGGAATGTATTTGTAGAACCTATATAAGATTGTACACTGTCTCAGGAAGTGAGTGGGGAGGGAGGGGGGAATAAGGGAGGAATAAGGGGGTGGAAGTGGAAAAAAATCTAAGATATATGGAATTGATTGTCAAACACTGAAAACAAATAAAATAATTCAATCAAAAAAAAATAAAGGTCATCTGGTTCAAAAATGGGCAAAAAAAAAGAGGTTAAATGACTTTCCCAGGGTCACACAGCTAGTAAGTATCTGAAGCTGGATTTGAACTCAGGTCTTCTTGACTCCAGGCCCAGTGCTCATGGCTGGCAGGTACTCCCTTCCCAACATTAGCTCTGACACTCCTGAACCTCAATAATGTCAAGATGAGAGATTCCAGAGTAAGAAGTCATGGATACAATCACAGAATTTGACTGTTGGAGGGGACCTCAGTGGTTATCTAGTATAGCCCATGTTTACTACCTGTGCAAACATGGGGAAGCTGCTTACTTTCACATTTCTCATTAGTTTGGGCTGCATGACCCCAAGATGACTTTCAGCTCTAGAGCTATGAGCCTCTAACCTCCTAGACAAGGCCTGTCCAGATCCACAGTCACCCACCTCTACCTAGTCAGTGACCTGCTCTCTCTCTCTCTCTCTCTCTCTCTCTCTCTCTCAGTTACCTTCTACTTACTTATCTGTGTACAAGGCAAATCCATCAGTAAGAAGGTAAGCTTTCTGAAGGCAAAGACTATTTTATTTTTTCTTTGTATGTCCAGTGCCTAGCACAGTCCATGATTTGCACATAAGAAGTGTTTAATACTCATTGGTTAAGCTGAAATGAATGAAGCCTTCCCTTCCCTGATCAGCCCACAGTCATTTCTCACCACAACAGCCACAACAGTCCTTAGTGCCTAGATCCTTCATTTGGTACCTAAGATAATGCTGTTTTGTACTGCTAGGCAGCTAAGTGATGCAATGGATGAAGCACCAGAGTTGAAGTCCAAAGATCTAAGTTCAAATGTGACCACTAGCCAGATGACCTTGTGTAAGTCACATGACCCCTGTCTGCCTCAGTTTCCTTAATATAGGGATCACAGTAGTACCTATCTTCCAGGGTGGTTGTGAGGATCAAATGAGATAATAATTATAAAGTACTTAGCACACAGTAGGTACTATATAAATGCTAGCTATTATTACAAGCAGTGTGAGACCCTGGGCAGAGTCACTCAACTTCGTTGTCTAAGTTTACTTATCTGTAAAGTGTGGATAATAATATTAGCACCTACTTCCCATGGTTGTCATGAGGATAAAATGTGATATTTATCAAACGCTCTGCAAACCTTAAATCACTGCATAAGTGCTAACTATTCTTATTATCATTCTTATCTTATTGCCTACAGCACTACAATTTCTCTGTCATCAGGTATCCAACAGTCCCTACCAAATGATAAGTTCATGAAAGAAGCAGAGGAAATGATTATCCAACAGCATGGCCTTGAGGTCTGGAGCTGGGTTTCAAAGCCAAAGTCAACTACCACTCTAATCAACAGTCATATTTGACTTCTTAAGCTCAAAAACTGAAACCTTTCTAGAATAGTCTATATTTGGCCTACAAAGAACTTCCCATGCTTCCCTCTGGTCCACAAGAACTACTCCCATATTGATTTCTCCATCCAATAGCGCTCATTAGGGCCTTATAGATGCTTGGCTGATGGCCTCAGCATACTTACGGGATCAGCTCATACTCTGGGAATAGAAATTGCTGTCTTTTTTTTTTCCTCCTCTCTCTCGCTCTCTCCTCTCAGAGAAAGTTAGAGGACAGCATTATAAATCAAGCTCTGTGCTGCATTCCATGAAACTGCTCCTACTTGGCCATTTGTCCATAATTAAGAATGGAGGCCTTCAGAACTTCACTCCTAAATTCACCACTGACTTTTTCTTTCTTTTAAACCTCTATACCTAAGGTGCTGGTCTAGACCGTAAGAACAGAAGGGAGCTCTCTTCATTCATGGCATTCCCCTGACTTGGAAAGTGATTACTATCCATTGCTGAAGGCCTTCTCCAAGGCCTTCCTCCTTTGGGAGGACTCTCTGATCGTTTTAGCTCGTTGTTACCTGTCTCTGCCCTCTGAAATACTAACATATTTGTCCGTACCATTCCACGGGCAATCAGCACATAATGACCAGTAACATTATTTATCTTTTCATGTGCTTATTACGTTGCTTCTCCAGCTAAAGTGCAAACTACCATGTGTTTATGTCCTGCATCACTGTTAGCCATTCTCGTTCAGAGTAACCATCCTGTCTGTGCTGAGGACATGACACCGCCTTTACACCCTGTCTCAGAATTTCTGAGGGGAAAAAGCCAAGACTACAGTCCCAATAGAGCAAGGCCCCATCTTGGGAGACTAAATCCCATTAAGGCCAGAATAGATCACCCTCTCCCTCTGCCAGTCCTTTAGGGGAAGGCTTCCTGGAAAGCCCTAAGCCACCCATTAAAAAGCAGCACTCAACAGAAAGCCTCCGTTCGCACAACTCATCCTCCTGGGAGGGATCCCACTTGTTTCTGACCTCAGTTTGCAACCTGAAGCTTCTCCTGGCCTGGCCTGACTGCCTGACCACAAATCTGTTCTTCCTCACATTGTGTTGTCCCCCTCCTTTTACCTCTCCACTTTGCTTGCTATTTCAAGGAATATCACCCTCTGTATCTACCTAGACCCTGATTAAGCCCCAAACCCGTCATTATCCCAATCTGGGACTCAGTAATCCAGAATCCACCTGACCAAGCATCCACACAGTCCAATCTGAGTACAAGCCTCAATCCTGTACTGCTCATCTATCCCTCCAACCCAGACAAGTTGGACCATTCAGCACATCATTTTCTGTCTGCCTGAAAAGCCTCTTACTGCTATGAAAGTCTGGTCACCAAACTATTAGAAGATCTGTAATTGGAGAAGTCAGATAATTAGCTCTTCAGATAATTCTGAAAATGTAGACAGAAGGTGCAGTATATAGTTCACTTGGCCTGGAGTCAGGAAGACCTGAGTTCAAATCTGGCCTCAGACACTTTCTAGCTATGTGACCTTGGGCAAATCTTTTAACCTTATTTGCCTCAGTTTCCTCATCTGTAAAATCAGAAGGAAATAACAAACCATTCCAATATTCTTGCCAAGAAAACCCCAAATGGGGTCACAAAGACCAGATACAACTGAACTGACTAAACAACAATGAACAACAAAGATTTGATAAGCTCACTCAGGCTACAAAGAAATCTAGAATGATGCCATCTCACTCTGGGTACTTTCTCCTTCACCCCCTCCTACTTTTTAGCTTCTTTTTCTATGTATTTCTTCTTCCATTACATTATGAGCTCCTTGAGGGCAGGCACTTAGCAAATGTTAACTGACTGACTTCCCATATCCAGAGTATTGTTCTAGGCCTTAGAAGAGATAAAGTTTAGAGAAAACACAGACTAGAAGCCCCAATACTGGCTCTACCTTCATTCATACCCTGCTACACTGATTCTGCAGTAGGAGTTGGAGAAATAATTTGACTCAGAGCAGAGGAGTAATATGACTAGCTCTATTAGAGCTAGTTAAGCTGTGATATAAAGAGGATAGATTAGAAGGGAGAGGGAACTGAGGACATGTCAGAAGACATGGCAGCTATTCGATAACCCAAATGGGTGGTAATGATGAGAGTAGAGAGAAGATGTTGGATAAGAGAAATATTAGAAGGATAAAACCAAAAGGGTTTGTGAAATGATTGAATCCAGGAAGAGAGAAAAGTCAAAGACAACCCCAAAGGTTTAACATGAGAGGCTAGATCAGGCCATGAGGCCACATATGGCCTTCTAGGTCCTTGGGTGCAGCCTTTTGACTGGGTCCAAGTTTTACAGAACAAATTCTTTTTATTAAGGCGGTACAAAGACAATAGCAAAGTAGTCCTGCCTTCCTGCCATTGCCCTGCATAGGTAAAATATATGTAAAGTATACACAAAGTAATTTCAGAGGTACGGGGTGAGCAGTACTATTGTGGGTATCAAGAAAGGATATCTTGAGATTAGTCTTCAAGAGAGTGACAGACTGTAATAGCTAAAGTATGGAAATGGAACAATCCAGGTAGGGGGCTATCCCATGACACAGAGGACATGAGAGGCTATTCTCGTGTAAAAAGAACATTAAGTAGGTTACTTGGTTAGAACACAGAATATGTGAGGGTAGTAATATGAAATTAATCTGGATGTCACCTGCTAAAAGGCAGAAAACAGAAAGATGTCATCAACATAGTCTGCTCTTCTGCTAGAGATGCCAAATGTGGAGAAATAGGGGAAAGCACTGCCTTGGAGTACAAACCGCTTCTCTTTCACATCTTAGCTATATGGTTTTTCTCAACTGAGATGTGAGGATCATAATACTTAAACTTAACTCCCAAGGTTGTTGTGAAGATCGGATGAAGATACAGGAATATTTTAAAATGAGGAGGGAGCTCAGGCAGGTCCTTTCCATAGGGCCAAACAAAGGGAGAGTTCTTAATCAAACAAGAGGTAGAGGTGGTCACAAAAGATGAAATAGATCACTTTGATTAAACAAACTGAAAAGTTTTGCACTAACAAACTGAGTATAACTAGGATAAAAGTGGATACTATCCACTAGGCAAAAAAAATCTTTACAACAAATATATCTGATAAGAGTGAATTCCAAGATACATAGCAAACTAATAAAAATATATAACACTAAGAACCATTCCCTGATAGATAAGAGACCAAAGGATAAAAACAAATAGTTCTCAAAAGAGGAATTACAAACTGTTAACAATGAGAAGGGATAGAGTATGATGGGACATGTCTCCCAGCTATCGAGAGGCTAAGGCTACCAGACCTTTTGAGCCTGGAAATTCAGAGCCACAATGGGCAATGCCAATCAGGGATCCTCACTAAGTACTTTATCAGTATGGTGAGCACCAGGAGCAGTCCAGCTACCAGGTTCCCTAAGGAAAAGGCAAATTGGCCCAAGTTGGAAACAGAGCAGGTCAAAATTGCTATGCTGATTAATAGTAGGGTCAGGACCATGATAACGCCTACACTTCCAGCCTGGGAAAGATGAGAAGACCCAGTCTTAACCACACACACACACACACACACACACACACACAAGAAAAGAAGCAAATAGAAATACATACGTATGTGTGTATATGTGTATATGAGCACATGTGCATATGAAAAATTGCTCCAAACTATAATAATAGAAACACAAGAGACCCAACTCTGACATTTTATCACAGATCACCCAAAACTGAAGATAACAAAAACTGATGAATAATCATTAGTGGAATTGGTCCAAATATTAGAGAAAATGATTTGGAATTATGCTATGAAAGTGACTAGATGTCTAACCCAGAGCTTCCACTGCTAAGCCTATAATCCAGGAGATCTAATACAGAAAGGCCCCATATACACTAAAGTTGTAGTGGTACTTTTTATTGTAGCAAGGAACTAGAAACCAAATAAAAGCCTGATTCTGATAAGGAAATGGTTACATAAATGGTGGTACATAAATGTTTTTTTGTTTTTGTTCAATAAGAAATTATAACTATAAAGCATTCAGAAACATGGGAAGACTTACATGAACTGATTCAAAGTGAAGTAAAGCAGAACTAGGAAAACAACGTAGCTAATGGCATAATATAACAAAGAGAACAAAACGAGCGACAACTCAATGCCACAGAATGAGAATGGCCATATTGGTGCCGAGAAGGGAAGGGAAGAATGTGCCCCTCTCTTCTCAGGGCAGAGAGAGTAGACTCTGGCTGTGGAACAAAGCACATGCTGAGAGATTCCACTGAAACACTGGTTAGTTTTAATGAATTCCTTTTTTTTTAAATTCTGTGTTATAACAGATGACTGGACAAGGAAGGAAGATTGCTGATATTGAAGATATTCAAGAGGAAACCAGATAAGAAGGAAAGAAGATCACTGGTCTAAGGAACTCTCAAATGAATGCACTTTCTCTTCAATTTGAGGTCTTAGAACATTGCCTAGGGAATTGAAATATTAAGTGACTTCTTCAGGGTCAAACAACCAGAATGTGTCTTCCTTCCCAAGTTTTCTGGTTCCAAGGACAGCTTTTTGTCTACTTGGAGCCAGGATCTACTTTACATATATTTTGCCTCTGCAGGGAAACGGCAGGAAGGCAGAACTACTTTTCTGTTGTCTCTGTATACTCTTAATAAGAGAGCTTGTTATGCAAAATTTGGTCAGTCAAAAACCTAGAAGGCCACGTGTAACCTCGAGGCTGCAGGTTCCCCACTCCTGATCTAACCTCTCATATTAAAACTTTGGGGTTATCTTTGACTCTTCTCTCTTCCTGGACCCCAAAAAAAGACATCAATAAAAATTTAAATCTAAACCAAGCTGTGCATAAAGCACCAAAAAAATGAATAACTTATGATTTCTCCCAGCTTCGTTCTATTTGCCGCCTCTCATTCAAATCTGACTCACTGGCTCTGTATCTGTCTGTTCCTGGAGGCCCATCATTGATTCCTACAGGCAATTTTCCTTCTCACTACCTGACTTGCCTGCTCTGCTTAGAGCTAGACTAGGAGAGAGTTACAGTTCTGGTCTAATGTCTGCCCCTGGTTAGTGACCATCAATAAAATGAGGGGAGTAGACAAGATGACCCCGAAGATCTCTTCTGGCTCTAACGTGTCATGATTAATTTTTAAAGATCATCTGTGTTCTCTTGTCAGTCCCTTACCAGTTCTTAACCAGACCTTGACTATGATTTCCTAGTATTATCCCCAATATTTCTTACTAAGCATCAACTCAGCCTTGCTCTAAGGACACGTGCACACTGGCCTCAAAGTACTCTCATGTTTCCACAAATCCATTACCAAAACCTGCCAACCTGATCTCCCCTATGCCTCAACCTAACACTAAGGTTCCTGGAAGTTTTCCTGATTAATTCCTGATGAATTTAACCAACCCTAGACACTGATGATAAGAATTTCAAATGCAGTGAGAGTTTGATGGTGAGAGAGTCTTAGCCAGAGAGAATCTTCTGGTACCTTCTAGACAGTCCCTCTATCCACCTATCTGGGACCCATTCAGTTTGCCAAGTTCTATTATAAAGCCACATTTGTCTTTGAAAACATCATGAGGAATGAGCTTCTCTTGTCGAGTCATACCCACGAATAATAATATTTAAACAGTAAGCTCTCCCCATCACAGTCATACCAGAAATTTATGTCAGTCTCCAGGTGGAGGATGAGCTATTTCCCCAACACTTCTAGGATAAACTTATCCCTGGGTTCATTCAATCAAATTTAAGACATCCAATATATTAATCCTCCCAAACAAAAGCTAAAGGACACAGGCCTCAAGCCACTGGTTGTGGGCCCTGCCCCCAAGAAGGCTGAAAGTACAGTTTTAGCTAATAACCAGGGAAATCTATTAGGCTGGAAATGAGAATTAACAGAAAATAAATCAAATGCTAATTATGGTCTGCTCAGGAGAGTTAGAGGAGAGAAACATCCCCTGGAATGTTCCAGGGCATTTCCTGGCAGGACTCATTGTCTGCTGTTGGAAGTATTCAATCATGACTTCACTTCTCCATCCATCCTTCCTTCATGGCTCTATTACCTTAATTATAAATATGAGACTTTGGATGATAGAATCCCATAGAAATATTAAATGCAAGTACAATTCAACCACTTACTAAAGACTGTTAATACTCAAGGGGTGTATTCCACAGCTCCTTATCAATTCTGATTACAATGGCTTAACTAAAGACAAACACCTGGGTAATAAGAAAAAGCAAGGTTGACAACAGATAACCTGGACAATTATCTGTAAACCATAGAATGCTAAAGACAGGAGATGCTAGGAAGAAGCATCATAAATAGAAGTAGATGACTTGGATTCAGGAAGAGAACAAGCGTTCATGTGGCACCTGAGATGTGCCTGGCCCTGGGCTAAGCACCTTACCAGTACTCACAACAACCCTGCAAGGTGGGGATTGTCATCATCCCCATTTTACAGGTGGAGAAACTGAGGCAGAGGAAAGCAAAGTGACTTGTCTCAGGTCACAGAGTTAGTAGGTGTCTAAGGTAAGATTTGGGCCCATGCTTCCTGACTCCAGGCCCAGAGGTCTATCCACTGTGCCACCTAGCCAACTGTAAGTCGGATCCCTTCTCAGATACTTACTAGTTATGTACTACCTGTACTACCTGGGCAAATCAATTAACCTCTCTCAGTCTCAGTTTTTTCATCTGTAAAATGGGGGTTAAACAGTACTAACTTCAAAGGATTGTTGTAAGATATCACATGAGATAATACATGTGAAGTTCTTTATAAACTTTTAAAATCTCTTTAAATCTTAGCCTTATTTATTTGATTTAAAAGATAAGGAAGACCCAGAGATAAAGTAACTTGCCCAATACCACACAGCTAGAAAGTGGCAGAGGTAGAATTCAAATCCAAGGATTTGAACTCTCACTTCAGTATTCTTTCCACTCTAGCACGTTGAATGTCCACTGAGAACCAAGGAAGACTTTATAGAGAAAATGGCACCTAAGCCTTGAAAGATTTAAAAAGATGGAGAGGGGTATTCTTCTGGTGAGGGATGGTATGAACAAAGAAAGGCTGGGAGGTGGGGACATGGGGAAGAAGAGCAGAAAAGAGTGTTCAAGTGTGGGAAATAGTGAGCAGGATGAACTTAGTGGGGCATTATTGGAAGTACTAGGAGATAAGGCTGGCAAGGTAGGTTGTAGCCAGCTTGCAGAGGGCCTTAGATTCCAGTCTGAAAAGCTTAAGTTTTACTGAGTCTGCAGGTCTGCAGGAGCTAGGGAAGATTTTCAGACCAGAGCATTAGGGAAAGTTATGTAGGAAAGAATAAAGCCTGAGAAGACTAGAGGCCTCCAATTAGAAGGGAAGTAAATGAGGATCTGAACTGGGGTGAGAGGAGTGAGAATGAAAAGGATCTCCCGGGAGCCCATAGGAGAGATGGCAGAGGCCAAGGTTGCCCCTGTCAGACTCAGTTGGCTGGTTAGACACGGTGTGGGAGCAGGAAGAGGTGAGGAGGACTGAGGCTTCAAACCTGAGTAATCAATATAAGAGGCAGCTAAGTGTCACAGTAGATAGAACGCTGAGCCTGCAGTCAGAAAGACCTGAGTTCAAATCTGGCCTTAGACACTTAATACCTGTGTGATCCTGAGCAAGTCACTTACCCTTGTTTGTCTCAGTTTCCTCATCTGTAAGATGAGCTGGAAAAGGAAATGGCAAACCATCCCAGTATTCTTACAAAGAAAACCCTCAATAAAAAGGTAATGAAGAGTCTGACACAACTGAACAATCAACATAAGAGACTCAGATACAAAGGTGCCGATACATAAAAATCCAACGAGGAGAGAGTGGACAAAAACTTCCATTGATGTAGTTAGTGCTTTTAAGCTTACAACGTTTTCCTCCAACTCACCTCAACTGCATCTCTTCTAAAAAAGAGATCCACATTGTTTGAGCTTGTGACATTCATCAGGCATTTTTCCTTCCTGGATAAAAAGCAAAACATACAAACACGTTATTACACTAGGCTAACTATCAAAAGAATGGCCAACGTGTATTCTGCTGATATGCGGTGGCAGCTCACTCTTACACAAGATTTTCTCATTTATTTATAAATAAAAATGCTTTTCTCACAACCCTGTGAGGTGGGCATTATTACCCATTTTGCAGATGAGAAAACTGAGGCTCAGAGGAGTTGTGACTTACTCAAGAAGTGGAGGGCCCAGGAGTTGAAGCCAAGTTCCGACTCTGACATTTACTACATGTCACCTTGGGCAAGTCACTTGAACTGTTCTAGGTTTTAGTTTCTTCATCTGTAAATTAGGAAGTTGGGTCAAAGGGTCTTCTACGTCTTTTACAATTCTAAGGCTATGTCCTCTACATTCTTCTCACTCTAAGTCCCATGTTCTTTCTGTTGCACCCTTCGGTCTCTGCAAAAACAATGAACTCTTAGGCTTCCTCCCTACTCTAGAACGCTCTTGTGAACTTACCTGGCCACAGTCAATTTCTTGTGAGCCACAAATAGAAATACCCCTTACAACATCTCTAAGTAAGTTACTGCACAAACATCAAGGCTCCTACTTTCTTCTAAACTCAAGAAACCTTAGACGCATAGTCAGGATTCAGTTTTAAATAGTTTCTAGATAGTGATAATGACAAATAATAATGGTTGACATTTTATAGGAACTTAAGCATTTTGCATATGTCATGTATAGTCTGGTCCTCAAAACAACTCTGAGAGGTAGGTTCTATAGATACCGTTATCCCTATTTTGCAGAAAAGGACAATGGAGTTAGGATTTGGAGCTAGGACTTCCTGACTTCTGGTCCAGTACTGTGTTAACTCTGCCCTACTGCTCTGTAATGGTTTCATTTCCCTCCTCCTCCCTGTTGTTGGTTCCACCAATTATTTCCTATTTTCCTCCCTGAGCCTAGACCATAACCTCCTTGTTAAAGAAAATCAGGAGGCTTGCAAGAAGGAAGAACAGGATCTAGGGAAGACTTCTCCATGTAAATGGGGAGCAGTACAAGAGTATCTGAAGAGGAAAGCTGGAACGTGGTCAGCTGTTTGCAGCCTTGTGGACTGGGAAGGAACTATTATTGTGGCTTTGTCTCTCTAGCATGCATTCAAAGTTTGGCTGGGACTTACATTTGGATATTTTTCCCAGTGATCTGTCTTCACCGGACACAAGCCAGGCATTCAAATCCCTACCACACAACAGTTCTTGCTGTTGAAGGTCACAGACTTGAGTCACCTTCAAGGTCATCCATTCCAAGACTTTCATCTTAGAGATGAGGATATTTAAGTCCAGAGAGGTGAAATAACTTTTCCAGAATCTTCCAAGTAAGTAAGGAGGAGAGTTGGTATCTGAACCCAAGTTCTCTGGCTCCAAACCCAGGGGGCATTCTACTGTATCATGCAGTTTCCAAGAAAACACACACATCCCAGGAACATCCCACTGATTCAAGTCTCCTGAAAAGATTATACCCACAGTTTCAGATGTATTTCTCCTAAAGCAAATGCTGTTTTTCCTGTGATCAAAGGGAGCCCGTGGGGAGCATGGAACAGGTCCGAGGAGTGAGTAAGAACCTCCTCTGGTATCTCCAAAGCCCAGTTCCCACCATCAGCCTTCACTGAGAAACCTCACACCCTGGGCCCACTAAAGCCAGGCAAGATGAAGAGACCCCAAAGAGAAGAAAAGCATTGAGGCTCTATCAGCGATAATTGTACCTGAAAAAAAATGATCGGTTTCAACTTCCCAAGTATAAAATGCACAATCTGGCTGCCTTTGTTCATTTATTATTAATGATAATGACAATAATAACTTCTAAGGGGCTTTTCATCTTCAAACCACTTTACAAATACAGACTGTTTAATTTGAGTTTCATATTCTCTTTTCCTTCCATCCAAATTAATTTCACCTCAGTACAGACTCAGGTCACAGAGACAAGCACCTCTATCTTGTCCTTGAAGAGCCTCTTAGGCAAACGTTCAGATCAACTGCATTTTTGTCAGGAGTTTCTACAGCACTGTAGTAGTTATGATTTAGATGCTGGATAGAATTTGCTAGTCCATCCAGGCTCACATTTTATGTTACTTTGCTCTTCCTTTATCGATTCAATTCCTTTTTTGAAAGCCTAGATCAACTCCAAAGGAGCTATTTTCTTATAAGGGAAGAGAAGGAGAAAAGAAGGGAAGGGATGTGAGAAAACCAGAATCTTTAGTTTCTTAAAGACGAACTAGTTACTCACTTGCACAGAGTGAAGAATGACATGTCTCAAAGGTGGTTACTTCCCTAGAGCACATGAAATCTATTCACACAGCTCAACATCGAACATTTCCTTCTACAACAGTTTCCATATCCATGATCATGGTCACTTGTTGGTCAGCCCTAATCTAAATTTATCTCTTTCTCACCCCCATCCCCTCTTGACCAAAGCACATCCTTGTGAGGGGCCAAGCTCTGGACCAGCCTTGGGGAGCTGGCTCCGCCCCCAGGGAGCTGGCTCTGCCCTTAGGGAGCTGACTCTGCCTTCAGGGAGGAACATGGGTGGGACTCTGGCTGGGGATATAAGGAGCTGTCGGAGAGGGATCAGGGAGAGAGATGTAACCAAGAAAGAGATGTAGAAGGATGCCATCAATAAAGTGAAGTGCACTGACAACCTCCGGCGAGTGTGTAGTCATTGTTCCCTCCGTGGAGGAGGGGACAGCCCTGTTGCGCAGCTAGGCCATATGGTCGCTCGGCAGGGACCGGAGACGTCCAAAGACCGGGGAACAGGTGAGCAAGCGAAGACCAGGCTGAGGGAGCCTGGTGGGGTCAGTTGGGGTTAGGAGATCGGGCTGAGGTAGCCTGGAGGGATCAGTTGGGGTTAAGAAGCCCAACTAGGCCGCGGCCGGGGAATAGCCCCGTGCATAGAGATCGGGGAATCGCCCCGAATAGAAACCCAACTAAGCCGAGGCCGGGGAATAGCCCCGTGCGTAGAGGTCGGGGAATCGCCCCGAACACATCCTGAACGATGGAAGATCACACTCTCTCTGTGAACTTAAACTTCTCTTAATGATATTGATTCCCCCATACCTCCCCTCACCACCATCTGAAATTAGTTGAGCCTACCTATTGACTAAATAAATCAACAACCAGATTCACAGAATTACAGAGCAGCTAGTCCGATTCTCCATTTCACAAAGGAGGAAAGTGAGGCCCAGAGACGTTAACTGACTTCCTTCATGGAGTCTGAAAAAAATGACTTACCTAGAACACCACCAAATGAACCTCTACCAATGTAATCTGTTAGCATTTATTGAGTGCCTAATATATTCCAGGTGTCAGACTAAGTACTTTTGAGGATAGAGAACGGAACATAGTAGCTAGAGGCAACCAGTCAATCAAAATGCATTTATTAAGCCTCTACTATAAAAAACAAAATAATACATGCTCATAAGGAGCATGAATTCTAGCAATATAGTACGGTGGAAGCAAGCTGGATGTGGAGTCATAGGAGCTACCCATCCAGTAGGAGACATGGCAGGGTTCAAGAGTTCAAGTAAGGGAGCAGCTTTGTGGAGTATGATCCTTTCATCTCTACCAGAGGAAGACATTTTATCCAACAGAGAGCAGTTTGGAGAGCTGAGCAGTTTGAGACAGGAAGGAAATTAAAGGAATGTGTCCTCTGGCAGCAGAGAAAAGAGTCACCAATTCAAAAGACAACTAGCCCTGGGAGTTGAGAGTAGAGCTATGAGAAGACCCAAGAAGCCCAGCTGAGTAACATGGCTAGGAGGTTACTCCTAGGAGAAAGAAAATATCATAGGAAGAGAGAGGATCTGGGGACCTGTAGAATTGTCTTGACCATGTTTTTGTCATCTGTGGGGCTCACTACCACTGTAATCTCTTCATAGGTGCTGTATCTGTGGGAGAGTGAACCCAGGTTTATGGACCAATGTTTTATAGGTCCTCTTCTTACTATGTTATCTCAGTAAATGCCTTTGCTTCAAGGAAATTGTCTCCTATATTAGCTAACTAATTGCTATCAAAGGTAGGCTGACCTTACCTTGTGGGCTTGTAAGTTATGATTTCAGGAGGGCAGACTCTTAACAGTGGCCCTCTGAATCTGAAAGTGATCAGCTCCACTAGAGACCCAATCTGTAAGCCCATGAAAAAAAGTTAACAGTATAAGGTAGTGCTCAGTCAATGGAACAGGCATTAACTACTCCAGGAGTTTGGAGGCCAGAGAGAGCTGTGTAGGCTAGAGTTATCATTGGCTTTGAATTGAGCACTGAATTATAGTAAAGATTCAGAAAGGTAAAGAGGAAGAGGAATTTCCAGGTGTGAGGAATGAAATGATGGGAGCAAAGCAAGGGGAATGGCAGAAATGCCCCTTGTGGTGTGCTACTCCTTTCTCTTCTTGTCCCCCTCCCTCCTATACTTCAACAAGCACAATACTGAAATTAAACTTTGCCCTCTAGCACAGATTTTTGGTACCAGAAATATTCACCCAGAGGGCTATAACATTCACCTCAATAAAAATCAAAGTTGTTAGCAGAAGCATCTCTTTAGAACTGTTCATTTCAGTTGTGCAAAGTTCTAAAAAAAAAAAATTGTTTTGATGGATATCATCCTAACATATGGTATTTCCAAAAATCTTTAAGACATTTGCTTTACTTTGGTAATTTTTTTCTTCCAATTTGGATAGTAGGGTAAATTTTTATAAGGACAGGAAAAGGGGAAGAAATGTGGACTCCAAACTTCTAGCCTCTAGGTGTAATCTGCTCTGGAAAACAGAAGCAGTTCACTACTTTCTAGAAGTATACTTTGCAAGTAGTAGAGCCTACTTTAATATTTAATAAATAGCAGGCACTTCTTTAATATTTGTTAAATATAACTGTTGAATTGAAAGAGATCTTCTAGCAAAAGAGCAGGAATGTCATTTGGAGGTAACTTTGAAAGGATGGCAAGAAGCCATAGACTAGTTATGACACTATCAATTGTTGTGTTAAATCGGAATCTCCTTGAGGGCAGAGTCTTTGCTATCTAAATTTTATATCTCTCCATTAGCAAGTATTTATATGGCACATGGGGTTTTGTAAGTCAGTTTACATATGTTATACTAACTGACCATCACAACAACCCTGTGAGATAGGTGCTGCTATTATCCCCATTTTGCAGCTAAGGCTAAGAGAGATTAAGTGATTTTCATAGGGCAAAATGTCTATGAAATGATGTGAACTCAGGTCTTCCTTATTCTGAAGGTAATACTCTATCCACTGAGCTGCCCACATACAGTACTTAAGAAATATTTGTTGTTGCTACTTGGTCAGATCACGACAGTCTCCTAAACCTGTATCAGGTACCCTGCCCCCATCCCAACCTGTGTCAGAACTTAACCCACAGTCACAATATTCTCAATATCAAAGTGACTGCAATCACTTCCCATTTTCCATCTGTGACCCCAGAGCCACTACGTCCTTGACCCCAGTTCTCTTCCCAGGGAATAATATGAAAAAATCCTAAATCAAACAATATATACCTCTGAACAAGCTACACGCCAGGAATTATTAGTGTATTCACTAAATATTTTGGACTCCCTGAATTCCTAAAATTCTTAACTGTCTCTGACTTCTGGTAATTATTGACTCCTTGATCTATCCGTATCTTAACAGCCTGTCTGGACTCTTCTTCAAGAGCCAATTCCTGACCAATCACTGTGTGCTTTGTTTCTTTATCTATTCCTGCTCTCATGCCCCAGTACTTCTCAATCTTTGGCTAGATCTTGTACTGCCCTAATTCTCTAGGACTTCATTCCCACTCGCTGTAATGCTACTCATTTCAAGCGTGAAAGATCACTTGGAATCATACGGCCAATGAAAAGCCAGATTCTGAACCCAGGTCTTATGTGAATTAGTAAACTGAGCTACAAATTAACAGAACCCCTGCATCAAAATAGTAACTCAAAAGGCTCCAGAAAGCTAAATCAAGGAGTGTTCTGTCTAGGAATCTAGGCACATCTGCAGTATTTTCCTGTAGATGAATGCTGCCTGATGTTTGATTCAGCTCCGATTCTCGATTTCATTCCCCAGAGTAGCTGTTCTTAACTTTTTCTTCTCATTCTCAACCACATCCCAAATCTCCATAGTTTGAAGAGACTGCCTTCTACTTCTCTGAAAAGACCTGCCAAGGTTGCTGGTGGTTCAGTGGGTAGTGATAACTGTAGAGGGAAGAAGACCTAAGTGCAAGTGCAAATTCTGCCTCAGGCACTTTATAAGCTATAGGATGTCAGGCAAATCATTTGACTTCTCTCATACTCGATTTTCTAATCTGTAAAATGTGTGGTTAGAACTCAATGTTTCTTCTAGTCGTAATTCTATGATCCTATGACATGTGCTTCATCAGCCCTGCTCCTCAAGAGGTCTTAGAGAACATCTAATCAAACCTTTACTTGAAAAGAAATCTCTTATATTATAGATCTTATATAATCTGTCTGAAAACTAAGTGTTCAGCTTTTGCTTAAAGACATCCAATGAAGGAGAACACATTTAAAACAATTAATACCTATGTAATAGCAGTCTTGATGTACACTTTCAGAATTGTAAAATGAATCACCTCATACTATATTAACAGAATATAAGGTCCATTGCCCTAAGACCAACTATAGAAGAAGTAATGCTTCATCATCAAAAGAGGATCGATAAATTTCCTCATGGTACATGAGGATATTTCAAATAGTTCAAATAGTTTAAAAATTTTGGAAAAAATCACATACTTCACTGAAGTATGAAAAATAATGAAGGTCTTTCACTGAAAGACCTGAAAAATAATGAAGGTTAAGGACATATACACATTATTGTATTTGTCAAATGTAACTGAATCGGGTTTACTTCTGGAAGGAGTCTATAAAATATCCAAGATGGAAGAGTGGACTCAGAAGGCCATCCATGGGAGACATGTACATGAACGCCATCATTAATATGTTGAGAAAGAAGCAGCAAGAAAAATGTCCAAGTTCAGTGGTTTTGTTTATGAATACAGAGAGGCTTAGAAGGGCCATTGAGGATACTGCCATTGCAATCAGAAATTAAAGAAAGATTATCCTTGAGGAGTATAGTTTGGGTGATAATGTAGATGAATCAAGGAAGCAGTGGAAATCATGCAACATGTCACAACAAGCTGCAAAACTTTTCCACCTACTTAAAGTCTATTATGATATAATTGGATGGTGAGAATTATACATTTATAAAGCACTTTGCAGTTTGCAAAATAGTTTTCCTGTGAGGTAGGAAACATGATTAATCCAAATATTAATTTTACTCATCTCATTATGCAGGTGAAAAAGCTGAGACTCAGCGAACTTGTGACTTGCTTAAGATCACACGGCTAGTTAAGATCACATGGTCCAGTCATTTGTCAACGCTTCCTGACTTCCAGTCTTGTGCTCTTTAATATGCACCTTATAATTTCTTATCCATTTCAATTCAATCCAATAAGCATTTATTAAGTGCCTACTTAGTGTGACAGGTATTGTGTGAAGTGCACAAAACCAAAATCATTCCTGTTCTCAAAAAATTTCACATTATCCTGGGGAAACCCAGATTTCTTTTTTTGTATTTTGCAGTACAGTTTGGTGCTGGCTATTTTCCCAAAAACTTTCATGCCTGTTAACACACTCACCAGCCTTGGATGGTACAATTATTAATGCAGTAGTATTGGAGGATTTCTCACTGTCGTGTATATTTGTGGATTCCTGGGCTAATGATACTAGATCTTTAGCTGAAAACTTCTCTACTGACAAATAAAAAGGAAAAGAAACAAGAGTTTAAAATTCACATTTCCACACTTGCATTATTTGAGAAGTCATCAAACTATTCCCCAGAGATTATATATTCAGAACCTAACTCCTCTCCTCCAGGGAACGTGAACGATGACTTCAATAGAAGGTGGACATCAATTTTAATTAGCTGGTTATTTGATCTCATGTCGTCAGAGATGGAGGATCTCAAAGGGGAATTAACTGCGCTTAAGCCTGAGACTGCTTAGAACCGAAACACCCTGTAAGGTAAGAGTCCACCCAATTAACATGAAACTTTGAGCCAATTAAATATGCAGGAAAATTAATTCCATGATTAAATGAAACCAATAAACCTTAAAAATACTAGGAAGCTGAAAGAAAGAACAGATCAGCTAAATCTGATTTAGTGCAATTTTATAAAATGATTAAGAAAAAAAATCACATTTTACCATGGAAAACAATGAACCAAATAGGGTGCGGGATCATTTAAGAAGGGCGAGAAGAAAGGACAAGTCTAGAGCTAGTTTTTTGTTTGAATTTTATTTCTCAAAATGCTCTTCCTGCTTATTCATTAGACATTTCTATTGACTCCTATTCTGGGAACAAGTCTAAGTGTTCCTAAAATGTATTTATTATTACCAGTTCCTTCATTTCTGTCCAAAGACTTTGTCATAATCCTCCATGTGAAACTGTTGGCCCAAGCATCGCTAGATAGGCCTTTAATTTCCCCAAGAAAATAGAATTCACCGACTTTCTAAACGTGATAAAACAAGTCTTCACCCTTTTTAGTCTCTTCCCTTTTTCTGAAAATCCCTACCACGTGACACCTCCCTGTTTAATGGACAAGTCCCTGATTCAGAAAATTCCAACCAAAGGTCACACTGTTATCCCGTAGGTTAAGTACTGCTTTAATGAGAGAGAAAAAGCAAACCGTCAATTCCAACGTAATGAATGCAATTGGCAAATTTCAATTAATGAATTACCACTATCCCCCAATTGTCACTATTGCTGAAGAGCTTGTTAATGTATCCGTTATTCATTGAAGAATGTAAGGGGAAAAGAATAATTGGCAAGAGGAAGAAAATTGAACAAGAGGGTCCAAATATTTTGCATTCCCAAGTATTAATATCTAATGAACTGACAAAGCCCTGGGAAGAATTTTTGAACAATAAAGGAAAACTGGGGCTACAGATGGGTCACAGTGCTGCTAATCATCAAATGTCTGGTCCCACCCTGCTCCAACTCTAATTTGCTTTGTGACCTTGGGCAGGTCACTTAGATTACATGGCCCTTGTTTCTTTATGTATAAAATGAAGAATTTGGATAAGTGACCTTAACTCAACATTATGTGATCCTTGGAGTAGAGCTAGCTATACGTTATTGAGGAGCAAACTGACTGTGGGATTATTCTATATCCACAGGCTATCAGAGAAAAAAACCAGCAATATTAGAATTAGTATGTTAAATGAAGAATCATAGAATGTTACAAATAGAGAGAATCTTAATAGATCATTTGGTCCAATCCTCTTACTTTATACACAAAGTTGAAGCTACAATTCTTAGATAGAAAATAACAATAATAATAATAAATATTTGAAGATGCCACATTTGCATACATAAAAGGTCCAGAGGAAATGGAAACACTGATATCAAGCCAGCTGTATTTTTAATAAAATTTTGTACCTGTCAAGATTCTGTCACAATCTATAGTTACTCTACACTTCTTCCATACTTACATACGTTCCTTCTGGATGGAGAATAGAACATGGAGCTGGTGCTTCATGATATTGGCATCTGGTTTCAAACTCAAACTCCAGTGCTTACTCTATCTGTGAATTTAGATAAGTCACCTAACCTCTCTAGGGTTCAGTACCTCATCTGTAAAATGTGGAGGTTGGATACCATTATATCTAAAAAGCAGATTCTAGTTTTAAATCTATGATTTTATTATCATTCAACCTTCAAGCACTGAGGAGTGATATTCACATGATACCTTTGAGTTTACAAAGTACTTAATTACATTATCTTATTTGGATTCTCATAGAAACTTTTTGAGGGCATTAAGGCAAGAACTGTTACCTCCATTTTGTCACTGAAAGGAAATGCAGCTCATAGATATTGAACACTTTGCCCTAGGTCATCCAACTGGTAAATGGCAGAGTTAGGATTCGTAGGATCAGAGGACCCAGAGATGAGGGATTCGATCAGAGACCATCCAGTCTAATGCCCTTGAACTCATTTCTGCTGACACCAAGTTTAATGCTCTGCCCACTAAAGTATGATGCCTCCTATTGGCACTTAATAAAGGGTTATTGAATGAATGAATGAGAGAATGAGTGAATGAATAAGTTGGTTAATTAAATAATTAACTTGGGAAAATCACTTCATTTTTCTGGGCTATAACGTCCTTGTGTGTAAAATGAGGATGGGGAGGAAAGAGAGAGGGAGCATACTAATCAGTAGTCCACAACCTTTTTTGAAAATAAACTACCACTTTTTTCCCCAAAGCCTTGAAACTATCTGATGCAGGTGGGACACTGACATTGTTAAGTCCCTGAGAAAGGTTGGGGAGTGGTCCCTTATGGCACCTGAGGTTTCTCCCTCCCTGAGTATTACAGCAAATTGTGGATAAGGGGAGGTAACCGAAGGGAGGCAGCAGTAACAATGAACTGGGAGACTGACCTCTCAAGAAAGACCCAGGATCCAGACTTTAAGCCTGACTAAATGCAAGTGGACAATCTAATCCTGCTTGGAACTGACATGAAGTTGGGGAGATTCTGTATCCCTGCAATGTCCCTACTCTTGGTGGCAATCTCCTATGGTCAAAAGGTTTGTAAGCTTAATACCAGATCTATTCAATTATAGATTATGGGTAGGGGAACATCCGAGGTTAAGTCTAAAATTAAGCTATTAGGCATAGGACTTTAGACCAACAATAATAAGTTAGGGTCCTTTCATTCTTAGTAATACTGTGGAGACAATAGATCAAGAGCTTGTGAAGTTAGCAACATAAATATTATTTGTGTCTCTGTTGGTTAATGTTTAAAAAATGTGGTCAATATTGTAAATGCTTTAAAAAGAAGTATCACCTGACAAAAGTTTGAATTGTTTCATCTGTTATAAAGTGTGTTAAAAATGAAAAATAAAATAAAAAAAAAAGACCCAGGATCATGGGATCCTGCTACTTAGAGTTATAAAAGAATCTCCTAATTTTCTAGTCCAACAATTCCATTCTTGAAATGAGTAAAATGAGGAAAAGAAAGTTAAGTGATTTATACTTAATCTTCCTTTTCTTGCATCTTTCCTTCCTACCTTCCTTCCTTCCTCCCCTTCTCTCTTTCCTTCTGCCTCTCTCCCTCTTTTCCCCTCTCTTCTTCTCTCTTTCCCCCCTTCCTCTCCCTCTCATTCTCTTTAATAGTCTAGGAGTAAGAAAAGATAGCAACACTTGGTAGCCGGTCATCTAGTGACAGGCTTCTCCAAATGGAGTTACTATCAAAACATCACCTGGCCTGCGCTCACTCCAGAACTCACACTCCATCTGAACATTCTTCAGTAAGTCAGTGTCCAATTAAGGCAAACAGAATAAGAAAGGAAGCAAACAATTGTGAAAAAACTTTTGTATAAAATATCTCTGAAAAGGGTCTGATGTAAAAACTGTAAGGACAAAGACATTCATCGTAAAAGATATGAACAAAAAATTCTCAAAAGAATTATGAACTATTAAAAACTTTTTGGAAGATTACTCCATATCATTAATGATAAAAGAAATGCACATGAAAACAGTTCTAAGATTTCAATTTACACCTAGCAAATTGGCAAAGATGACAGAAGTTGAGAATAGCAGCGTTGGAGGGGTTGTGGAAAGACAGACACATTAATACACTTGTGGCAGACATGTGAACTAGTCCAATCATTTTGGAAAATAATTTGGCATTGCAGGAAAAAAATTAATAAAGTACTCATACCCTTTGACCTGGAGATTCTCCTGGTAGTCATGGAGGAGGGAAATGATAAAAAGAAAGCCTCCATTTACAGTAAAACACAGCAGCACTTTTATAGTAGCAAAGAACTGGAAACCAAGAAGATGTTGGAGAATGGCTAAAGTTGTGGTATATGAGTATGATAGTACTGTGCTCTAAGAAATGACAATCACAAGAGGACTTAGATGAACTGACAGGAAGAAAATAAGCAAACCAAAAGAATATACACAATGGCTTCAACAATGCAAATGGAAAGAATGACAAAACAAGGCAACTGAAATCGAATAATGTGGAATATAATGACCAAAGCTCATGTCCAAGAAGAGACAGGAGATATGATCTCTCTCCTTTCTTCACAGAGTATGGTTGAGGGGAGTGGGGGGTCACTGTGGGTGGAAAACATTACAGATGTCAGACTTTTTCAATGTTGCTCAGTTTTGGTGAACCACTTTTTTCTCTGTATAGTAAAGAATTAAAAATTCTTTACTATAAAGCCAGCTTAGGGAGGGTAAGTGTAGGTAATGTAAAAACAAAAAAAGAGGAAATTTTAAAATATTTAAAGAACTCAGGGTCATTTCCACAAGAGTAAAAACTCAGACACTAATTTTAGACCAAGTGTAGTTTAATATCATCCAAACAATACCTTAGTTATAGTGCCCAAGACTTAGAATTTGGAGGAAGTCGGGAAAAGATTAGCACAACCCTCCCATGACCTACCCAGCTCTGGCCTAGTCAGCTATCAGGCACCCTTGCAGTGAAGTTCTTGGGCCTTCCCATTACAGTCTTTCAAGTGAATACATGCTGGGAGCCTTAAGAGTACCCAGAGGGGTAGCAAGAACTCTGTTTCTCAAGCCCCTGATGAAGCTGATTTGAAGTATCTAAAGGACTGCTGCATGGAAGAGTGGTTGAATCTGTTCTGCTTGTACCCAGAGGGCAGAATGAGGACCAATCAGTGGAAGTTTCAAAGAAGAAAATGTAAACTTAATGTCTTAAAATCTTCCCAATAGTTCTCCAGAAGTAGAATGTAGAGGTAGAATCTCAGGAGGAAGTGGGTTCCCTCTCCTTGAGGGCCTTCAAGCAGAAAGTGAATGACCAATTGTCAGGGAAGTTATAGCAGGCATTTCTTTTGAATATGAGTTGGATTAGATCACTGCTGAGGTCCCTTTCAACACTAAAATTCAGTCACTCTGGGATTTCATAAAGCCTTGTTGCTGTATTGGTAGCAAGATAGTTTGGGAAGGAGATAGTTTGGGGGATTTAGGGGGAAAAGGGTCAAGAACATGAAAGAGAGATTTTTCGTAAGGTACTTTGGATCTCTCTTGGCCTTTAAAACAATCTAGGCTCTATTATATCATTCTGTTGATGTCTTTTCAAGTCAATTCCACCTATCCAGTGGTATCAAGCATGTGGAGAAGCAGTGTGGAATAGTGGTAGAGGGTTGACCTTGGATCCAGGAAGGCCTGATGACCAGTCTTGTCTCTTAGAATTTTCTTATGACCATGACTAAATCACTTAAGTTTACAGTGATCCAGGCAACTCTCTGCAATCTGCACTGGTTGAAGGATGCAGCATTTCTTAAACGTTTGTTGTATACTAGACACTAAACACTCAGGATACAAAGCAAGACAAAACCATGGCCCCTTACCTCATGAAGCTCATATTCTAATGGGGGAGGAAGCACAAATAACTGTACATACAAGATACAGATTATGAAAATGGAAAGTGCTGTTGAATCCATCCCTCCTACACTGATACACTGACCTTCTGTGTGCAGATTTAGAGTCATATCAGTACTCTGCTCAGGTATGTTCAGTAGTTCCCCACTGCTTACTAAGTAAGATTTAAACCTTCCCTGGCCTTTAAGACCCTCACTATTCACTACCACTCTATTTTCCTACTTTTCTGGACATTCCTAATTATTCCCACCTCCATGCTAGATATAGATAGATGAACAGAACTACTGATTGAGCATTTATTACGTGCTATGCCAGGCACTGTGCTGGGCAGTGAGAATACAAATACCAACAGGCATGATAGCATCTGCCTTCAAGGAGATAATATTCTCATGGGAAAAGACAACAAACAAAATGGAGCTGGAAAGAGGGAGGGCACATTGGAGGAGGGGTTCATGGACAGAGGTATGACACAGAAAGGGCCTGTAAGTACTGTGGAGGCAAGGGCATAGACAAGAAAAGGCCCAAGCTGACTTATCCAAGGACAAAGCCCAGTGGAAGGATGTAGTATGTACCCTTTGTCAAAGGGAATTATCCTTTGTTCCCCAACCAATATTTTATCACTATTGTACACACAAGCTTATACTTGAAATGTCTTCTCTCCCCATCTTCATTCTCTGCATACTGATCTATTCTTTAAAGTTTAACTTAAATGCTACCTTCTACATGAATCCTTCCTTAGCCCCTCCTCTCAATAATGACTTTTTCCTTGAACTTCCTCATTAAGTGGTGTCTTATCTCAGCACAGTGCTTAGGGCATAGTAAACATTTGATAAATGTTTTTTTCATTCATTCATCCATCCATTCATCTTCCTATGAAACCATAAACTCTATGAGCACAGAGCTTGTGTCTTATCTAAACTTAGTATCTCCCAACAGTCTAACAAAATGCCCCACAGAAGTAGGACCATCATAAATGCTAAACAAATGATAAATGAACCCTACTTTTTCATTTTTGTATTCTCCCCATTAGATTATTAGCACTATGAGGGCAAAATCAGGCACATTTTTCATCTTTGTAACCCTGGTGCCTAGCACAATATTTTGCACATAATAGTTGCCGGTTTTGTTTAATCTGGATCTGTGATTCTGTCCATACTGGGAATTCCCAGAGAGGAAACTCCCTCTACTGATTCCAATTGGCAATTTATCAGTTAGTGTCTAAAGGAATTGCCTGGGTCACTGCAAGTTTAAGGGATTAAATCATGGTTACAAGTCATAATTTTCAAAAACAGGACTTATCCTCCTGGATCCAAGACCAATCCTCTACCCTCTATTCCATACTGTCTCTCCACATGCTTAATACCACTGAAGAGACAATAAAGATCACTTAGTCCAATTATCTCATTTCATAATTGAAAAAACAAGTGACTTTCCCAAGTTCACACAGCTATTTAGCAGCACAGCCAGAACTGGGATGCAGGTCTCTAGATTAGTACATCTTCATTAACAATCTCAGAGGTAAGATAAATAAGTGTAAAGTAAACTCTCTGATAACACTAAGTGGGGTGGTTTTCTGAACATCTATGAGGATACAGTCATAATGTGAAAGAAATGCAAGAGGTTAGTAATACTGGGCCGGAGTCCCATCTTCGATAATTCTCTGGGAACTATGCCATAGAGGGACAGAGGGATGAGCATTTGGCCCACCACCAGGAAATAAACTGGGTTTTACCCTTGAAGATGCCCAGTGATTCATCAAAGGACAAATGAACTGGAACACAGATATTTAATGCGAAGAAGTAGCTTGGACGGAATCTTCAAAGGGTTTGGTAAGTTGACATTTAGATATGAATTAGGAAAAAATCTTAATGAGATAAGCTGAAGATGTCCCAGGATCAAGTCATGAATTAGACAGTTTGCGTGTCTTTCCACATGTTATTGCCTTCTCCCACAATGCCCTTCATTTTCCTCTGTGTCTGTCCAAATCCTACCCATCCTTCAATGCTCAGAACAAGATTTTCTATATAAAAGGCCAAAGTAGCTGGTTCATTCAGGAGGAAATTCAATAGTCCCAATATTCATTGTCCTAAAGAATAGATACTTATTTATAAAATTGGCAGGTGAATTCACCAGATGTTTTGTTACCCTCTAGAAATAGTTCCATAGCTTTTCTCTCTACAATATAAGGGATAATGACTGAAAGTGAAAGAAGGGAGAAGGAGCATAATTCATACCATCTCATCTTCTTACTGTTCAACGATACAACTAAATCTGAAAGGGTGTCAGAGGATCATAGATTTAGGACTGAAAGGGACCTTGGAGGTCACTCTAATCCAATACTTTCATTTTCCAGATGAGATACCTGAGGCCAAGAGAATTTGCCCAAGGTCACACAGGGAGTCACTAGCAAAGATGAGAATTGAACTTACATCCCCAGACTCGCTATCCAGCACTCTTCTATAATACCATTTGGAGAACAGGAATGATGAGTTATTCGGGGGAGCTGGCCTGCATGGAAAATTTAAAAAAAGATATTGCTATCATCATCGAGCCAAAATGAGATTCAAAATATGAAAGATGGTTATTGGACAATGAGAGAGCAGTGAACTTGAAATGAGAAAATCTTGGTTTTAGTCTGGGCTCTGACATACTCAGAACAATACCAGAAATGAGAGAATAAAATAGAAAAATAAGACTTAGTGCCAGGGAAAATTTTCCTAAGCATACAATAGGTATTAAAAATTACTTCTGAAGAAAAAAAGTGACACCCTGGCAGTCACTTAGAAGGAAATTTAAAAAACTACAGCAGAATGTATTTTTTGCATGTTATCAGACACCGCCCTACCTATCCAATTTTATTCCTCACTCAAACGTTCCCTCCTCTCTGTGCCTTCCTTCACGGGGTAGATCTTGCCTGGAATGGCCTTCCCTCTCCTTTGTCAGCCCAAATCTTACTCATCCTTCACTGACCATATCAGGCTCCACTTTCTCCTTGGAACCTTCCCTGGTCACTCCAGGCCTCATTCCCATTCCTCTTCAGTAGTAGAGCACTTTTAGCCTATACCACACAGACTCATACTTTTCTGCACACTACCTTGTGTCATCTATTATTTACTTATGCGTGGCTCTCTTGCCTTTCCCTCAAAATGGGCAGAATACTGACTTTGGAGTAGGGAGACCTAAGTTCAAATCCCAGCTCTGCTATTTTCTTACTTGTATGATCACGTATTAATCATTTTTCAAATCTCTGGGCCTGATTTCCTCATTGGTAAAATGGATCAATACTCATACTATCTATTTTATAGGGTTCCTATATAAAAGTGGGTCATTATAATATCTCACATTTTTACAGTATATCATTTCAGGGTTTACCAGGCATTTATATGTATTATTGTATTTGATTCTCATGACCACTCTATGAAGACACTATTTTATCCTTTTGTTACAGATGAGAAAATTGAATTTCAAAGAGATGAATCAACTCACCTATAGATGCACAACTAGCGAATATGAGGAGGGGTGCAATCTTAGCTCTTTCCTCATTCAAAGTGTGAAATACAGTGACTAAATATTGAAAGATTACTGGAAAAATTATTTGCTATATGGGAATTACTCTCTAAGGAGGAGGAAAATAAGAGAAATTTAGACTTTGCAAAAAAAAAGTAAGAATAATATCTATTTAGAAAAAGAAGATGAAAAAGAAAGAATACGACAAACTTGGAACTATATGACCTAGGTTTGAGGTAAGGATCTGACATTCATTACCTGTGTGACCTTGGACAAGTCATTAATCTCTTTAGGCCTCAGTTTCTCCACTTGTAAAATGAAGGGACTGAATTATTAAAATGATCTCTAAGGTTTCTTCCAACCTTAATATTCCATGAATCCATGGCTCTAATACAACAGATTATACTAGAAGCAAGAGAATAAAACAACAGAAAAGCAAAGATCTAGGTCTTTTTTTCACTGTCTCTCAAGCTCTCCAAAATATAAAATACTTGAGGTTGAAGCTCCATACCTATTCCATACCTCACAGCTAGAGCTGGGTACCTGCTTGGTCCATAGTAAATATTGATTGATTGACTTTAGATCCTGTTCTAGCTGCCTAATCCACTGTACAATCACCTAATTAGTACACTGAGAAAGCTTAATAAATCCTTGAAAATTAAACCTGGCATCCACTAGGAGTACACATCTCAGCAGGCAACCTCAGAGACAGTGAGTCCTTTATTTTCTAAAACTCAAGGAATTATTCTCAACATAGACTTTGTGCTGACCCCAAAGAAGTAAAGATGACTCCTTCCTCATCCCCCTCCTCCTGGGACAGTGGGAAGACATAATACACAAGATTCCAGACACCATTCATTTTCACTCTTGGAAGTGAGGTCTTGGGAAAGACTGGTCACAGAATCCCCACTGAGGTCCTCCCCACTGACAATTTGGTTGAATCAAGTAAACATTTTTCATCACCTTTGGAGAAGATATTTCTTTTCTTGATACAATGAAAATGGCCCCTGGATTTACAGAAGTCTCATACTAAAAACATTTTAAGTACAGAAGCTCATGTATTTCTCCATATGGCTTAATTCCCCCATTGAAAGTTTTTCCCAGATTACTGAAAAGGACCGATTGCCCACTCTGGGGGGGAGGGGAGTGGAGGAGAAAAACAAGATGGGACTTATTCCCTCCATTTCAAAGGAAATAATAGGAAGCCTTTTAAATCTCCACAATGGCAGCAAGAAACTGAAATTACACTAGGGGACAGCTGAGTAAGCAAGGAGGCAGCTCAAGAGAACCATTTTCACTAAAAATGGGCATCAGGAAATACAAGGAATGATACAGAAGTAAAATCAGAATTTCCCACCTAGAAACATAGCAACAGTTTTCAGGGTGGCATTTTTCCTCAAAGATGTTTCAGTAATAATTATATCTGCCACTTGATCGCATGATCAGAGATCTAGAATTCTCAGACTTGGAAAGTCAACTAACTCAGTCCCTTCAATTTTATAGAAAGGGAAACTAAGACCCAGAGAGGTTAAAGTATTTACCCAACATCACACATATAATAAGAATGCAAGCCAAGATTCAAATCTGGAACCAGCGAATTCAGATCTAACATTCTTGCCATTGCAATGATAATAATGGCTGACTTTTAGAATGTAACACACCATGCTGACCAGATCTGAAGAGCTCAAAACAGATGAATTCACCTCTCAGAGACTCCATTTCCTCATCTGTAGAATGGGGGAGGGGAGATTAGATTGGATGATTCCCTAAAGTCTCTTCTAGTTCTAAATCCTTTAATCCTATAAAAAACTTAGAAAAAACAAAATAAAAATATTTTTAAAAGACCCATTCCCCAACTGATAAATGGTCAAAGGATATGAACAAGAAGTTTTCAGACAAAGAAAACAGTTATCTATAGTCATATGAAAAAATGCTCTAAATCACTATTGACTAGAGAAAAATAAATTAAAACAATTCTGAGGTACTACCTCACACCCATCAAAAATGGAAAATACTGGAGGGGATGAGGGAAAATAGGTTCATTAATGAACTGTTGACTGGTCCAACCATTCTGGACAACAATCTGAAACTATGTACAAAGGGCTATAAAACTGCAAACTCTTTGATCTCGCAATACTACTGCTGGGTCTCTATGCCAAAGAGATGAAAGAAAAAGGAAAAGGACCTATATGTACAAAAACATTTATAGCAGTTCTTTTTGTGGTGGCAAAGAATGGGAAATTGAACAGATATTCACCAACTGGGGAATGAACAAGTTGTGACATTTTGATGGAGTACTACTGTGCTATAATAAATGATGAGGAGGATGGTTTCAGAAAAAAATATGGCAAGACTTATATGAACTGATGCAAAGTAAAGTGAGGAGAACCAGGAAATCAATGTGCACAGTAATAGCAGTGCTGTAATGTTGATGAATCATGAAAGACTTGGCTACTCTGATCAACACAGTGATCCAAGGCCATTCCAAAGGAATCATGATGGAAGAAAAAGGCTATCAACCTTCAGAGAGAGAACTGATAACCTCTGAGTGCAAATTGAAGCATAATTTTCTTGCTTCCTTTATTTTTTTTTTAACTCTTTGGTGATATGGCTAATAGGGAAATCTGCTTTGCATGATTTCACATGCATAACTGATATATTGCTTGTTTTCTCAGTAGGGGGATGGAGGGGTGAAAGTGAGGGAAAAAAATCAGGAATTCAAAATTTAAAAAGAAAAGAATATTATAAATAAATAATATGTTTTAAAAAAGATAAGGGAGCAAGTGTAGGCCTCCCACGTATGTTCTACAGAAAGTCCATTCAGGAGGCTGAAGACTTTCCTCTAAGTTTTTTGACATCTGATAGATCCAACACTACACTCACAGTATACCTCATTCTCAACAAGCATTTAGTGCCTATTGTGTAATTCACTGTGGGAGGCACTGACCATACAAAGACAAAGATGGAAGAGGCTCATTTCAAGGAGATTATATTGTATCAGATGAAACAATATGCACATGTATAAGTATATACAAAGTACATGTAAAATAAATAAAAGAGAATTCTTGATAATTACAAATATATGAAGTAAATATGTAAACAAAATGTCCAAAGATCATTTTTGAAGTGAGTTCTGAGGCACTGGGAACGTCAGCAAAGCTTTCATGTAGGAAGAGACCCTTATGCTGAGCTTTAGGAGAAGTGAAGCTAGGGATTCTAAGACGCATAGGTAGGGGTCATACATTTCAGAAATGAGGGACAGTTTATGAGGTCTGGAAATAAAGAGATGAAATTTCATGTGTAACTTGGACATTATAAAATGACAGAGCCAGAAGGGACCTTAGAGATCATCTAGTCTAATCCACTCATTTTACAGATGGGGAAACTGAGGCCCAGAAAAGTGAGGTGGTTTCCCAATGTCTCTGAGTTCATTGGTGGCAAAGGTAGGTTTAGAATCTATTTCTTGGTCCCAAGTTCACTGCTTTTTCCCCAATACCATAGGAACCCCTGTTCTATGATTTAGACTCTCATGTCCTCAGTTCCTTCATCTATAAATTGAGGGATCTAAGAGGAGAGGATTCTAACTATAAGACCTAGGTTCTTTCTATCTCTAAAAGCCTATTCTAAATAGGCTAGTAGGGCCCTGTATGCTTTTCCCCCTCTATAAATCATTGGAAATTCTCTCTGCCATTGCAGCCATGACATAATGCATGTAACAAAGAGATTGAGGCTTTACTCCCCAATAGGATGACTTAACCCTTCAGAATTCAATTCGGTTCAATTGAACAACTGAACAAATGTTCAACTGAACATTTATTAACCCCCTACTATGTGCTGTAACTAGGCAGTAAGAATATAAAGGCGGTATATGTGAAATAGTCCTTGCCCTCAAGAAGTTTATATTCTATTTGAGATGTGTGTGGAGAAACAAAGTTATTTTAAAGCGGGGGCGGGGGAGGCTATCAAAGAAAGGAGAGGGGGCAGGTTGTCAGGAAATTCCTTGGCTGTGAGATGTCACCTGAGCTTAGCCTTAAAGGGAACAGTCCACCAAGGGCAGAATGAAGGATGGAGAGGGGAAAGGCAAATGGATGAGAGATAGAATGTTGCTTATGAAAAACGTTACTTAGACCAGTTTGCATGGGGTATGAAATGTATGACAAAGTAAGGGGAAATCTGGCCTTTCAATGAGAAAAAAAGGATCTGAACTTTATTCTGGAACAGTAGGACCCTTGATGAACCCCTTCCCCGCCCCACCCTCTCTCCCTCTCTCTTTCTACCTCAGCAACTGCCAAGGCAGCAAGCAGTTCAGGCCAATAGAAACTCTGCCAAATCTCCAAACACCCAAAAGCTCATGGTTTGCCCTTTTTATACTCCTACCACACCTCTTGACTAGGAAGTGTTACAGACAGAACTGTGCTTTATGAATTACGCCCTCCTTGCCTTAACACTTTGTATTCACAACACTACTACATGACTAGCACAGATAGGTACTTAACAAATTTGTTTGTTAACAGAATATCAATTGGCAGCTGCATGGAACATGGATTGGCACTTTTGGTCAGATGGTATCAGCAGCAAAGCTTATGAGTCAAGCATTCTGTCTGGAAGGAGATGGAGTGTCGATAAGTTTTGTTCTATTACTTGGTCACAGATTGACACCGGCCCTCCCCAAACTTGAGTCAGTCATCTCACAGATGTGTACTTTGGAGGGGACTAACAGTATGGATGGATCAGAGCATACCTAGTACTGAACATATAAAAAACAATTCAAAACTTGAGCCCCATGAGGCTTCCTGAGGGTAGGTCAGTGTCTTCATCTTGGGGTATCACATTAGTAATACGTACTTCACCTTCTCTGCCAAGGGGAGCCCAGTGCACCAGCTGCACTCACTTCCAGCATGCTTCTGGGTGCAATTCAATGAGTCTGTTTTAATCCAGGAGGCTCCATGTGGTCTCGTTCTCGCCTCCTTTCTGGGACTTTGCTCACCTAGTTTGAAACTCTAGGGACTGATGATGACATGTTCTTGTCAGAAGACTCTAAACTCAGAGAGTCAGAGTCCCCATTAACCAGCAAAGCTCCCAACTTTGTTGATCTTTATAGCCAAGAAAAAGCCTCATTTGTTTACCCAGATTTGGGCCTGAGGGAGGGAGGGCAGAGCTGAAGGTAGATATCCTGTGCGCATTGAGGCTCCCACTGGGAAGGGTTGTGGGAGTGAGGAATGTATCAACATGCTGTTAGTGCCTCATTGAAGTCACAAAGGATGTAACTGTAGAAAGAATTCTCATTGCAGGAGGATCTGGCATTTTTATAAGTCTAAAAAAAATTTTCATCAAGCACCAAACAAGTCATAGGTCATACTGGAAAAAAAAATTTTGATGGAAAGAAAGTATAATCCATCTGTCAACAAGTATTTATAAAAGTCCTATCATGTGCTCAGTCTAGGACAGGAGCTGCTGCCACATGATTTCTCAGAATAATATCTAATGATGTTGTGGTCCAAGAACAGTTTAAGTCTACGGGGTTTCCAACATGGAATGCATGCTCCCCCAAAGGGATCCATGATTACATTTCAGAGCATCCTTGAATATATGGGGGAAAATTATGTCTTTATTTCAATATAACTTGTTTCCTTGGTAATCCTATGCATTTTATTTTATACACTAAAAAAAATGACTTAGTCTTCCATATTCAAAACCTTGGTGTCAGCTTTGATTCTTCCCTCTCTTGGCCACTAATATTATCTTATTATTTCAATGGCTCCAAGAAGGAACTCCATAGTCAGATGTATATTCTCCGTATATCCTACAGGGTGTCTGATATTCCATCCCTTCATATTATTCCTTTGCGCTAAGAAATTAAAAACTGTTGAAAACACAAATGCATGACTTTTGCAGTGCGATGTTGTAGGAAGTAAGCTGGATTCTCCTCCCAGGTCTGCTGCTAACCCTCTGTGAGCCTAGGCAAGTCACATCTTTGGAATTTCAATGTTCAAATAAGGCAGGAGATGTGAAAAATGTTTTGTAAAGTTAAAAGCCCTACATTATTATCCAGAAGGGAAACTACATCCGGCCAGTAACACATTTATTAACATTAGTTTGTCAAATTACCTGGCAGGGAAGGTAGAGCCCAAACACACCATGAACTATAAAGCCTGGAAGTTTAGTTGTTTGCAGCACGTCCACAGTTAAATTTATCCTCTTCTCAAAATTGGTTCCTTCCTATGTATTCACTGTTCCTGGAAGAGGTACCACCATTCATTCAGTGTCCCATGTTGAAAACCTTGATGTTATCTTTGAATCTACCCCTTCCCACTTACATACAATTCACTACCAGGTTCTTCATATTCTATGCCTTTCATTAGTCTCCTCCACCTTATTACTATTGTAATAGGCCACTGCAATAGCTTCCTAATTTTAGGTCTCCACCACTCCAATCCATCTTTCACACATCTACCATTTTGTATCCTTGAGTTTTTTACTTCTCCTGCTATAAATGACACCTAGAACACAACTTCTAATGCATGGGCTACCAGAAAAGCTATCCCAGGCTCAAGATAAGGTGCTAAAAGTTAATAGCCACTCAAAAGCAGGTTGTAAGCTTTCACAAATGTGTTTACTTCAATCAAACTGGAGACATCAGTTCAAAACAAAAGATATTAAATCAAATATTATGACAAATAAAGTAAGGGGGAAATGGTCCCCCAATATCCACGAACACATGGTGTTAATCCCTCATTAGTTTTAACATACCACCAGTAGGGCAGGACAACCACAAAGAACACACATGACCACTGTACCTATATGGAGGGCATGTATGGGGAACTTCCTTAGTCAGGAAACATATGTGACAAAGTACACGGCAGGCAGCCAAGTACACACAAGAAGAACACACACATGACCTTTGCCCATGCATAGCCAAGGAAACTCACACCTATGCCACTTCAAGGTCACTGATATCTTACTAAGATATCATCTCACTACATTCTATTGATGTCTGTGAGACATATCATCTCTGCTAGTCTGGTAGTCACCATGTTTCTCTCTGCTACCACTTTCTGGGCTTCAGCTCTTCAGGGCCAACTGCCAGGCATTTAGATTCAGTTGCAAGATGATGTGATTAGAAAGCCTCTTCTGGAAAAAGATAGGCTGACAGCTTTTTTTTCCATCCATTTCTGAGGTTATAAGCCACCACATTCAACTAAGAGCAGTCAACAAAAAATGTCCCTAGAGCTGAAGATTGAGTCTAACCTATAGACTTGCCTTTGTCTGCTGCTAATGTGAAGTCTCTGGTCCCCCTGTTAGACCTCAGGTGACAAAAATTCATTATAAATCCTCTTTAATCCCTGATGGGAATTTGTGCCCCCAAACCCGTTTTAGGAATTCTTCCTAAAACAACAAAACAAAACAAACACAGGAGTTTGGTAGAGGTCCAGGCGAATCACTGCCAAGATTCCTTCTGATTATTATGTAAGTGAAGCTGAGGTTAAGTGAAGAAGGCAAGGTTATTACCCTCTTCTCCCCTGGTTCACATCCCTGCCTCTATTATGTGTATCTATCAATAACAAAATTCTTGAATTATATTCTTGCACTGTATTCTGACCACTGTGAAACCTCTCCACATGCTCACCTGTATTAAACAAAATGGTCTCTATGTCCCCTTCCTGCTCCAAAATTTTGCAGTTTTATCAGAGCTGGGAACCTCTCCAAGCCATTTCATCTGTATATAGACATGTTCCCCTTTGGAATTCTTACAAAGGCTGAGCCAGCGTTAATCTCTTTTAATCTACAGTGAGGAGCCCAAGTGCATGTCTTCATATCACAAGCAAAAAGACAACAGGAAATCTGTCTTCAGCTGCTACCCCCTTAGCTGGTAGCCTTCTTTTCCTCCCATGTGTGTATGTGGGGAGTGGGTTTCTTCCAAAATTCTTCCTCTACCCCAAGCTAGCTCTTCTTAGGAAAGAGTACATAAACATATTCATATTAAT